>WBNH01010982.1:0-77500 GCA_013401255.1 Urocolius indicus
CCCCCCCGCC
Source organism: Urocolius indicus (assembly GCA_013401255.1). Lineage (NCBI taxonomy): Eukaryota > Metazoa > Chordata > Aves > Coliiformes > Coliidae > Urocolius > Urocolius indicus. The sequence goes on from WBNH01010982.1 coordinate 11, forward strand.
CCAACCTCCCCGGCTGCTCCTTGTTTTGTCATGTGCTCGGGGATGGATAATAGCATCGATGTATGGCGGCGTCGATGGACGGCGGCGTCGATGCACGGCGCACGCGGGGGTTTGGGAAAAGCTCGGGAAGCTTGAGCTGAACCGGAGATAGAGAGAAACCCGAAGGAGCCCAGGCGTTGGATGGATGGATGGATGGATGAAGGAAGGAACAAGCATGAGGCTATGGGCAGGGAGAACATAGGGAAATGCAAAAGGAGACAAATATCCCTGGGACAAAGTGAGAACAAAGACCTCATTTGTACTTACTTCCCCCTGGCTTTGCCATTGGTTACCTAGGTGAAGGTTACATGTAGTGCCACTGCCCCTCCATGCCCATATTCATGCCCATTCCACTCATAGGTCCTAGAGGGAGATAAAAATCCAAGAAGATGCCAGAGAATGAGCAAAGTCAACAGATAGTGCCAAAAGCCCCTTTCCAAAACACAGCAGGGCAGAGGGCCCGGGCCCGCTCGGACAAGGAGGCGGCCGGTTTCCCTCGGCGGTGCTGAAGGCAGGCAGAGGACAGGCGAGGCGAGGCGAGGAGGGCGGCAGAGACAGCGGCGCAGGGCAGAGGTGTGGGTACCCTGTCACTGGGTGACGCTCCCCCGGGGGCTTACCTGGCGCTCGGATGCCCATGTGCTGCTGGCCGTCCATCACGAAACCTCCCATCGGCTGCCCGTCGGGGTTATAGGGTGTTCCTTGACTTACTGCAAAAGCCCAGAACATTGTGCTCTTTTTAAGGGACAAGCCAAAAAAAGGGTCAAGACACAGCCCACCCCCTCTCCCCACGGACTGTGTGAGGTGGTTACCCACGCTGGCTGTAAAAAAAAAAGGAAAAACACCCACTCCTCGAATTTAAGCATCCGGCCTAACAAGCTTGCTCAGTTTTGGTTTGATTTCCTACTGAGAGAGTTTGGAAATGAAGTTAGCAATCCCAAATCTCAAGCCACGAGGAGCCCTGGCTTCCAGCTGCTGCCGCTGCTGACGTCAATGCAAAGAACCTGTACAGAAGCTGGATTTTACGGCCGGAATAAGTCACACTGAAATCCCAGTGTGTTAAATTACGCCCCGTGTGCTTTTCTAATAGCGGGACCTTGAACACGTCCATGCCAGGTATTTACCTCTAATGACAAAATAATTGAACGTACTTGAATGGGAAGCGTGGTCCAAAGGCATCTTGGACAACGATGGATTTGGATAGTTTGGCAGCGAGACTCGGGAAACAAACCCAACTAGGAGGGACGGGCTATTATAAATACCCGCACAGAGCTGTAAGCCAACACTACAGACACAACCAGCGTGTGAAGGCTTCAAAGATATGTATTTTTTTTTTTAAATGAACTCAAATCCCCCCAAAGTAAACCCCAAACACTCAGCGATCCTGAAAGACAGCTGCTAAAAAGAAGAGACGAGGGACAAAAGGAGCCTATCCAAGTACCCCTACCTGAACTCGAGGTTTTAACTGTACACTAAAAGCTGTCTTCAGAAGTAAGCTGCCTTGGGTTATTAAAGCACATAAAGCTCTACCTCATTGAATGTCTTTGAACTTTACTGAGTCCCACAAGCGATTCTGACCCCTTTGCCCTTTTGACAGGTAATAAAGTTTACAGCAATTCCACACCAAGCCATGCACCAGGGGAGTGGTCACAGGAGCAGAAAGAGCTGGGAAGGAAAAGCTCCAAACAACTACTGGAAAAAAAAAAACAACCCCGTAACAACAACTTTAATTCCGAGCGTGTAGGGAAAGTCTGTTCATGGAAAGGATCATTTCAAGGTCTTCTTTTTGGAGTTTTCAGTGTCTTTCTTTTGGTTTCCCCCCAAATTTTTTTGGATCGTGTTAAGATGATTAGGGTTGTAATGAAACAAAGCTGGTTGTATTTTAATTGTCAATCACTCCCAGCACTCATTTCTCATTTATTTACCAGGTAATGGACCTCCCAGTGAATGGCTTGAGGATGGTTTTTGCCTGCGTGACTTGAATACAGTTACTATTGGGGACTTGCCTGCTCGATTGGACTGGTCTATCATGGGCTGAACTATTCTTCTTCTAGCGTTAATAAACCTGCGAGGGAAAAAAAAAGAACAGAGAAGAGCAAACCGTTAGGGAAGGGGCTGAACTTCCACCCATCCCCAAGCCCCCTTCACCCCGCCGCCTCGCTTGCACATACAGCAAAACCTCTCACCCCCGTGACCTTTGGGAGCACGAGCTTGGGGTTTCCGAGCTGATTTATGTTTTGCCTTCCTTTTTTACCACAGTCGGACACTTCCATTTCATCTTTTCATGGGGGAATTAGCCGAGTTTTCAGGAAACAATACCAGCAACGCTCTTCTCGATTCACAACGGGGCACACAAAAAACAACGTGAGATGCTCGTGAGGGCATCTGCCACCTCCTCCTCATTAGTGCCATTTCTGCCTTATGTCCTCCCACTTCTTTCCTCCCTTTTTTTTCCCCCTCTTTTTTTTTTTTTTTTTTATCAAAACCTGCCCCTACCTCTTGCAAACCTAATTCCCTTTTAATGCCCACTATTAAGATAATGAACTGTGATGGCAGAACCCCATCAAATGAGGGAATGTCTGGAGTTTTATCACCGCTAAGTCACACTGCTGGGGACTTCAGAGCTGTGCATTCCTCCTAGCCATTTCTTGGTGGGCTTTTTAAACCTTCCACTCCCCCCCACTCCCTCTTTATGCAAAGTCTGAGGGGTCAAGGCGAGGTCATAGCTTTACAGTAATTGAATTTATAATCCTGTTTTCTCCAGCTAGGCCTGACCATTTACAGCAAACATCTTGTTAAACTGTAATTACTGGACTACTGAAAATTCCCCCTGAACAATGAAAAGCAGATCTTTGGAAATAATAATAATACTAATAATTTTTAAAAAAGGTACAGTTGCTTTTAAAAACAGCCATCTGCAACTGCACTCCTTATGTTTTTTGTTGCTCTTCACCACAGTCTTGCAATGCTTATTTAGGAAAGGAATATTCAAAACAATTTGGAGCAAAAGAGAAGGAGGAGAGGGATCACAAACGTCCCAGTCTCCTCTCCTTATGGCACTGAAAGCAGTAGGTTTGAAACTGTGGCTGGGAACCAGTCTGAAGAGCACTGGAAGAACTTCTCTTGTGGTTTTGCTCATCAGAAAGCTTATCTAAAAAACATTTGGAAATGTCTCCACTGAAGTTTAGCCATGGTAAAGCTTGATCACCAAGGGCTGTACATTCTTTCTGAGAGAGAAAAAGGAATAACAAAACCCTGAATTAGCAAAGGAAGAAGCGTGAGCGTGTATCAAACCACACTACACTTGTGAAATGCAATGGGAAAGCCCTCAAAGGGCTACCTGGTGCTTCTTTTTGTTGCCTTTGCTTAGGGGTGGCTTAGCAGCAACTCTTCTACCACAGAGATAAAGTCACCAGGACCTTCCCGCGGGAATCGTCTCTGTCAATCCATTCCCCTACACCAGCTAGGAAAAGAATCACAAAACACCCCCTCCCATGCTGTTTGTTTTGCCCTCATCAAAGACCAGCACAGCAAATTTGACCTCCTCCTATCTCCAGTCCCCAACCGACTGCCATTACTCCAACTCCTGCAAAAATTAATCAAGATGTTGAGTCCCAATCAAATCTGTCTCAACGGCACCGATTCTGGGTTCTGATCTGGAAACCTTACACCTGAACTACGTCATGTTTTGTCAGCAACAGTATTGGATCCATTTTTCTACACATTTCCAATAAAAAAAACCAAAACCTCCAAACTCAACTCCAGCAAATAGTGTTGCAAATCAGTTTATCATTATCTTGTACAAACCGTGAAAATCAGAATCATGTGAGCAGAAGGTTAGACTAATTCTCCTTTCTCATTATAAGCACAGGTGTAGCACAAACACCATGTGAAATAAGCAATTAAAAAAAAAAACTCTGCTTTTTTTTCCCCCATTAGCTGCCTTAGCTCCATGACCAATTAGAAAATTGTTTAATATCTGTAATCTGCATTTGCAGAAAGCAATTTTCACAGTAACTCTCCGAAGTAAAACAACAACACAACCCCCCAGTGCCTGAAGCCATTTCTTTCTGCAAGCCTGGCAGGCTTTGGGTCTGTTTACTCCATCCTTCTCCTGCCCCACTGCCAGGACCTTTTACTGTGGCAGGAGAGGAGGGGTTTTGGTGGCCGTGAGATTGGCTGCTCACTGAAAACTTCATTTGTCAAAAGCTTTTACCCCAAAGAAGCCCTGAGCAACATGAAGCACGTGCATCCCAACTTCATAGCCTTCTCCTCCTCCTCCAAACTACAAGTGCTTTTGATAAGAAGGGGGGAGGGGGGTATCAATCATAAACTATACAGCTAGAATAATAAACTGTCTAGAGCTGGAAATGACCAATAATTATCCAACAAGATGTGCCTACTAAAGCATATACAGTAAACCTGTCTGCCCAATGCTATTGCTTGAGATATCTACATTAAGAACACGTTACACACACAGGTACTTAACAGCGATCTTCTTGCTACGCCTTCGTGTATTTTTCTATATGTAGCAATTCTGCCAAACAGCCCAGTGTTTGTATGTCTTGGGGTGGAGGGGGGGGGGAATTCAGACACAAGAACATTTTCCTTCTGGGCAAAGTAATAAAATGACATTCTCGCTCCTCCCACTAGAAGTCAAACGGAGGTCAGCTCCCCATCCTTGTATCTGTTTAAATAAACTGGTCCAGCTGTTTGTTTCCAGGATGCCCTTTAACCTTCTGTCCCATCCTCCCTGCCTTTGTAACAGAATGCTTTACTTTGCATTATAGTAGACTCCAAATCACTATGCATTAAAAAAAAAAAAAAAAGGAAGAAGAAAGTATTCACTTTCAAGTTTCTTCCTGCATCCCAAACCTGGAATTCTTAAGAACCCATTAGATTAAAACTATTAATGTGGCTTTCCTGAGAGAGCACAATGCAGGGCTGTTACGTTTATAAATCACATTTGAGAACCCTTTACAAGCAAAATTGAGAACTAGCTGTTGCTGCAGAAGTATAGAGGCTTGGGGATAATTTCTCCATACTCTAGTTTTTCTTCTCTTTGATAGAAGGGCCAAGATGTTTTGATCGTTCTTTGACTTTCCAAAGCACCAGGCTGACCTAACACCAGCTAAAATGATGGAACAGAAAAGATGGCAGCAAAAATCTCAGTGCTTCTTCTCGTCTGTTTGCATTCACCTATCTTAAGAAACCCTAAATCACTCTAATTTTTAAAAGTGAAGAGGAACCAAGATCTAAAAAAGGTGTTTGTGTACAAGTGCTACTCAAATGGAGCACTGTCAAACTACGACTTGGGATGAAACCTGAGTTAATGATTAAGCCAGACGCACAGCCTTACTTGCGTTGAGTAAGGACTCACACAGGTGCAAAGACTTACATAAAGGATTTTCCCCAATACCAGTGCTCTATGCGTTGGTACTTTTGCTGTGATGTGGAAGGGGATTTTTGGTTTGCTTTCCCCCCTCCACAAAGAGCAGAAACAGTAGCAGCGCAAACATGAGACCCCTCAGTGTACAAGTTGTGCCCATCTCTCTGCCCAAGGACAGCTTTTTCTTCTTTTTGAACAGTTGGGCAAACACAGAAGTTTAAAGTACTTATTGTTTTTTTCAAGCTAACTTTTCTTTGCCTTCTTGGATACATGAGGCTGTGCTTGCCACTGTATTCCCAAAAACAAGATAAACCCCAACTCTTGCACCTGCCTAACCCCAAAGAGGAGCAGGAAACTCTCTTTTCTCCAATTTGCATTTTACTGGGATGTTTTTTCTCTTAGGCTTCTCGCTTGGGGTCTCTCTCCAGAGGTCACTGGCAGTCTCCCTGGTTGCTGCATTGCCGGTCCCACGGGTGAGATCCAGCCCCGGCCCGGAGGATGCAGCAATCTGCCTCTGCACTCTGACCTTCAGCTTGGCCACCCTCGCTGCCACGCACAAGTTTTGTTTCTTTTCAGCGAGAGGCGGCATGGCTGGTGATGACAAAAGACTTATTTTAGTTGGAAATTGGCTACAATAATAGCAGCCAGAGAGCAAGGATTTTCGGAGGGTCACCAAACCCTCCGAAAGGCACAGCTCGCTGAGGCTCAGGTTACAGCCCAAGTGACATTTTCTGCACAGATCTGTTCTTTCTCCTTTCCCCTTGTATTTTGCTTCTGCCGAGTGAATAAAACAAGACCTTCCTCCGCTGTCACAAATTTCCAAAGTCACCTTTGCTCAAGAATTGATGGAATGATTGTGGGGACTTCCAATTTGCAGTCTCTGAATGAAATTTTCCAGGACCAGCTGTCTTGAAAGGAGATGCTGACTCTTAACAGTACATTTAATTTTTCTCTCTCCCCAGCCCTCCCAAGCGAGAAAAGTTTCACACCATTGCTGACTTTTGATACTTAAGAGTTGCAGGCTGCTCCCTCTCAATATAGTCCCAAAGCACAGCATGTCAGAAGTCTGTGTATCACTAACAGTGCCAAGAAATTCCCCCAAAATCTCTCTGCCTTATTTTCTCCCTGAGCTCCTTCTTAGCAAACCAGGCATAAGGATGATGAGAAAACCCACGGGACCTACAAACCCTGGTGCTAAAATCTCTCTCTTGCCCCCTCTGATAAAAACAGCCCCCGTCTTGACAACAAACAAATCATCATTTTTTTTAATAACAGATGCCAAAGTAACCAAAACCTTTCAAACTGGCAAATAACTCACTCATAAAACCAGCTGTACTCTTTTTCTGTGTACTGGGATCCTTCATTTATACAGCAGCGAAACAACCTTCTCTATTCAGCACTTAATTCCTCAACGCTTAACAGGTTTATCTCTAATAAAAACAATTTAAATGGAAAGTGTGCTATAAACCGGGATTATTACACTTCACTAACTGCTTTATTCCTTTTTTTAAACATATTTTCATTTTTGTATTTGTTTTCCAGAGCTTTTTAAAGGAGTCAGTTGAAAAGAAAAAAAGAAACCTCACAGAAATGATTTCACCGAATACTTTCAAATGTTTTAGAAACAGCCTTAAAAATAGCTAGCTCCCTCTGTAATTATGAACAGACAAAAAACAACTGCAGACTTTCGAATGGTAATCACATCTCCCCATCCCTAAAAAGAGAAGCAAATGTTAAAAGAGCCCTCACTGCCATTATTAGAAAGTTCGGATCCTGAAGCCAGTTAGCGAGCTTAATGACCTGTAACTACCAGTCATTAGCAATCCATGCTCTCTGTACTCCCTTTCTTTGTAAAGGAAGGGGGAAAAAAAAGTAAAAAAAAAAAAAAAAAAATCTGAGACACTCAAGAATCCTCGTTCAATTTAAAGTCAAACCTTATGAAGTCATATTTGGCAACTTTTCTTGCCTTCTCCTCCTCCTTCTCCTCCTCCTCAGAACCGAAGACAGTTCAGGACTGCAATACATCATTTACAACACTAAATGGAGGTAGGGAGGGAAGAGAGTACATGGGCTGCTAACCGCCCACTCCAGACACGTAATATTGGAATATACTCCAAAGGCAGTGAGCCCATCCATCAGGAGGATGGAGAAGGTCTCCTTAAAGCTCTCCTGTTCTCTCTCTCCTCCGCTGGCAGCACCAGCACCGGGGACTGTATATAGGGCTGGGGGTGTCGCAAGACAACATTGAAGAGCGAACAAATAAAATACTATGCAAAAACTAGTGATGAAAAACCACTAATTAGCTGACAAATTTGATGTAAAGCACTAATGAAAGCCATGTGTGGCTCCGCAATTTGGTTTTAAAAATAGCTTCTGACTTCAAGCGTTACTATGTGACCCCACCGACGGATTCATGTTGTGCTTTCAGAGAAGCTGCTTTAAAGCAGGGGAGTGCTATTGAATCTCTCACAAGCCAATGCTGCTAATGCAACGAGCACGTCGAGTGCAAAAATAGAAAGCAGGGAGACAGGATCAGGTATGTACTCCTTGTAAGAGAGATGGCTATGCCCTACATTCGGCTTGTCCAACATGCAGCAGCTCTGCCTCTGGCCACCTCCTGTGCTTGCTCTTCTCCCAAACCCTTAAACCCTGCTTCCCCTCCAGCTCCATGCCATACTTTCTTCTCAAATCATCGTGGGATGCATCCCACAGACCGGATTTGGGGGAGCGCTCTGTCACCAGCCCCACGGGACATCACACAGCCATAGTGACCACCTCAGGGTGGCAGTGGGCCTGGTGGTGGCTCGTGCTCTGGGCACAGACAGCTCATAGCTTTCCATTGAGGCAGGGTGCACAAGCTCCTGGCTCTACTCTTCCCTTGGCCCAAACACTCCCCTAGCCCCATCTCTGTGCAGGGCTCATGGCCGGTGGCTGCTCGATGGGTCACTGTAGAAGAAAGCTGGGCAGGAAACACTTTTCCTGTCTTGCAAAATTTTCCCTGTTTCCCCAGTAGGATGGAACTAAAGCCTATTTGTATTTATTTAGCTAGTTCTGAATGAAAAACAAGGGAGGGACTCGCTAGGGAGGAGCAAAGGGCCAATGTGCCCAGGAAGGGCTCTCTGGAGATGCACCATCCTGCTCAGCCCATCTCCAGTACCCTCCCACATCACAGGCAAGCTGCTATTGGCCTTTTTGGTACTCTCCCCTCCTTCTCCTCCTCCCCTCTCATCCACAAATCCCGTTCAGAAAAGCTCAGGCGACATGGAACGTTTCCGGTGAAAGCCCAGGTCCGGCATCCCGGCGTCTCCCCGCTGATGCCAGGGAGCCGGAGCAGAGGCCATGCTGCAGGTCTCGGCTGCGCCGGGGAGGGCTCACAGCAACCTCATTCCCTGACACCACAATTCCCTCGGGGTGCAAAGCAGATGTAAACTCGCCCTCAGCAGCCAGATGATGTAAGGGGAAATCTTTACATGGCAAAGCGCCAGCGGAGCTGACCTCCCGTCTCTTCCCTGCTCCCAAATCCCAGCGCAGCTGTACTCTGCTGATCTCCGTGTGCCACAATTAGCCTTTAAGGAATATGGCAAGGATTCATCTAGTAGAGAAGCACTAAGGCTGCCCTAAATCCTGCCCAGGACAGCACTGGACCCTATATAGCGCTGCAGTTGGGTACACAACACACTGTCTTGCCTCCCACAAAAATGTTCTCCCTGCCCAAGGACTGATGCTGTGTGGTTGCTTTTCCTTTGCAGTTCTGGAGAACAATTTATCTCAGAACCATGTGGTGTGTGCTGTCTTTTCTGGGACAGAGGTGTATACAACCCCAGCACCTGCCAAACACTCATGGCAGAGTGCATGGGCTCTCTGCAAGCTTTGAGAGCAGCCCAGACTTCAGTGCACATCTCTCAGCTCGTGGCTTTCCCCCAGCTCTGAGCGGCATCTGAACCTCAGCTTCCCACCTGAAGCTTCAGGAGGGCATGTCTGGACTCCCTAACTCAGGCTGTGGTCTGGTGCATGCCATCAGTGCAACCCAGCAGCTTGTGTTTAGCAACACAATCTGAGTCCTGCTTGAGGCACGGATTACACTGGGAAAGGGTGAAAACTGACAGCAAAATACTCTCTAATTCCTTGAAAATCCCCCTCTCTCTTCCAGCAACTTCCTCTGTTGATTCAGCATAACCTCTTATTTAAGGGCATACGGTGATTGTGAGAGGCGTCTGCATGATCTCTGAGCTTTCTCCTGCCACACAAGTGATCTAAACACACGGGTTCCTCCTTTGAGGTCCAAGGCTTTTTCCATACATCAAGTTGGGAGCCTTGTCCAAACACTTTTCCCCTGCTCATTCCTGCCTCTAAGGCATATGGCTTGGGAGCTGGAAGCTATGCCCAGTCCTCCAGCCTAAGAGAAAGCAGAGAGGCTGCTCCTCTCATCTCCAGAAGGCCACTTAAGGAGTATGGAGTAACTCTCTACCCTGTCACTCCCACATCAGCTCCTCCAGCCTGTGGGACAAGGAGAAGTAAACCCAGGGTGGCCAAACCAAAAGCCCTGAGGTAAGTATCTTTGGGGCAAAACACCTGCTGAGCCCTCACAGAGGAGGAGACATAATAAACCCCTATAGGAGACCTGTGATTCACAAATGAAAGAGGCTTTGCCATCACTCCTGTCTTGGGGCAGATGAGGGAAGCTGCGATTCCTGTGGTTGGGTTCTCCCCACCGCTACCAAGACAACAAACACGAGCACGTTGTATTTTGTGTGATGTGGGCACCTGCAAAACTGGTTTGAATTTTTTCTTTTCCTTATTTTTTTTTTTACTCCAGAAACCACAAAAGCTACAACTCTTGAGTCACAGCCAACCTGAAAAACAACCCTACAGATCTGAATGAACTTCCCCGCAAGACATTCTACTTCAAAACACTGTTTTCTAACCACTACTAATAACCTACTTTGTAGTCTACTTTATCTAAACATAATTTCCCATTAAGTGAAGTAATGAATTTTGCTTACAACCCTACTCCTGACTGTGTTTTATAAAGGGCAGGAGAAAAGAAACCCTCAGAAAACAATGCAAACCAAACACACAGAGGAATGTCAAAGACAAAAACAATCTGCGAGTCCATGGGATACGAAAGCTTAGGGATCAACTCCTAGATGGAATAAACCACTTTTATAAACCAGGTGAGAAGCCTGACATCTCTGGGATAAACCTGAATTGGTTGCTATTGCGCTTTGTCATTAGCCATAAAAGCCGTAAGGCTTGGGAAGTGAAGGGAAAAAACAATCCCAAACACATGAAACTGTTACATGACCTAGATTTTGTTGAAGAACTGCGGGAGTAATACTTTTTCAGCAGCATCTGCTGCCAGTTCCTTTTCCTTTTGCAAAGTAAAAGAAAAGGCAGAAGGCTCATTAGCACCAACACTGGTAGAGTCAGCCATACATCATTTACACCCCAACCGTTCCAGGGCAGGCAGGGCAAAACACACGCCCTGGAAAGCACGTCCTCGCCCTGCGCCTCCGGCTGTCTTTCTTTCTTGTTTTTGTTGTTTTTGAGATGAGAAAATTGGTTTAGCCAAGAAAGAGGCAACGTTTGCCTCATTTTCAGCATCTCAGGTCTGACTTTTTAACCGCGTCGTTTTTGTTTGATGCAGGTGCAGCCCGGAGCGAGCGCCTGATGGAAGCCTGAGAGAGGGTCTCTGAGGGCACCTTTTCTCTGCAGGCTGGTGTTTCAGCTTGCAGCAGTTAAACGCTCTACACTAGTCTCAGCGACTGTTGACACAAAATAGGTGGAGATCAGGTCTGTGCAAGCACAAAATACCAGAAAGGCAAACTATATGTAAACACACTTCAGATAGCTATGACAAGAATAGACCAAAACCTGACTTGCAAAGCAATGACAAACCCTTACTCACCCCTTTTCTCTTTTCCTTACTACACTGAAGGCTTTTATTTATTTATTTAATAAATTCAGGGTATTTTTCCTGGCAGAAGCATCTCCCACGCTAAAAAGAAACCAAGCCCTAAGAGCTCTAATTTACAAAAGACTGTGCTGCTAAGCCTGCAATGCATTTCCACAATGCAGTAGCGTCCTGGATGAGTTTCTTTTTAAAGCCAAAGCCTTGTTGTGAGATGGTGCACACCTGAATCTCAGCCTTTTTCAAGGAAAAGAAGCCAACAAAGCCTTCTGACCCCTACCCTGATCCTGCAGAGCAAAGCTAGGTCAGGAGCAAAAGCAAAGCTAGGTCAGAAGCAGAAGTAAGTGGCAAATGTTTACACGCTGCTGTTTCATCTTATTTCCCTGACACCTGACAGTGCATTCATGACAGAATATTAATGCACTGACTACAAAAATAATAATTTATCAGGTGCAAAACTACTTCAGAAGGGGATGGAAAGCCCACGGGAACACAGGATTTCTTTTTGGCTGTGTATGAACTTGTCCATAGTCTTGACTTTTGTTCGCCAAGATCGTTGGCAGGTAAAACCCCATTTGCACCGTGGGATGCCGTGTGGTGGGAACCTCAAAAAAAGCATCTGTGTGAATAAAATATCACCAGTTATTTTATTTGTTCAGTGCTCAGGAAGCCACTAATTAGTCTGTTCGTGCAAAATGATTCCACATTTGCTCTCGAAATAAATGGTGTTTCCTCTGCTGCTCTGTTTCCTCTTCCCTTCCTCCTCCTGGAAACCCAGGAACTGTCAGAGCAATGGTTAGGGGGAAGCACCCTCCCCTGGTGCTCACGTACAGGGCGGACCCTGTTTTGTGATGTGTGGGGACTGACAAGGCTGGACTGAGCAAGAAGCATAGGCTCTATCCCCTCTCCAGGTTCCACCTGAAGTCCCATCAGCCAAAGGCAAGCATTTTCCCAAAAACCTCTTCATCCATCTCCTCCAAGCACCTGCCCCCTCCCTTGGAGAAATACCCATGTTTTGTGCCAAAACTGTACCACTACTCCTTAAACCTTGCACAACCGAACCCTTTTCAAATGACCTAAAACAAGATCACCAGCCTAAAATCCAGTGATATGATGGTACCTGATGGCTCTACATTCACAACTCTTCCCCCTGTAAGCTATTTGCTCAGCTTTTCTAATAATACCTTGGCTGCCTGGCAGCTCTCCAGGGCTGTCTAAGGCAATATGCAAGCTAAACATTTTTTTCATCTGATTTCAATATTTTCTTACGAGTAACTATATAGGGTTATACCTAGTGACTATTCCTGATTGCTGTAATTTAAGAACAGAGAAATAGACTACAGATGTAATATTATTATTACAATTGGCATTCAAGGTGAAAGGCATAACAATTAGCTAAGACTTAGTGAAAACATAAATGTAAAAATCTGCTTGAAAAGCCCGGCACATGGAACGTTTAGAACAGCTAATTTACCACACATACTCTGAATTGCTCAAATGGTATAACAATTCCCTCAGCAAGATCCTTTTTTAAACTAGTTTTCTTGGGGGCTTGTATTTTTTTTGGGGGGGGGTGACTTTCACATTGCAAGCACCTCCTGTCTTATTTTATCCTGGGATAACAAGCAACATGTATTCATTAAACATGAAACATATATTAATTCTTACTTCTTTTTTTTTCCTACTTTTGCATATATTTCCATTAAAACTCGAGTGTTTAAACAACTGTGTATGTATTATTGAATCATACAGAGAAAAAAAGCAAATAGTTCCCAAAATCTGACAGTGAAGCTCATATTGCTGAAGTTGAGAGGGTAATTTGTGAATGATTTAGCATTTACAAGTAAATAAGTACTTGTATTTACTGTATCTGATTACTGAGAAAAGTATGTTATGTTCTTACACAGATTCAAATTGCATCTTGACCTTTTCTTGTTTAATCTGTTTACTGCAACAAAAGCAGCAATAGATACATCTTAAAACAAGCAGTTATTTTACTTGCCTAGGACTAAAAACCCCCATGTGCGACATGCTCAGCAAAGTGGCAAAGCAAATTTCTTGTCTATTTATTGTAGCCTGTGGTTTGGTAGGCAGCAGGGGTGAAAATCCACCCCTGTGTATAAGACCAGCACCTGCTTCTGCTATGCTCTCTCCTTGCTGGCCTCCTCCCCCACTTACACCCTAAAAATAGTGCTTAAGTGGGACTAAAGTGGTGCACTGGTCATGTGCTGGCCTTTTGGTTGGGGTGACTATCACCTTCAGAGAAGGAATTGAGCAAAGATGATGTCTGTGTTAAATGCCCAGCCTCATGAAGGAGCCTTTCCATCCCTTCTGTGGGGCTGATGTGGGGCTTAACAAATGGGAATCATCAGACAACGTTACCACTTGGATTTGAGAGTGTTTGGGGTGTGTTGGAGATGCACCAAACCCCAGGTGTGCTATGATAAAAACCCCATAGTGGGAAAACAGGGGCCTAGGACCGTTTCCCAAAAGGCAACAGAGTGGAGAGCAGGGACAGGCAGAGTCTTTTTGCATCTGCTCCACTTGCCCCTGTCTCTATCTCCATCTGCCCCATCAGCATCTTCCCTCATGTCCCCCACCTACATTTCCCAATCTGCCCCACCTGTAACCCCACTACCTGAGAGCCAGGCCGGGCACAGCTGATGAGCAGATGGACAAGACACCCCTTGTGTCCTTCCACAGTGGTGCTCCCTATTTGTCACTGGGTGCTGAGGAGAAAACCCCTGTCATAGGTAAAAAATGTCCTCCTGTCCCCACTAAGTCACCCTGCCTGTCCCTGCCTAGGCAAAGCACTTCCATCCCCTGCTCCGTGTGATTGCCACAGGAAAGCTGTACCACTATCCCCACCTGCGAGCAAAGAAAATGAGGCAGGAGAAAAGTTCCTGTCTAGGGGAGGGGAATTGTGATGGGACTAGAAGAGTCATAAAATGTTTCTGGAGTGTGTATGCCCTGAGCTGGCTGTGCTACACACAATAAGGTGGTCTGGAATTCCTATCACAAACCCATCCCAGATTTTTCCAAACTCATCCTCAGGCTGGTCTTGGAGCCTTTTTAAAAGTTCTTCCTTATAAAGTTTAAGCAAAAAGTAACTTCAGGAGTCTCCAAGAATGAGATTAGGGAAATTTACACTACTGGATCATTTTTTCCAGTGTTCTTAGTTGGGGTTTGTTTTGGGTATTTTTGCAAGCCCAGGAAATTATACACAAAAGTGACATTTAAAGAAGCCAAGGTCATAAAATCAGGAACACAGGAGTTAGGAAATCGTATTACTATAGCTGCTTGCACCCCATTCTTTAATCCACTTAATATGCAAACAGTTCAGTTACTAGCTCACACTACAATTTTTTACAGAGCCCAATACCTCAAGTACCCCAATAATGATCCTATCTGTTATAAGAAGAAGCCAGGGCACTATAATGTAGACAAATTGATTTCTTCAGGAAATTTGTTCAAAGTTGAGCAAATAAGGTGGTGAATGTCAAGAAAAGCAAAGCAGTCCTGGCTGAAGCAGCTGAACCCTGTGCCAGTGAAGAGAATTCAGCTCTTGCTCTGCCTTGGACTGCTTGGGAGCTACTGAGTAAATCATGTACCCCAAACTTTTCACCTGGATTTCTCACATCTCAACACACCTCAACACTTGAGGTTGGCAATGTAAGATGTCAAGGCACTTGAAAGTTGGGATTTTCCACTGAAACTTGGAGTTTTGGTGGTCGCTGGACCTTAAATGTGGATAACTTGGTGTCATTTTGAGTCATCTCGTAGTCCCAGACCAACTCAAACCCAAACCCAGTGGCTGTGCTGGACCTGGACCGGGACAACACTATTTGCTCTCTTTGCAGGGGAGCTGTAAAAATATCACTCAGACTCACAACTCTGTATGCATATACAGGCAAGCAGAGGTCAGAAGAGGACTTGGGTATTACAGCAGTAAGTGCCATAGGAAAGCCTAGCAGTAATTATTAATTCCATCTTCAAGCACGGTTTGAATACAGCTCAACAAATGAAGTACTGAAGAATGAGGGTAAGATAAAATATTGACTAGCTGCTCCATCATTGTCTGGTCTGTGCCCTAGATAGCACGAGGGTATTTTGGAAAAAAAAAAAAAGCAGAAAGGAACCACCTAATAAAAGGCTGGAGCTTTAAGGATCTGAATTTTTAAAGGTAAGGTTGTTTTTAAAGATGATTTTAATGTATCTGTATGCAACTCTGTTTAGAGAGACAGTCACATATAGACATGCACATATAGAAAAGTTATATAGGCACATTATTCTACAAACATACAGACATTTATCCATGCAGACTTCCCTAAGACATAACCAAAGACCTGACACCTAATGCTGCCCTTGATGAGAATTGCTCTCTTCTCTGTAGAGTACCACCAGTAATTATTTACCATTAGTTGTTAACGAGAAGAGATTCAGCTGGGATGTAGTAAACAAGAAAACTGTATAGATTGTTCAATATAGCCTGGCTGGCTCTCGACTGAGGTAACAAGTGATTGGATCACACCTCCTAGATATTTCAATCACCGGTTTTATCACCAGGGAAAAGCACTTTATTAACCTGTACTTGGTCAGGTACCTTCCATGTCCATGTATGCAACGCTGTCAAGATCATACAAGTGCTCCTTCTAGCTCACATTAGTTACTATGCTCCAAACCCTGAAGTGCTGCGGGGTTAAACGACTAACAAGACAGAGCTCTGCAGGGTTCATTTATACTCTAAGACACTTTGAACTCTGCTGCCTTTCTACCTGCCATAGATTTGTATGTTTTTTGGTTTTTTTTTTTTTTCAATGGACTCAGGGATCCCTCCTCCCACAACAGAAACATCTGACTGTGGCAAAAAGATCGTCCTGAAAGGTAATGCTGGTGACCCACAAGCAAAATCATTGGGAAGGGAAACATTCTACATGTGGATTATTTCATTAATTTTAAAACATAAAACAACCTAAGGGAAAGGGTCAAGTTAAAACTGCGGTATTTTTAAAGACAACTTACAACTGATACATTTTTTTGCCACGTCTCACATCACAACTCCACTCCTGTGACTCCTCCACCGTCAATGAGAGTTGTGTGCACCGGCCCAGGAAGCCTGAACGCTGGGCAGACTGCATGTGAAAAGTACCATTTCTTTTTTGTTATGGCAGAGAACTGAAGTATGTAACTAGCACACACTGTAAAGGCATTCAAAATATGACCAAAAAAAAAATTAAACTGGTTCAAATGCTTTCAATCTGCAGAAAACAAATGTTCTCTTCACTGTCTGCTCCGTGGCAAACTTCTAATTCCATCCAGAAAATCCAGCATTCCCAGTCCGGGCTAACGACCATGCTACCAGACATGAGTTTATGTTTTTCATGCACATTTCATGTATTCCCACATGCTGTGTTGCTGCCAATAATTTATGACTGATCTGCACCCAGCCTGCCCTTCAGCATTTTATTTAATCTCTGCAACAGTGATTTACAATGACTCATCATTAATACAAAAATGTACATGTGTGTTAACAAGTTTGGAAGAATCTAAGGAAGAAGGCAAAATTTTTTCTGCAAGTCGTGGCTGAATGACTTATGAACCCACTGGAGACAGGCAAAGATAACCAGAAACTGATACGTTAGCTCTTCCCTGCAGCGACCAATTTAGGCAAGAAGACTTTCTTCTTCTGCATATCACCTTAAAAGCAAAGGGATTCAGCAAAAATTGGCAGACAGTTGCCCCATACCTTGTAGGATTTGGGAGGGGAAGAGTAACTCGTTGGTCACCCCATGGCAGGATGTTTCCTGAGGATGCACGTTTGTGCGTGTCTGCAACCTGCACACTCAGCCATGCCTCACAGCCTCCTTGTTTCTTAGCATCCATTAAAAAAAAACCACAAGGGCTAAATTTCCATATTTTGGCATCTCTGCCCACCACCTGTGATTTTAAGAAAGCCCTGACTGCCTCTATAGCGTTAAATTTTTGTGGGGCTGAGGAGAGAAGGGGAATTGCCTCAATAATTTATACAATTGTAACACCACAGCACAATTACCGAACTAGCTCAAGCAGAGGGAGCCTGCCCTACATCCACAAAACTTCAGTTATAATGTATTTTGACCTACTTTTTTTTTTTTTTCCTTGCACATAAGGAACTTATAAAAACACATCTGACACAAAGCCAAAGCGAAAACCCCTCCAATCCAAAGCGAGATGGGTACTGAACACCCCCGGAAAAAACACTCGTAAAAAAATTCACCAGTTTTAGTTCAAAGCATCTCATGTTCATCATCTTGACAAATGTATTTGTCAGACCAATCTTAAGTGACACACTTGTCCATGCTGAATGCTGTGCTCCCAAACCCTTCTGAAGCAGCACTCATTTGCTCCACCCCCATCGTTAAATAAGAGCCCTGACAAACACACAGAACTTCTCAACCAGCCAAAGCACCTATCGTTAAACTGAAGGACAACCATATAAATTAGGGTATCGCCTGGATGAAAGTTGGAGCATGTAAAGTTGCAGCAAACACTAAATTTTCTTGGCAGAGTAAAAATACCGCAGGTTACATCTCCCTCTAACACGTATTTTACATTCAGCAGCTTTTATTCCTCCGTTTTGGATTAAATATCTTCGGAGCACCCTTCGCACACACTAAGTATTTTGGTATTTTCCTTTATTCGGTGTCTTAAAGGCCTTCAAAAAATTGATCTCCCAGGGCTTGCTGTGGGGTCACAGGAATTGATAACCCTTACAAGCCATGCTTATGTGAGCCCGCCTGCGTCTCCCAGATAGTGCACTTTGTAAATTAATCCTCCAAAGGCAAATATATTGTAAGTAGCTTGTTATCTCTAAAGTACTAAATTGAAGAATACATGGGATTATATTGACAGAAATTACATTTTCTGTAATGGGGTTTAATATATCTGAAATCTCTCCCATAGGCTCCTACTCTCTCTAAGAGAGGAGGGTTTGTTAATGTAGGTGCAATGGACATCAAGACCAAATTTATTCACTAAAATGGATTAGGCCATGTAATCAGAGCTTCAGTAATATTAATCTCTGACACTTATTGAACAGAGAAAAAAAATACTTTTGTCTGCAAACTGGCATTCCTCCCTCCCTTTTCCCCAGCAGGCTTGCTGTTTGCCTTGGCCATTTTCTGGGTATTACTTCAAAGAGGATAAGGTTTCCTATCATAAACACTAATCTAAAAATATTAGGACAATTAATTAGATACACTTAGTTTTACAAGGTATTAGATTGCAATACACTCCAAATATGACACTTACACTGGGATAGTGGGAGAAACCTGCATTTCGATGCAGTAACAAAGGGTAATAAATCAAACTATTTTTTTTTTTAAAGGGTTCACTGTTGTGTTTTTATACCTAAATTACGAGTAATTTGCACTGTCTGCCTTCACCACGTCCTGGACAGTTAGCAACCCAAAGTCCACCGCAGAAACAGCATGGATCACGATTTCCTTCAAACAAATCACTACTACAACAGATCAGGGGCAAAAAGAATTGCTCCATACCACATTCCAACAGGAAAGAGTCAGATTGTCCTCAAACTTAATTCGAGCTTTCAAAAAACTGGACTTTTTAAACAAACCAATAAAGAGATAGAAGGATGTCAGTCAGAAAGAAAAACTTCACTAACAACACTCAAAAAAAGGACATGACAGCACCCCAAAACAACAACGAGCTCTGCAGAAACGTGGGCCAACTGCCCCTTTTTTATCACTCAACGCCTCGACCTCTTCCAAAACCAAAGTTCTCAAAGTGGATGTGGCTTCCTATGGCAGAAGCCAACGTCCTCAGCTGGGAGAAGGACTGACTGGTACCCGAATTGAGAGTGTGCCACAAATCTGCCAAGCGATGGGAAAATAAATACGGCTTGTTTTCTGCCGTAGCAAATCTCCCTAGTTCCCATAACTGAAACCACTCACCCGGCTATATCCCTTTTGCATCAATAAACTGCTGCAGGGGGGGAGCAGACAAGGGCAAGGTGTGTCCTCAAAAATGCAAAGCATTAGCCGCAGGGTGTCAGCGGCTGTATAGAAACACTAAGGAAAATTACTTACCAATTGTTCACTTGAAGTATAGTGAGCCCTGTGTCTTGTGCCAACTGCTTTTTCTGTTCTTCTGAAGGGTAAGGGTGCTATAAGACACCAAAATAAATATATACATTTAAAACAATGCTTTTTGTTTTCATTTTGGCTCACTTTTTATTTTAAATTAAAAAAAAAGAAGAGAGAATACAACACAACAGAAGCGTGACATCTATTATTGAAAGGTGAAAATGCTGAGGTGTGTCACTCTTTTATAATTATTAATGGGCTACTACATCACTTAATTAATGGCAGTAAAAGACAAGCCAATTATAAAGATTAGTGAAGTGGAGAAATAACTGCTTAGGATACTGGCAGTACCTTGATACTCAAGAAGGATATTTGTTGCGTTAGCTGAAAGTTTTTGCACTTGTCTCGAATGACCAATTACAATGAAATCTGGATTTCTCCTTTTTTTTTTTTTTTTGCCCTCCCCATATTCCACAGAACAACAAAGAATGTGATAAAAGCACTTCTCTGTAAAACTCAAACACGCTGATGTTTTCTGAGATAGTGAAGACTAATCTTGCCAGTGCCCCAAAATAATTTGCAAATAAGATCAGCATCCTCAACATAAACAAACGCCTGGGTTTTGAACACAGGCCAGTGCAAGGTCAACGATCAGCACATTTTTGCCTGACATTAACATAGCTGTGCTGTACTAATCCTAAGAGACAGAAAACAAATACTGGTTTAATTGAAGATAATGTTAAAATTCAATCATAACTTCAGTTTCTTGTGAGAACTTGATTGCTTTCTCAGAAAATTAGCTTCTGCATGAATGCGGATTGCTTCATAAATGAACAGTGAAAAATGAATCCATGGTTTGAAATTTGGAAATATAATTTCTGTCCCTTTTCTCCATGTAAAAATATCACTGTCCCAAAAGGAAATGGCCAAATATTGCAAACATAACAATTCCCAGAAAAGAAAAAAAAACAACCCTGTTTTGAGGATCTGGTTCGGCTCCTAATGTGGACACCCAGGTCTCAGCACACATCAGATTCAGACCTGGTTCTGCTGCAAGGTACTGAATAACATTTCCTTGAAGATAACTTGATGGAACTGGTTAGATCTATCCCAATGTCCCATTTAGCAGCTAGTGTTGTCACAAAGTACTTGCTGTTGTACGCCCATCCCTTTTTTTTCCCCAAAACATTCCCATAATCTTTGGATGTATTCTTTGGCATGATATTACACGAGATGTAAACTGAAACCTTGTAAAGAGTAAGAATTTAAAATGTCATAAAATTCAGCAATCTTATTGCTATCATAACTATTTAGCAGATTTTATATATTCTTGTAAACAGCATAATCTGACATCTAATGGCTCTGTTACATGCCTATATCCCCTCACTTTGCTAAACAGGAATCTTTGCTGTAACTCTAGTAATTTCTTTTTGCCCAACGTGCCCATTTCAAAGTCCACCACCACAGCCATCAAGTCCAAAATATACCCCTTTTGTCACCCCAAAACAGTAGGGAATTTTTAAAGTAATTGTTTTCTTGACAGTAAGTCTACAACCTGTACATCTGTAAATTACCCCCCTGTACTTACTGTGTGTATATGTATATATATATATATGAAAGACTTCTAGAGAGGAAGGGGATTTTACTTCTTTTTTATGGGTAACTTGCATTTTACATGTGCAGAAATATAGTATGAATTTCATCATCCACATTCATCCACAACAGTCATTCTTGACTTACATCCATCTATCTGAACACAACATTTTGCTTCCCTTCGTATAAAAACCCTACAGAGATGATTTGTAACATTTTCATCTTCACAGCTTACTTCCCATTTCATTACTTTGCTATCAAGTGAGGACAAAATAATTCTTTGGGGTTTTTTTTCTTACTTTGCCACCTTACATGTGATCTAATTTTAAGTAATTGAACAAACTGTGTCTAATTTCATGCAGCAAGCAATAATTACTAGACAGCCTCTAGCTATTGGAATTGAGAACTCTGTCTCCATTAAGCAATTTTCAATTGTTCTGGACTTTTTTTCCAAAGAGACAAGACTGGATAAAATTAGCCATCAGAATAACACAGTCACTGTAAAAATAATTGCTTTAAAAGTCCCAGTCCCCCAAATTCCTGAAATTGTAGTATGTGTAAGGTCATCTGATTGCTTTTTTTGTTTTGTTTTCAGATCCTAGCACAACTTTTAATTTCATGATAAATCTATAATTGTCACAATCTCGTGACAGCCTGGGACTTCATGTAGCTAATCCCTCTTAGCTAAACGTTCACAACGTGGCAGGCTTTTTGAACTATAATTTGGTGTGGTTTAAAATAATCTTCAAGGCTGGGCATCCTTATTATATAAGCTTTCTGTGGATCCTATGAGCTGTTCCTTTGTGGGCCTAAAAAAAAATAATTAAATAATAAAAACTACTTGACAAAAAATCAGCATGCCACAGGCTAGGTTGCTATAAAAACACTTAAAGCCTTGTTGCATTCCCACCCACAGAGCTAGGAAGGCCTGTGCTACAGGCAAAGGCAGATATCACATTGCCACAGACA
This sequence comes from Urocolius indicus, assembly GCA_013401255.1. Lineage (NCBI taxonomy): Eukaryota > Metazoa > Chordata > Aves > Coliiformes > Coliidae > Urocolius > Urocolius indicus. The sequence goes on from WBNH01010982.1 coordinate 21,993, forward strand.
GAAAGGGGGGAACCCTGAGAGCTGCCATTTTATGAAGAAATGGGAAATTCAATCGAAACTGCTGCTGTTGTGTCTTTATTTCACCCCTGCAAGAATGACAGGTGTCTTCCAAAAGCTTTCTGATGGTTGCTTAAGGGGATAAAGACACACACACTGAGATAGGTGTATATATATATTTCCATTTACATGTATACTATATTTTTGTGTGTATGTAAAATAAATATATAAATATATTCAATATATAACTATCTTAATCATATGGTTTCGTTTTAGGCAGTCTTCAGGGAGTTACTTGATGATCCCTATGGGTCCTTTCCAACTTGAGGCATTCTATGATTCTGTGAAATGCATAAATGTACAGATACATAAATATATATATATATGGAAGACTGTGTCTAGAAACATCGCACTGACTGCAGTTGCCAAGTCCACCTATCACTCAGGATCACTTTGGGATATCAAAGCAAATTGTACCACTGTTCAATAAACAGTGACTTGAGACCTTTACTTTGTTGTGTACATTAGCTCCTACCATTATCTCTTAAAAGCTTAATTATTTGCAAACAATTGATCAAGATGGGAATTGCAGAAAAGAGACGCCGGACCACCGGGAGAGCTGCAATGCATTAGGAGAGCAAACAGAATTACCTTTAGGTCTTACAATCAGAATTAACGATTGGGACCGTACGCGGGGCAGCACAAGAAGCTGTAACGCTCTTGCTGGAGTGTTTTCCATTTGATCTGCATTAACACCTCAAGTGAAAGCCATAAAACAGTGATTACAGATGGGAAGGCTGACCCTCCTTCCCAGAACCAACCCAGCTTGTGTATACTGGAAGACTGCAGACAGGCTTTTTTGCCAAGGCCGGAGGAAAAGGGTAAATCCAAGGGAGAGAAAAAAAAAAAGAAGGAAAAAAAAAAAAAGGTAGGAAGCAGACAGGTTAAAAAACAAAAAGGCATTTGAAAGAATAAGGCTGACAACAGATAAGGACTCTGAATTTGGCTCTGGTATTTTCTGATCATGCCTGCTGCTGCTACAGCACTACAGAGCAGCATCCACCAAATGGTATGAGACCAAGTGCTTTTCCCTTCCCATAAATCCAGCACTGAAATGCGGATTGTTTGGCACCATTAATGTGTTTTTGAGGCTCTGTGGTATTACTTTTAATAATGACTTAGTACAGAAAGTGATTGCTTAATAACACCATCAAAGTCTGCATGCAAATGAAAATTATCCCTGGGGGATTTGCCCAGGGTAATACGAACAGTTAAAGAACATTTGAAAAGGTAAAAATAACTATGCAAAATATGAGTCAGAGCAGTCATTTTAGCAGTAACAAAGAAATCAAAGTGACAGAGAGAAAAATGTAACTTTCCATCATATTCTCTTGTCACTGTTTTATGAATGGTATTTAGAGAGCAGTAGCCTTAATAAAAGCCCCTTTTTAATGCAGCCGAGATCATTTTTAGCCAAACAAACAGTAAGGTTTTCTTCTTTTTTTTTTTTACCACGTTTGACTACAGCCAGTGGGTGAAGTCTCCACTAGATACAGATGGAAAGCATCCAAGTTTGTCTCTTAGTGATACCCCTTGTTCAAATGAACTCTTTTCCGCAAATTTTCCACCCCAGGGCTGCAAATGCTGGATGCCAGGACAGACTTTATCTTATCTGTAACCTGGTATCAATAACAGTCCCTCCCTCTCTGTCTTAGCAGTGCATTGTAATGGTGTCAGAAAAAAATCCTGAGAGCAATCCTGCCCAGAGTTTACCACTGAGAGAACGGGAGGCAAACCCAACCCTTCCCTCCCCCACTAATTCCTTGTGGCACCAACCCGCCTCGACACCAGCACTGCCAACCAGCCCTAGCACAGCACAGAGGCAGAAGTAATCCCCAAGCAAAAGGTTGCACGTTACATTCTAAGGATGTCGTGGCAACTGTCCAGCCTCGCCCTTATCGCGGCAGCGCCGTCGCTTGGCTGACCATGCCGGGAGAACCATTTCGGAAGTCCTTTTATCCCTTTCCTCCAGCCCTCTGCCTCCTCCAGAGCTCAGTGTAATGCACCAAGGCGAGATGACCTTGAGCTAAACTCTGGTAGGTGATGGAGAGAAACTAACCTCCCCCTAAAACGTTTGCCTTTAGGAGTGTCCGTTAACTGTTTTCTAACCTCAAAATAAAAATACACACCCCCCCCCAATACTGTGATTTTCTTGTTTCTGAAGAGCAACCCAACCGACACCTAACTCAGTAACCAGAATAAAGCCCATGGTTATGCCTTCCAGTGACAAACCACACATGGGTTTTATGTTGAACTCTTAAATCCTTTCTTTACGCAGTCTTGCCCAGGGTTAGCTAAGGTGGTGGCGGTGCAGCTGTTTGGGTCTCTCCCCTTCCCCTGCCTCCTGGCTTGCAGTTGAACTGTTTACATTAGTGATCAAGTTGATCTACAAGAAATGATTATTTTTTTTTAATATCCATAATGCCTTCCTATTGTCTCTCAGCTTTATGAATTAGTTTTACTGTTGCAGTGAATGCTTTTTTTGTCTCCTGACTGCACATTATCAAAGGGACACTTTGTGCCTGTCATTTGCATTACAAAAGCAGTGCATGGTGTAGTCTAAGAACAGAGCTTGAATTTATAGCAGTCGAGTCCTGGATCCTCACACATGCCAGCCTCCAAAAGAATAACGGGAGTTCCTGCATTTGCAAAGTAGCCAAAAAATGGTTGGATCACTATCCATAAAGTCACAAGATTGCAACCCGCTTTCTTCATCAGCCAGCGATGTACTTAGAGGCAGCGATAAAGAGAACACGTTGAGTCCCCTCGCCTATTTTGCAGGCTGCGTGAATCAGTTTATAGACCATCCCTGTGACCTGCTTTATATTCAGGCCAGGCTGTAAAAAGTTGCCAAGTTGAGGTGACCTGCTAGGGGGAGGGGGCGAATCAACTCGGAAGCTGCAAACTTGATCCTGAGTATCCCATGGGACTGGCTTGCACGTTGGAGGAAATACTAAACACTGCGAAGGAAGTTGTTTTATTAGAAATGCATCTATGAGGCTGGGAGGAAAGGAGGAAAAAAAGAAGCCTGTGCAAAGTTTGCACAGCCTTTTCCTTGGCTGAGAGCAGTGAGTCAGCCTGATAATGCTGTTGAAGTGTGAGCTGGCTTTGGCTTTTAAAAACTCGTTGCTTTTTGAGCCCAGCAAGAAAACGCAGTCCATACGACACGGTCATGCTGCAAACAAAGCCAGCCTTTTCCTCCTTCAAAAGAAAATATTTCCTCGACTTATTATAATAGTTTCATATCCTCACAGTAATATTTATTTTTCATGGCATTACTGTTAATAAATCCTGCTGCTGTCAGACTTACTGAACTGCAAACTACGAACTCCAAATCAACATGCCTGGTCTTGTGAACTTAAAAATGCACCAAAAGATGCAACACGACAAGATGCTGCATCCCTGTATCGCTACAGTGAGGCCATGTGCTGCCAACTCAATCTCCACCTCCATCCTCTCCTATCAGATGAGGCTCTGAGAACATAGCCCATTGCTGCCCTGGCGAGAGGTTTTGCAGGCTGCTTTGGTAACCCTGCCAAAAAATAAGAGGTGAGGAAAGGAGGCAGAATCGAACTCTTGTATGGCAAGCACAGGGTGTAAAATACTGGGCCAATACCCCAGAAGTCTTAACATGTGTTCGCAGTGCAACCTGATTAAACAGAGGCTGGGTTGGTTTTGCTGGCAGGGGGTTGGAAGAGATTATTTTATTTGTGGGGTCTTATGAGGGGATGGAAGAGGTACTGGCCACAGCAACACTTTTCAATGAAGGAATTACGTTGAGAGGAAAAGAAAAACCCACCCTGTGCTTCTCTCTTTTTTTTCCTCCCTATTTGCCCTTTTGTAAATAATTTTCTTGCAAGAGTTGTCTGTGAACAAGTTTTGGCACTCGCTAACATCAATATCCTTTCCAAGGCTGATGAAGAGACATAGTATGGCTTGGGACAAGATGCCAATACTCCTCTGGTGGCCCCATCAAATTACTCATAATGCGAGGACTCATTAAGGAAAAAAAGTTCAGATCATCCTTTGCACAGGATATTACAGAAGTCAGAAAATGGAAAAACCTTTAAACTCATCTAATCCATCCCCTGGCTGCTACAATATTATTCCTTCCATACCATATATTATTACCTCCTGCCTTTTCCAGTTGAGCTTTCACTAGTCCAAGCAACGGTGCTTCTGCTATTTCCTTTTGGAGACACTCTGATAGACCTCAGCGTCTGGAGCTTACTCTGGCTCCTATCACTTCACAGTTTAAGCTGAGTCTATGTAGACACTCCCACGCCATACTGGGGTAATTGAGTGGAGCTTTCCCCACGTTACACATTCCTTTAGTGCCTGTATGTCTGTGCATGCAGAAACACACACACACAGTGCTCGCACACACACGTTCACTTCTCTTAATACACTTAAGCAGCGATGCTTTTGCTCTAGTGCCAAGATTATTTGAGCTCATGTGATGAGGTTTCCCATCCTCTGCCCCGTTTTTCTTCATTATTATGTTTTTTTTGCTCTTCCACTGCCTAAAAATAACCCAAGACACCGTAATTAAAAGAAAATTTGCATCCAAAAGATCAGCAAAAACTCCCTTCAGCACAGCACCGTGGCCGAAAACAATGAACTATTACACCCAAGTGACACCAAAGGAAATGCATCATCTGACTTCCAACAGCTGAAACTCACATCCTTGAGACGCGGCTTTTTGGTTCCGCCAGCATCTTTATCAGGAGGTTGCGGAAAGGCAGGAAGGTGAACCCCAGCCTTTCCCAGGTGAGGGGCTTCTGGGAAGGAGGCAAAAATATTTCCCTCTTCGGCACGCTAAAGGAAACCCCGGCTACCTGATAACTCCATAAAAGCGCTGCTGTTGTTTTTAGAGTCAACCTAAGACAGATTATCTCAGGTAAATATCTCCTAACTGGAAGCCTTTTCCCAGCAATAAGTCGCTGCCCTTATCTACCTCAAATGACTTTCTAAACAGGTGGGCTCAGAGACAACTCTGCAGTCTCTGGGAAACACCAGCGCCAGCAGTTGTAATCCCACAGAGTTGAACCAAAAGCCTTTAATGTTGCTTTTTGCTCTTTTTCTAAGGCTGCTTTGGTACATCAGGAGCTCCCTCTGTAAGGTGGGGATAAAAACAATCCCCCACTATGCCTAACTCCTTCCTTTGAACATCAGAGTGACCAGGGTGATGGAGGGCTGCTTTATTCAGCCAGGTCTCTAGTATCAACCACAGGCTTTAAGACAGAGCAGGAACTTTAGACAGGTTTCCTGGGGTGACAGCACCCTTGTGACCAGCCACCAACCATGAGGTTGGCCACTTTCCTTCATGGAGGGATCACGCAGTCACGTGAAAAGAGTTTAAGGCAGCCCTCCTGTAGACGTGCTGGTCTTCAACGGCAAGGCAAGGGGGGTTTCACATTTGAAAATTTTCTATTTGGAAAAATAAAACCAAACCACCACCGCAGAGGGAAATGAAAAGATAAAGCCGCTATTTTGCAGCGCTTTGTTGGCATGGAAAGTCCTTGAACAGATGCCCCGTCCACCATTAAATATTCACAACACATCCTTGTAAAAGAATAAACCCCACTCAACTTATAAGCAAAAACACAATGTGTTCGTCATAAAAAAAAGATGCATTTCANAGGCAGAGAAACACTGCCGTTCTCCGAAGGAGCAGAGACTCTTGGAAGTAGTGTGCATTCTCTGGCGTTAATTTTCCCACTTAAATTACAGTGATGCTGTAGCCTCATCTCATTAGAGATCATTGTCCCCAGTAGACAGTTGTGTTTATGGGGAATTCTTGCTGTTCCACACCTGCTGCTCAGGTTGCTACGTGATAAAGCCTGCATACAAACAGCAGTCTTGAGGTTGCTGGACTGCAACTGATGAGCCCAGGCTAATTCAGGGGTGATTATGTAGTTTACTGGACCACTAAACCTCTTTAAGCTTGTAATTACTGCCTATTTGAGTAAAGAACATTCAAAAGCAATTCACTGCATCATGCCTGCCACAGCTGGAAGCAGGCTGCCAGCAGTCTGCGGGGACATTAAAATCTACAGGGACAGGGATTTGAGCACAGCTCGTAGGCACCGGCGGCAGCCAAGTGTGTTCACATTCCAGCTCACCTTTTCTGACCAGGCATACTATTAAAGGTGCAATGGAAACTATAGAAAAGCAATAAAGATGACAAATAATAGGACGTAATTGAAAGAACTGCGCTTTAATGACTCTTTCCCCCTCTTCCTTCTCCCCTCACATTGGCTTAAAAAAAAAAATAAAAAAAATTAAGCCTTTTTGTCATGACAAGGGAAAGGGAAAGAAAAGGTCTTTTGCAAAAGGAGAAATGTGGGTAATTCACTTTTGAGGCTGGAAGCTTCCCCTCACGAGCTTTAGAAAAGAGTAAGTTTACTTTCAAAGCGAATGCAGAGTAAGTCTTATTACGTATTTGGCGGCAATGACGATGCAGAGGCATCTTAATCACTGAATCTTCATTAAATCCCCCTTAGAGAGTCTTTGTGAAACCCTCTAAGAGGATCTCCAGACCTGGAATATGTACAAACACCTTCTCACTGCTGCAACACACTGGGAAATGCCCCCAAACCACCCCCCTGCAAAACAATTCCATCCCACGCAGCGACACAGAAGTCAGGCACAGGTCCCTGCTATGGAGATGAGGGTTTGTGGCTTTTTTTAATAATAAACAAACATCCCTCCAATTCTATTTGCCTTTTGAGTTTTGAAGCACTCGAGCCCTCCTTTTCAAGCCTGCCCCAGCAGCTCTCAATGAGCAGGAAGTTATTAAAAAAGGCGCCTTGTTTTTTTGCATAATTAGCAGCCTTTGGGAGCGAGGTCTGGGGGAAGAAGAGCAGATCAAATGGGACCTATGACACAGGCGGAGGGGCTGGTAATGGGGATTTTTACAAGTGAATAAACGAAGGTCCAGAGAGGATTGCTCTGGCAGAGCTAGAAAACAATGCTGGCAAAACAGAGGGAAGTTGCCAATGTTGTCACTGAGCTCCAACACCACATTGGCTTCACCGGGAGCTCTTGATGAGGTGGCAGTGCTGCCCCAGTGGCTCCCGTTGAAGAGGTGGTTTCACAGAGCTCTCCCTCTCTCTAGCCCCTCCGCAAGGCCATCTCCCTGCTATTATATACTGCCATGTGTGAGGTCCCTGACGATGGGCCTAACGAGCCGCCCTATTAACTAATACACTTTAAAGCCTCGCAGGATGTTGGGAGATCCAGAATTCATCAGTGTCATTTCCCTGCCCAGCTAACAACTGCTGCAGCTGCCTGGGAAAATAGGGTGTGGGAAAAGCAAAAATAAACAAGGAAAACAAAATAAACCATTGCTATCAATACAATTAACCCTTGACTGAAGGTAAATTTAAGAGATGGGGCCTCTTCCTCTCCTCATCTCATAAATCACCTTATTTTTAAAAACACAAACATTTCATCTGTAGTATTGCTCTCACTCTACTTCTAGAGGGAAAGGGAATAAAAAATCCCTCCCATGCACGTGTGGGCATGCCACTGTTAACAAACATCAGCTTCTAAAGCAGAATATAAAAGCATTCAGGAAGTTTATTCTTAAAAAGCATGTAAATTCCCAGCCACAACAATCCTCTAACTAACCCCAACCAAGCTCCAAAGAGCCAAAGGCTTATATGTTATCCAGCCATCACTCTTATTAATATTCATTAGGCAGATCTACTTGCATTTTCATAAGCTGCGAAGGTGGCAAAAGAAACAATCAGAATTCTTTAACATGCGGGCATTATCAATTCAACATCTGCCAAAGTGGAGTGTGTACAGATCTGAGGCTGAAATTCAAATGCAATTTACCTGGGTTAGAGCTGGGCTTCACTTCCCAACACCCAGCAAGCTATTTCAGGCGCTCTCGATTTATCCACCCCTGTAAGTTCATTCTCTATTATTTTTACCTTCAAAACAAGAGTCCCTCATAAATGATCTCCTTCATTCCTTAGCTCTAATGAGCTCCCTTCTGCTAAAATAGCCCAGGTTTTGCATATGCGAATAATACAGTCAAGTTTTAACTCAGTAAACTTGACTAAGCAATTCTGCTTTCTGACTAGAGAATTCATTTATCTACACCCATTTAGCGTGCGAAATCTCTTTTACTGGCTTCAGGGTGCAGACCTTTGCAGAAATACAGACTTTCTGTCCAGCCTGGGCTAAAATTTAACTCTGAGAGATGAATTAAGGAGTCTCCAAAAAGAAAACAGCTGTTCTAATTAATTATTTACCCTACTCAGCAAAGAAATCCACTAGCATTCTCCGACGGGTTTAAGAATAAAACACACATGTGCTCTCAGGGTGATATTTATATGCACAAGGATGTGCACTCAAAATTTAAGTGTAACTTAGATCCCCCGAGACCTGGGGAAAAGAACAGTCCTCTTTTCTCCCAAATCATCAGATTCAACCCAAAATTCACACACGTTTGTCCACAAGTTCACTATGTATTGATTCCTCTCCTTATAAAGGTTTGGATGGTGCTCAGGGTGTGACTTCCCTCCTGGCAACCTGCTTGGATTGAGAGAGGTCCCCCATAAAAAAGAACCTTTTCCCTCTCAAAGTCAGTGCACTCTCCACTGATTTCACTTGGCTTTCAGAAACTTCTAAAGACTGAACTGTATCCTCCCTCACAGAGGGCTGACAGGCCCAAACTTTTGCATTTCAGTGGCTGGCAGGCCCAAACTCGGCATTTCAGTGCGAATATTGATGGGTCAAGGCACTTCCTTGGCTGATGCTAGAGGGGAACGAGTCCTGAAATGGCAAACCTGTCTGCACTCTGGAATGAATGATGAGCTTCAGTGTCCCTACAGAGTACGTCCTCATCTTTTTATGGTGAGACCTTCTGTGAGTGTCTTTTACAGGTTAATGGATGGATGAGGGCAGAACTGGGGTTTTTGGGAAGCAGTTCTCAAAAACCCAAAGCGAATCACCTCCAAGAAGCCAGTGTCTCCCTTAGCCTGAGCATCCCCTCCATCCTCTCCCACCCGGTCTCCTTTGAGATCTGAACACATCCAGCACCACACATGTTCAGCTGCTTCCACAAATACTACCAGAAAAGACACAATCAACATACTGGGAAGCAGAAGCATTAAGATGGCATATCACTTTCACAATGGGATGGCCATTAATAATTCACAAGGATAACAACATATAATCAATTATTTTTTTTCAATACTGAGTTCAAAATCTCCCTCTCTGCTTCTCCTTCCTTTCTGAACAAAACTCCACCTTGCTTTTAGACAGACCTAAATGAAAGCAGCTAAAGACCAAAAAAAAAAAAATGTCACCACTAACAAGTTACAAAGTAAGAAAGAGCAATCAGGCATATTTGATCTTGTTCTTTACATGAACCTTTCTAAGATGACTGCTGCAATTAAAAAAAAAAAAATCAGATTTATCGTTCTGATGATATGAAATGGTGAACTTGACTATTATATGCATATATTTTGTTTAATGGCTTCATTTATTTTAATAACAAAGAGAAACTAGATCTTTACAGATGAAAGCTTTACTTCATGGCTTCAGTGCAACTGGGATTTTTAAAAACTGTGATGTTAACCAAAATGTGATAATGGATGTTCTCAAGGGCCCTATTTTATAGCATTTTATGCAGAGCCAAACTATACACGAGACATTACAAACACGATGTTTAGTCCTATTTTAAGAAAGTAGAATTGACTCCAGTGTCAGAGGCCCCTGTAATTGTTTTCCGTCTGCTTCTCATTCCTCCAAACAGTTACTTGTGCCGTGAAGTCTGGCTGTAGAAATACTGTGACAAAGGCACTAACACTCTGAAGATTTGTTTTAAAATTATATTGAAAGGCACCGTTTGTGGGATTTCAGCTGGGAGGAGACAAGAGTGATTGCACCGTAACTACTTCATCTAGAGCAGGCTGCCTTCAAGGGTCTGTTGACATCCAGAAGAAGAGACACGCAAAAAAAAAAAAGATGCTAGGGAAAAAAAAATGGAGCTAAAAATAAAAGGCGTTGATTCGACTACTGTTTTTATGTCAGTTAATTCCTAAGATAATCAGAAACACCTCATCAAACTTGATCATGCTCTCTTTCTGAAGAACTTCTCATCTACTCTACCTTCTTCTACGTTAGCAGGCTGAAAACAGTTGTCCCAGGCAATGGCAGCACTCACGCTTATGCGGCACAAGGATGCTCTCGTTTAACACCTTTCTGTACACAGATTTTTATGCACACAGAGGTGTGTGGGCGTGACTGAGGGAGGGTCAGTGTAGTTTTGCAAACTATGCCTTCCACCCCTCCAAAAGCAGGGGCCCGACCACTGTTTTGGGGAAGGTAGCCCAAGATGGCAGCTCATGATTAACGGCTGTATCATCCTTGGCGAGGCGGCGGCGAGGCCCCGGGTCTGATCTGCCAAACATCCCCTTCGTCTGCAGCCGATCAGCAGATGTAAGCACATAGGCCCTGTCAGCTTGACATATCATTCCTACGACAATGTCAACGAGTATTAATGTTCAATTATCTGTCCTAGAAATAACCCTCGCCTTTATGCATTGTGTAACTGGGCGCGTGGCACTGCGGTAATCCAAACGACAAGGGCAGAGATGCCCGCGCTCACCCGCTTGCTCTGAGTTGGCTTCCCAACATCATGATGACATTGCCTCGCGGTAGCGCATGGACGCCTTCCCCCTCCTTCCTCTCCCTGCTTGTGAGTTGGGTTGGGTTGTTTTGTTTTTTTTTTGAAGACATGTAGCAAGGACCCCAGAGACATTTCTCTTCCTCTTTGCATGTTGTATGTCGCCATCAGCGTGCCCAAAAAGGTTTATTTTGATTTCAGGCCCGTGCACAAACTCCCCTGAGGAGTCTGCTTGTTCGCTTTTATGGAGGGCCAAAAGCTGCCTGCTACCTGGCAGCTGAGGTGCCTATGTATGTGTGTATGTATATACATATATCTATATATATATCTATCTATATATCTATCTCCCTAATTTACCATCAGACACAAAAGGCAACAGTGGCTTCTTCCAGGGCTGCATCAAGATCAATTCAAGCCCTGACTACATGTCTGGATCAAATTGTCCAAACGAACCATTACAGCTTCTCTTTGTTAAAGCAAGTTTAAACTAAGAACCCTCAGGTAGGGAGATGATTTGAAGAATAAACATTAGTTCATTCCAGGCATCTTTTACTGCTGTTCAAATATTACAATTATTGATCAGGCCAAATTCAGATAGGACTCTGGGAGAAAAAAAAATACCTTTACCAAATATTTCTTCCTTTTAAATCAGCATTATGGTCAAATTATCTCTCACTTGAACAGCCTGTGGTGGAGTTTGCACGATTTTTTTTGTTATTGTTACTATGGCACAGCTTCCTTGAACTAACATTCAAAGGTTATCAGCTCTAAGTTATGCTTGCTAAGTCTTCTTATACAACTCACAATCGGAGGGAGGGAGTGGGAGGAAGCAGTGTGATAACCAGTGCCAGCTTTGAGATAAAGCCCTCCACCTAATCTCTGTTTATTTAGACAAACATCTAGCCGCAGCACCGGGTGTAAAAACAAGCCAGGTGTACGGCTAAGGAAATTTCTCCTACCTTATTGTGACTGCATTATATTTTGGGGCAAAGGCAATCAGAGATCTTTTCCTTTTTTTTTTTTTTTACTTTCAAGCTAATTTTGAAAATGTAAATAATCCCAAAGTTTGAAGTTTTGATCTTTGGATTCACTTGGCTGGCCAGGCCTTTTTGCTTTCTTTTTTTGGGAGGGCAGGTGATGGTAACAAATTACACTTTCTTCTGTGCTTTCGTATTTCTGGAGGTTTTGGAGAAAAAGGTTTTGCCATATTATGTTTAGGAATGATGATCCTGCTTTGAAATATTTCCCACAAGAGGAGATTCAGAGTGTTTGGAACAAATACATGTATTGTGGGATAAAACTGAAGGAAACCAAGTAATGTTTCAAATGTATTCCACCCCAAGGAGCTGACAGAGGGTCAGACACTCAGCACACCTCACACAGCAGTGCTCAAGCTGCTTTTCCAGCACTGAAGCTGCTTTTCCAGCACAGGTGCCAAAATAGAAAAGCTCTTGCAGGTCAGGCCACAAGAAGCAGTACCGTAAGGCCTCTGGCTGAAGGATAACTGAGCCTCCCTTCAGCTGCAGCAGCAACATTAAACTGCACTGGGAAGATTGCATGTCAGCTGATGGCTCTATTTCTCCTGCTGTATGAGCCAAAAGTTGCCTCTGACATATTCAAACATGGTTCCCCCCGACTTTTTCCCCTCTGATAATTCACCCCACCATTTACTCAATCGTTGTGGGTAAGGAGAAGTGATGAATGTTGCTGAGTGCCAGTTTTTTTGGTCCAAGATGAATAACCCCAAGGAACAACTTACACCAAGTCCCAGGCTCCTGTCAGCCCTATAATTGATGATGTTTTCACTGTAAGGGGTGGGGACTGGGACACATTAAGGCTCAACAGGGGAAGTAAACGGAGTGAATTGACTCAGCAACTATGCCTTTTACCATGGCTTCTAATAAGGATAAACTGATTACTGCCAAATGTACTTTAAAATCACAGGGAGGGGGGAGGGAAGAGAAGAAAAAAAAAAAAATCCCATCTGCTCAAAGGATATAAATGCCATACTAGAAGTTTTCTAAAAAAGTGAACTTTTGTATCCAAAAGTGTAGAAGCACGTTTCAGCAGCGTGTTGCCATTTGCCACTCATTAAAAAACTGAATTTGCAGCCTTGAAACGCACCCTGAAGTTGAACGCTGCAAAACCATCTCTGTAAAGCCAACGTACCTTTTTTTTCCCCCTAATCTCTCCCCCCGAATGACTTTGATAACAAAGAGATGCATGGCAATGCTCACACTGTATTTTCAAATGCCAACTCTATGTCAGCATCTTTTTATGGTGACTGGGAGAGCGGATGCTCTGCTTCTGCGCCAGGCGGTGAGGAAGGCAAGCAGGCGGCAGCTCAGGTTGCCAGGGGTGACTACAGAGCTGACAAGCCTGGGATCCAGCAAAACCCGCCCTGACTGATGGCTTCTGGGTTCTCGCTGACCTTTGATCCCTTCTGGTTTGGCTGGGAACAAAAGAGCCTGTTCACCGGGGCCTCCCGCACATCTATTTAACGAAAGCGGTCATTGCCTATACGCTGATTAATATGTTTGCTTTACGTGGGGTGGGAGGAGGACTGGGGCCATCCTGTGCTGCTGTGCAGGTAAGCACCAGCTTACCTAGCTTGTGTGTCACACTAAATAAATCCAGGATATCCACCATGAGGCGCACAGAAATGACTGAAACAGGTAAAGACAATTTTTGTCACCACTGCAAGAAGTTGCTGATGCTGGCGATGGTGCCAGGAGCCATTTCCCCCTTCCCCGAAAACCTGTGCTGAGATCCTGTCACTAGAGATTTGGTGCTGCTCTGATACCGAGGGCCATCGGCAGCTCGAACACACTGTCGCCAAGATGCTGCTGGCTACGGCAACCATGGAGGATGCTGTCTGACCCTCGGCGGCAACTTTCATTGCTACATATTGTCACCATAGCAATGAAGCTGGATGCGAGCAAATGACAAGGGTCTGTCATCACTCAGCCCTGTCCTGCCAGCCTTCAGCACCAGTCCCTCTCATCCAGCCTCAATAGGCAAATACATCCTCAACAGGCCCAAAAGTAATAATCTGCCCTTCTGCAATGTCATTGTTTCGCCAGCGCTCCCAGTTAGCAGTGTGCAGCCCCTGCACCCCATGGAGATGCTTTGTTTTAGTCTCTGGTGAGTTTTCATGCTTTAAGGAAGAGAAAAGCAAGGAAGAAGAGAGCCAGAAAGGAGACAGCAGTACCCAAACTTCCACTCTCAGAGATAATTGAGAAACAAACAACAAAAATAAAGAAAAAAAAAATCTGTTGCACAAATGTTAATAAAACATGACAATTCATGTTTGCAAGCAACACGATGACACTCTCCAACCAAAAGCTTCAGTAAGGAACAGGAATGTTGTTGGGAAAGTATAAAGCTCCCTTTTAATATTAAACACAGTAGCTGTATATAATATGCATTTGCCACTCCTTTCCCAGGAACAGGTGTTTGGGGTGAAGTCAGGATAATTGGCAAGGTGTGCCAGGCTGTCACCAACAGAAAATGTGGCAAACCCGATCTAGGTGGATCTGCTTCGGCAGGGAGGTTGGACTAGATGATCTCTAAATGTCCCTTCCAACCCCCTGCCATTCTAGGATTCTATGAAACACGCTGCTCTGCCTTCACGCCAACACCAAAATCGGGGGTCTCGGCTATTTTCATGGTTGTCCTGCCAGAGATGCCATGAAGAGACAATTAACTTGGTCTACTTCCCTGCTGCCTTGGTGGAAATACAGTGAGAAATGACAGAAATCAGAGATGGTAAACGCTATCTCATCTCGAGCTCGTCTGCCTGGTTGGATTAATCACAACATCCCTATTTTGGGAGAACTTCTGTGCGGGGTCAGTTTTTACTCATCTCGCCCATGCAAACTCGCCCCTTCCAATCGCGGCGCGTGCAGGAGATGGTGAGAAGGATTTGCCTTGGTGGTTACCTTACTTAGCTCATCTCTACCACGCACTTCGTACCTCACTTTGTGTTTAGTCATACAGCATAACCCGATTTAACAGCGATCCTATGTATTGCACAGCCCTCTCACCATTTACAAAGCCGCCTTTTAATGAGGTTTAATTTCAGCTCACTTATAATGCTGCATTTGCTAGTGAACACACGGGCTACGTAGCTCTTATTGAACATATTTGCTGTACCCCCGTAGCGTGCAACACGCTCGCCGGTCTGTGGCAGCCCTGGAAAGACAATTCACTGCTTGGAACATTTTTAAACCTGATTTACCGTTCCAAAGAAACAACCACGCAACTAATCTTCCAGGACAAATGTAATGCCGAAGAACAACTAAACTGAAACGTATAAATTCCATATATACTTAAAAATATTATTGTCTGTAATTTAATATAACAATATTTCTAGGCCTATAACCTTGCACGCAGAGGCAATTTCCCAAGCATTAATACTTAAATGGGTCATATGCACCACATCTGTCATTCTGTCCTGAAGTCTATGAGGCACAACCAAGACTCTGCAAGCCTATTGATTTTTCTAGCATTTGCTTTAATTTACTTAACCATTGAGAAATCCATCAGTACATAAAGGGCAACTGTCCATTACTGCCTCATTTGCAGACATTCTTTCCCCTCTTTTTTTTTTCTCCTTTTTGGTAAATATTTCCCCTTTAATCGCTGTGTGTTTACAGTGTAAAAATGAATCCGGAAAGTGCTCACACCTGTTTCTGTTCAGTAACTGCTGCACTGAGGTATATGTAATGTGCTTAAAGATAGAACAAATATCTAGACATTATTACATCTGTGTGCAAAGGGTGGTAAATTAGATCCTAATTACATTAACAGGGATTCTGCCTCCCAGCTTAAATTTTACATGAGCACTCTGTAAAAATCCAAAAGCTCTGCTGTGGTTTCTTTACGAGCTGGTGATTACAGCTACTTCCTATGCGGTCACTAAATATTCTGTTTACAAATAAATGAAGAAGCTTTGAGCCAACTTGCCAGGGTAATAATCCGTGGTTGTTTTTTGTTGAGGGTTTTTTTTCTTTCCCCCAGCAAACCTTTACCACATAAGCATGGCAACAATCAGAAGCCCTGGCTTCATCTAATTACTCTATCACATAATTTCACAAATTGCCTTTTCACTGGGGAGCCAAGTGCAAAACACGCTCACAGTGGGACTTCAGGCAGCAGCTTTCATTTACTACTCATTTCTTGTTAAATTAAACACAAAAACACCAGTTGTGTGAAAGAAGTCAAAAAGAATGCTTTGCAAATGAGCCAGACAAGTGTATCTTATATTTATACCATTCGCACAAAATAGCTCATTGGCAAGCTGGATTTTTAATGGCACCATTATCGTCTTTAACCCTTTTAAAGCCTGTCGCAAGGCTGGTAACTGGATCATCCCGACCAAACTCAACCCGCTGAAATGGCATCAGCCTCATTAGCCCACACGACATCCTTTAGTTAATAACTGGCAAGACAAGGCAGCGTGCCCAGACTTTGCCTCCATGTAACCCCTCTGGCTTCCCAGGGGTTTAACAGGGAATGCCCCACGAATTCCTGGGTATTACATCCGCCTCATACATGGGAGGTTATCGTCCTACAAATAAATGGAGAGGGATTTGTAGGAGCAATTCCTGTTTCACCCTGGCGCGGCCTACTGAGGTGCGGGGGAGCTAGCAGGACTCAGGGGCAGAGGGACCTGGAAGGCCAGACCCCTGCTAATTATCTGAGCACTAACAAGGCAGGATTGCAAGCTGCTACCGAGGAACACAAATTATTTTGCAAATAATTGCAGCCAGCGTACCATCGCCAGTGGAAGTGAACCAGAGGTTACGCCGCTCTAAGATGACATTTTTTACATCAACAAGTACAAAACTAAAACACGGCCATTAGTAATTAAAGCCGTTCCTTTTGTAGCACCAGAGCCAGTAGGTCAGGTACCGTTTTACATCAGAAACCAGGCCTTGATGGCTGTAGATTTGCCAGCATTATCTGCACAGGGAGGGAAAAAAAAAAAAAACCCACCAACATTAGCAGCAGCTGTCTGTGTGCCTCGACACTGAAAATCCTATTCATACAGACAGGTGGAGTAATTTAAGAGCCAACGTGGTGCAATTTTGATGCAACTAATGCCACTGTTTACTAAAACGCCGCCATTACTGCTGCTTATGAAAACATTACTAAAATTGCATTTTATTCATAAGAATCCTAAGATTTGGGTTATTACCAGCTTCAAAATTATTCTGCCCCTAACTGTAGCTTATGGCTCTCCAGGGTTTATAACCTGCTGCACCGATGGCCCCACGCTTGCGTTCCAACAACGAAATCAAGGGATTATCCTCTTTGCAATTCCCTTGCAAGCACAGTGCAACTCCTGGATCAGCATAAAGTTCCCAGCACATAAGTAGAGTTCTGCCAACAAATCTATTAAATAGCCAGATTCATCTAATATGGCATTTACCTTACCAAAAATATCACCTAGGGGCCCCAAAAGCTCCAGTTGATGTGAATACACATTGTCTAGGGAGAAGAGTTTTACTTAAGGCTGACTTTAGGTAATGAATACAGCAAGACACCTAAAGCAGAGTTCCACCATTTCCTCTCTGAGTTAAAAAAAAAGTCCTTGGAAAACATATTTCTATTATGAGTAGGCCCTTGGTTTTTTAATAGTGTGACTCAAGAGGTTACTTTGGTGCCACTAACGTCAGTACCTCCCTTTTTGCATCACTGGTACAGAGCATCACAGTGGGAATAAGTTTGTGGTATTTCCAAGATGTTTTATGCTGTCCAGGTTGGATTAGAAAAGGTCAGCCAGTAGTCAGGAAAGGAATATTCATGCTATACCTAAAGCCTGAGAAGTCTTTTCTGGGCAGAAGTTTCTGGTTCATAAAGATGCAGTGGTTCTTATTAAAATGATGGCCCACCACTGAAGTGAAACGAGTACTTCACTAAATACTCTGGGTCTAAATCAGGCAATGATGCAAAAGGCGAGGCAAATTAGGTAACTACATATTAACTTAAACTCTTTTCTGCCTACTTACCTTCTCTCTACACATATATTTAGCACTGCTGTAGCTTATAGAGTGAAGAGTTGGAAGTGCAAGGACAAGTCTGATCAATACATTTGTTCGTATATTGAAAACTGAATTTTAAACTGAGCATTTTGGGGGAAAGGATGGCACTATCTGTGGAAAATTATAACTTTCCATAAAGAAAAAACCAAAACCATCAAATCATTCCACAGGAAAAGTTTTCTGTGTGTACTTTTGATGGGCAGGCAGTCAACTTAACCAGTTAACATTAGAACTTCTTGAATATGTGCAACAAGAAAAAAACGTGTAAGCTGTAACAGTGCAAATTCTGTGTAGCTGAAGGCAAATGTAGGAAAATATCCAAGTTTTTAAAATGGGTAAAAAACCCACTCTTCTCTCATGCCTGTCCTGGAGCAACAGACAGACTACACTCACTGCAATATCACTGTTTCGGTTCATTCAGACAAGGGTTAAGCACGCTCAGACAGATGTAGGATACTCTATGCCAGAGCAAGGGAATGCATCTTACACAACTTGATGTACCACTTCCAAATGTGACCCTATTTGAAAGGCAGCTTATCTTACACCACAGATTAACACATCTCATCAGATACGCGCCCAACTGGTTTGGTGCCTCATATTTTGGCACTTTACCTGATCTGATTAAGTCATGCGCTAGCTTACCCTGGTGCACTGCAAAACTCCTTCAAGAGTTAGGAGATTGCCAATAAAAAATTAACACTGGCACTTATATACATAAGCATATCTGAGAATCAACACAGGCTCTTTTGTAGAGACTGTGTTGGAGGACAAGCTAAACAAACAACTAATAATGAACAACTGAGCCCATGAATTTATCCTCATTTCCTGCTCACCCACCGCTTGCCAAGATACTGTTGTTGCCTTTGGTGTACTTCAAATTGCAAATTATTTGCCAAAATATTTCCGTGGATGCTTCCAGATTTACAAATTAGTGGTCAGACTTTTTTCCCTTCCTCCTTTCCCCCTTCAAAATGTGATATTTGAACTTCATAGGGCTGCTTTGACTGCAGAAAGACAGTACGTCACGCAACACATTTCTATGCCTTGACTGGAGAAGGCTAGTTTCAAAAGTGAAGTTGCACATGCAAAATATCACAGCTGCAAATGTAAAAAGAAAGGAGAGAGTGGAGAGAGAGAGAGAGAGAGAGAGAAAGAGAAAGCAAAGCATCTACTGTTGACTTAAAAGTTCTTATTACTGCAAACATTCTTGCTGGTAAACTCATTTCCCAGAATATTTATGCAAACAAAAGGAGTTCTAGTACAACCAGAGCAAGTGTAATTTAACATCTGAATTAATGTTTATCATGTTTCAACTTTTCAGTATTCCCTCGCTTCTACTCAGATATGAAATTCTTCTAGTGTGTAAATACTCATGTGTTTCAGCAGCTTCCAAATAATTCAAGTTTTTTCATGCGCTGCCGACTTCCACATGGATACAACAGTGTCTCCAAGGTGGAAACTGGGGGAAACTGAGAAAAAGATAAGACACCCTTTGAGAATAGACACTCTCTTTCTAAAATCTTTCCCAGGCTACCTTCTGATTTCAACTAAAATAATCCTTGGACTGCTGGTGTTCCCGAGACATGTGAGGAGCACAGGATCAAATATACCATGTAGTTTAAGACAACATGATGGTTTTCTTCATCAGAAGTGAGACTGAATCATAGAGATGAAAAAAAAAAAACCAAAACCCAGATGTTATAACTACACCACATTTCTGAACATGAGAAGAGCTTAAGTGAGGAATTTGACTTCCCTGAACCGACTAAAGCACCCTATATTCTTCCTGTCTTGTCTAAAACCAAAAGTCTCTAGCACAGCTCAGCACTGGCAACTTAATCTACAGGACAGCATGAGATCCCAGTACACAAGACATTCCAAGAAATCATGAAGCTAGAGCAACAGCCGCAATGCCACAGGTATCTATCAAAAACCCAACAGTTTTCTTTAAAAATGACAAAATTCACCTGTGTTAGGAAATGGACCAATCCTCAAAGGCTGGACAGCAGGTCAAAGCAACAAATTTGAGTAAGTCTAAGGGAAATGTTAGACAGTCGGTATCTTCCATCAAACTTTGGGAAGGCTGAAGGGTTAAGAAGCTAATTCAAATCAAGTTATCTAAATGCTGTTTGTCTTCCTTTCTGGAGCTCTCAAGTCCATTCTGACAGAGCCTCAGAATAATCCTCCCATACTAACATTTCCATACTAACAATTCTCTCTCATACCAACATTTCCCAGTTTCTCCCATTGAAGATGCTGCCACAGCACCTGCACCAGCAGAAGGGAGGTGAGGACCCTCATTGTGAGTTACTCGCACCCACCTGTGATGGATGCTTTTGCTTGTTGCTCTGGTCAGTCCTTCCACTGCCAGGAGCAGGAGTAGCCCTGGCTCCCATCTGCCCAGCCAAGAGGTTGGAAGTGCACAGGCAACTGAAGGCAAGCAAAAAACTCCTGGCTTCTCCCAGGAATTCAGGACAGCTGGCACTAAGAAGTCTTGCAGATGTGGAAGAAAGATTTTTACCGCTTGGCCCACAATAAAAATCAAGTGAAAGAGGAGACTTGTGTATTTCAGATAAAGAAGGGGAACCCCTCCACCCACCCATTCTGAATCCAATATATGGAAATATGAGCCCTGATACACAGATGAGCTCCAGGAGCCCTCGGGCGCTTTGCAGAGCATGTATCAGTTGGTGCAGAATGGAGACTCATTGTAAGTTGTACTTTCGGGGGGGGTGTTGTTTTGTTTTAATGTTTCCAAACCCTCTTGAGAGAAGAGCAAAGAAAATCCTCACTGGTTTTAGCCAATTATTTCCTCTTTTTATGTTTTCAGCAGCCTAGTTTTGTACCCATCTGTCCTCTCGCTGTACTCCTTTCCAAAACCAGACAAGCATCCCACATGGGAGTAGAGGCAAGGAGATAAATTAACCCCATGCTCCTCCCAAGTCAAAACCTCATAACCATGCAGGGATGAGAGAGGACCTGAAATCTACTTGCTTTAACCTTAAAAACTTGATAGCCTGTACAGTATTCATACATAAGCAAAACACAGAGAATTAAGTGGTGTAATAGTATTTGTTTATGGGGACTCTTTTTCTCAGCTACATTTAGATATAAAGTGCCTCCTTAAACTACCTGCTTCCAATACTTTCTTTTATACAAATAACAGCTTTGCTAATTGGGTTGCATGTTGCTTATTATAAGTTTTCTTGTTTAATAGCATAGCATCAAGCAATCAATAAAGACTCATAATCCAGATACATAAGAGAAAAAAAAACCTTTCAATTTCACTGTAAAGCCAACATCTTTCAGCTATGTCTTTCACTTTCAGCTCAGTCTCCCATTTCAGTGAGATTTAACCTCTTAAGGAAATTGTTTTAAAAGCAGTTAAAAATAATGATTAAATTATGGGATTTACATGAAAGCCCATTCATTTTTTAAAATCATGGCAATTTGTTTTTTAAAAGGCGTTTGAAGTCCTTGAATTTACCTCTTGGCACCATTTAAAAAAAAAAGTCATTTATAATCCCCTAATGTGCTTAAATAAAGCCTTCAATAGTTTAAATTGTTATTAAACATCTTTTGGGATTATAATTTTATGGCTTTTTTTTTTGCCTGATTACATGATGAACGTGAAGATCATCAAATACTCATCATATAACAAACCAATTACATCGTATAATCCCTAAAATGAGGTTTGAATCTCAACCTTTTAAATGAAGTTGGATTTAAAGGATGCAAAGAATTCACAATGAGTGAAGGAAACACTTGAAGACACATCTCCCAACCTTCCTACTTCTAGTTGTGAACAAAAAGGTACTGTTGCTGGGATAAAAAGATAGCATGGGGTTGAAGCGGAAACTAATCCTGTTGCCACAATTAAATTTACACAGATCTGGTTGTAGGCAAGATTATTTTTTTCCTTCCCCTCCTCCAAGCTTTTCCTTTACTTTGCGATCCCTGCTAACAGCTATACATTATAGTGAGGAGATCTACTTGAGAATTGGTGGTGAGATTTGGTCCCTGGATGTCAAGTGATCCAAGAAAAATATTACAATGAAATGTTAAAAAAAAAGGGCCTGCAAAATGTTGCTCTGCTGCAGCCCACCTTGAAATTATCTGTAGGGCAACTTTTTGGAGCCCAGCTCCAGCACAGGACTGGTTTGTTCTGGTGGCTCCTCAAGACCCTGACATGGCTTTTGATGTTCATCCGATGTCACCCCAAAAATCCTCCTCTCATTTCTGACTCAGTATCTACAGTTTGGAGACAGGCTCACCTCTTCATCAAATTATTTGTAGCTTTTTTTTGTTGTTTCTTTTTATTTTAATGCAAATAGTAATAGGCCACTCCTTCCACCTCGAATTTATATCAAAAACCTATATATAGATTTCACAAATCTTAAGATTTGCAGGCTGGTGTCATAATCTACCATCAAAAATTTCAGCAAGCTCTGCAGCTATGTTTTGCCTAACTAACAGCCAATCTGGGCAGTTCTTCCAACCCGGGTATTTAATATAAACTAAGCCAGAATAGCAAATGGTTAAAAATAAATCCAGCACAGTCCTAAGTGTAAGTCTGATCACTAGTTTTGCTATTGTTTTAGCTGATTGTTGTTGTTATTATTCCAAGGGGCAGGAAAAAAAAAGGGCAATTTGGATGAATTTATCCCCTGAAATGTCTCAGAGCATACTGCCTGCATCCGCAGAGGACAGCACTTGCCTGCCCTTTGGGCATACATCAACTCCAATCTGCACATCAGTCAAAATAATGGGTGGGCTGCAGCATGACATTGAGTGGGAACTATTGCCCAAACACTTGGAACAACTGGAGAGGTTATGGCCTTGCATTTGACTTCTTTTTTTTCAATACAGAGAAAAAATATTTTCCACCTAAGTGGAAAATGGGAACTAAGGGAAAAATCTTAAGAAATGAAGTCAGCACGCAGAGTAAGTCTTAAATACTCTTGGAGATGGAGTAACTGCATAGAAGGAATTAAACCAGCCTATACACTTTTGAAAGATTCTATTTGTCCAACACTTATTTTCAGTCTTTCCAACCATTAATCATTAGTATGACAGACACAGCAATTACTGTCTATTTTGTTTAATTCCATGTCACTGATGTGTATTAATATTACAATTGTGAGAAAAGAAATAAAAATGTGCTTTTGAAAACAAGGGCTCCCAACTAACATCCCAATTAGGAAGCACCAGTGGTCAAGGAGATGCTGGGTTTCGTGCTTAACTGCTGCCCATTTCTCTCCTGCCATTTTCCAGGAGGGAAAGTGAAAGCAAGTTAAGAGCTGGGGCAAAAGGGAGGGCATTGCCTGTCCTGACATATCCCCTGCCTGAACAGAACCACCTCGCGCTCTCTCTCCTCACCTCCTGCTTAAGGGAGGATCAAATTCACTACTAAATAAATAAATAAATCAAGTGGGACCTCTCGTTTCCTCAGCTGACCACCCCTCAGGATGACCTCCTTCCCACAGCAAGCAGCCCAGCTGGGGACGCCATCATGCCTGTGTGCAGGGTTATAAGAGCAGTCATGAGGCTCAGACACCCTTATAAATGGAGTCTTAATTTCTTCAGTCTCTCAACCCTCTATTCCTCAGCTCTGACTGAAGCTATGATTTGGGCCTGAGGTTTTTTTGTAGAGAGGACAGCACTCCAAGCAGCTTGTCAACATGTTATATTGCTCAACTGCAGTGTTGACACTTCCCACGTTATCAACATGCTGCCTGGAGGACATCTTCCTCCACACACAAGACCCACTGCTTTTCTGGATGCATTGAGTTCTCTGGCGCCTTCTCACTCCAGCGAGAGCACTCTCAGCTGAGACACATGCTTGCAAAGAGCATACAATGTTGTCCAGACATGTTTTAATTTGGGGACACTGTCCACAACCCCACCTAGAGTTGATTTTAAAGGCCTGTCTCAAGGTCCTAGCTGGAGAAGGTAAGACTGAATAAACCGATTCTGCTTTACTGAACTGATCGGACAAGCCTGGAGCTACCATGATGCTGCCAGAATAGAAAGCTGCCCCACAATAAATCTGCATGTTTCACCTCACTGGGCTGGATCTGCACAGAGGATAGCGGGCTTTTAAAGCAAACTTTAGCGTGGTGCTCTAAGGTAGAAAATGCAATGGCTTCACTGCATAGGTGCTGGAAGGTTCCTGTATTTGAGTCTCCCAGGAGATGAGATCACCTCACAAGTAGATGCCCAGATGGAATCTCCCAGGAGCAGCAAGCTCCACAGACACTTTGATCTTCTTTTGCACATCATTACTGCACAGCAGGAGACTGAAAAGCCACTCTATACCTAAGATCGATGAAACAGCAATAAGGTCCATTCTGTGGTCCCGAGACTGCATGAAGCCAGCTGCAGGGTTGGGTCAAGCCCACGTAGCAAAATGCTCAACACAGGGTGGCTCCTGCCATGAGGTCTTTTGGGAGTCACCCTTGCTATCTTCTGCCATGATGCCAGGAAAAGGTTTGGAGGGTGCTAGCTGGCCCAGGATAAGAGACTCCTCAAGCAGTTTAACTGGACAGACCATCATATTCATGTGCCAGACTGACTGATGTTTAATTTACTAGCACAAACACAGCAATAGGCCACTTCCAGGAAAAAAACCCACATTAATAATAGTAACAGATACTACTTAATTTGTAATTCATCAGCTGGGAACTACGGGGACTGACATGCAGTTGCCCAGTGTCCCCTGCTGTGCCCTGTCCTGATTGCAGAGCTTCCAGGTCATCTCCTCAAACCACAGCCTAAATCAGCTGCGTCAGAATGGCGTGAGCAGCACAGTGTTCCTGGACCATTTTGGAGGCAGACATCCTTAACCTAACATCTACCTGCAGAGACACACCAAGCTTTTATCTCTTCTTGGACATGGGCCAAGAATCAGGGAGCCACCGAAAGCAAAAGGGACCTCGGGCTTTGGCAACAGTGTGCTGAAGGCACCGGGGACAGGGCTAAGGAGCTGGCAAAGCTGGAGCACAGCTGACATAGAGCCTGCCAGAAAGAGAGATTAACTTGGAGATATCTGAGGCCCTCTCCAGCCTTGGAGGAGGAGTGCTCCAGCATGGAGCTTCATTCATAGCAGCCCAGGACTGAGCAGGGCAGGATTCCCTGACTGATCCCCTTGCTGACAAGAGTCATGGCAGGTATCTGGTTTCTTGGCTTAGCAGGGGACAGAGGGGCAATGTGTGTGAGTGCTTCCTCCAGTTTACGAGTATAACCTTGGCAGGGCTCCCACTGGGGCTGAGCAAGCTGGCTGGCTTCTGGTTTCATCCTGATCCTAAGTACAGGCAGGGGAGAGACTAGACTGCTGGAATTAGAGGTGAGAGTTGTTGTTCACTACCACCTGCAGACCCCCAGCACCCCTCACCTGGCCCTTATCCTTTTGGTACAGAAAAGCTCAGACAGAAAACCTGGGGCCAAAGGCCCACACCCCCACAATGGATGAAAACACAGTGATAGATCACCACAGTTTGATTAAAAAGAATGGCATTAAAACCACTTTGCTAAATGCTAATGT
This sequence comes from Urocolius indicus, assembly GCA_013401255.1. NCBI lineage: Eukaryota > Metazoa > Chordata > Aves > Coliiformes > Coliidae > Urocolius > Urocolius indicus. The sequence continues at coordinate 47,290 of WBNH01010982.1, forward strand.
TAGAAAGCGTGGTACACAATATAAACTCCTGCAAGAAGCTTCAGCATCCAGCTTAACCCCACACACCTGTCCAGACAGTTGATTTCTAATCCCAGGAATAATAATAATAACAAAATACAGGTAGCTGTGGCAACATAAATAGCTGCACATCCCCCCACCCCTTTATAACATTAAATACAGGGGTAACTTACACTCTGGGAATGGGAACATCTCAAAGCAAAAATTATACTTTGCTATTAAACCAGATACATTCAGACCTTTCATCATGAAGCTTCTGATGATCTGTGACAAACATCTGAATAAGGTCTTTGTTTGCTTTTTTGCTTTGTTATTAATCTCTCCAATTATTTTCTGCAGTTCTCTATAGCACAGAACCACGGGCTGAAGTCTGCCTCTCTGCTCTGAAACAGCAATTCCCATGTCAGCTGAGGGGAGCTGCAGCTGTGTGAGCAGCAGGGCAGGACAGGTCTTCCAGATTATTAGGATTAGCTTAGTCACACTTTGTGGTGACGTCATGTTACCAACTGCGACTCGAACCAAAAACCCCCAATATCTAAAACCAAACACACACACACACACACACAAAACAACCCCAGAACCATGAAGACATACGCTCTGTTCTCTTCCCCTCACATCTAACAAATAAGGCAACAACAACCCTGCTGAGAAAAGTTCCCTGAGCTGCCTGTCAGCAACATCATACGTATTTTTTTTTTGCTTTCTACGAGCTACTACAACTATGACATCATTTTCCATGTTTTATTTTGCATATGTGATCTAGAGTTCACTTACTGTTAGATGCTGGAACAGCCATGCCCTCATGATATTTGTGGCTACTTTGGGAAAGATGCCACGCTTTTTATGTCGCTTTTTGTCCTTATCTGGATCATCATCATCACCTGTGCTGGGGGAAGCTACACTGTTGTCCAAGCCGTCACCTGTAAATATAGTGAATCAAATTTTGACTTATGCTACCTTTATATACTTCAGCCGAAGCCTGGCTTTGGGTATAAACTGCATGAATATTTAAATGAGGTATAAATTCTTTAACACCATAATTCACCAGGGGTTGAGGGGGTGGGGAGGAAGACACATTGGGGGGAGAGGGTGGGCCTCAGGACTGTGTTGGCCCCATTCTGGTTTATCCTGAAGGATACTGTGGTCATTTCTGCCACTGTACCCCAAACAAACAAACAAAAAATCCTTGAAAAAAGTAAAACCAAAACAGTTTGCAAGCATCCAGCTTGCAGAAGGGGAAATGGTGGCTTTTCTTTACACTAGGTCACTTCCCAAAAAAATTGACACCAATCAGCTACTTCGGCTGAGATGGCAATTAGGAAAATATTTATGGTGTCCCATCCCCACAATGTGTGTGAAGCTGGATGCCCCGTCCCGCTCTGGGATTTGAAATGTGTGCTGAAGGCAGCTCTCTTGCAACATTATATTCTCTCCCCAAATTCAGAAATAACCAGAGGATTAGGGTATTGTTTATGTTAAGTCTTTTATAGATGTTCAGCTTCCCCAGGCTTTTGGAGGGGAGGTGGGCAGCTAACTGGCCTCCCCCTCTTCCCGGCTGCAGCCAAAAGAATCACATGGTGGGATAAGTAGGTACCAATTTGACATACACCATAGGAATTAACACCCGGCTTTGTGGCAGTGTGTCATATCCGTAATAGGTGTCTGCTCCTGTTAAACAACAACTGATCCAGAATGGATTTCCTTAATGCAGAGAAGGTCTCAGACAGTTCTCATCACATTAGCAACATATCTGCTGGAGGATGTAACTGAGTAGCAGTCAACTTAGGTCTGGGCTGATGGGCTAGCAGTCAAAGGAAGATGAAAACAAAAGTTCTAGTGCCCGGCCAGTTTGCATGCAATTTTTGTTTCCAACCCTCAAAGCATTTAATAACAAGTCCAGAGAGCAAAGCAAGTCTCTGTGTGTGGATTGAACAGTATATCCTGGCTTTTAAGGACACTGTATTTGCAGTAACACGGAGTTGGTGATGTTATTAGGCAAGTATTTTTTTATACCCCCTGGCAAGAATGATCAAGAAAGTCATCTAAATGGGGATGAATCAAAACTGTGTCTGTTAGGAATACAATTTCTTTCTTTATTTTTAAAAAGGGACGTAGACTGTCACAACTATGACTTGTAAACAGCTTTCACCATCATCAAAAAAAAAAAAAAAAAGTTGTCATTATTGTTATATTTTTGGTACCTTACTGACCATGGCAAATTTATAATTGTCCTTATGACTTGGCCCGTGTCTTTAATGAAACGGAAACCTTGGGTAGTTATAGAAACAAACAAGATTTTTATGAAGAAATCAGATATCTGTCAAATTCTTTGAAAGCCCAGTATGTGGAAAAAAAAAAAAAAGGGGGGGGGGGCTTTTATACAGAGAAGCAATTCACCATATAAAATAATAATTCATAAAAGAAACATGAGCAAAGGAAACAACTCAACGGCATTTAAAATTCCACGGGCTAATCCACTTTCTGTCTGGGAGAGGAAAACAAGGAAAAGAAAAGTATTACGCATTCATTGATTAAAAATGAAAAGCTTCTAACCTAATGACACTGCCTTTCAGCACCTCCCTGCAACCGTCCGCCCACCCTCTCCCCCTCCCACCCTGGGCTTTTTTTTGAAACACACTCTCTCCTCGTTTCAACCCCCCTTCAGATTAATTTAGCAGGCATCGCCTCGTGCCTGACGGGAGGAGGACTCATTGATAATTTATGGAAATATCTACTATAATCCAAGGGAGATGACTTTTTTCCAGCTTTGTGCATCAATAGATAATCAAGGCCTTCAAGCAGCCTTAGCTTCCCATTACCCCAGGCAAGAGAATTCCTGAAAGCATGCCTCCGGGGCACCTGAATTATATCCTCCATTAGGGGAGGAAAAGCTTTCTGCATTCCACCTATAACACTCCCCAGAACCTTTCCTGTTTATTTCTGCTGTATGAAAGCAGAAGCATTAGGAACAGGATTTTTTAAGTGAAGACTTATGTAGATACAATGGAGAAACCTTTCAAGCGCGAGCCAGATCACCTCCTTCAATCCCTGGCGGTGACCTATCCCAAATAAAAGGTTTCTGTTACATCATTAGCTCAAGCCAAAAACAGCCTTGGCTTAATGCACAGTTTGTTCTTCCTACTGTTTTTAGGCAAATACTGCTACTTTACTCCCATCTGGGAGGGAAATTACACTGCTGGGCTGTAATCTAAGACAAGATTTTCATTGGAAGCAAATGCTTTCAATCCAGTGTAAATACTGGTGCATGTTCTGAAAAGCCTAAAACAATAAACCCTGGCCCCGTCCGACACAAGCTAGAGAAAGTGAAAGGCAGGGAGAGGATAAGAAAGCACCCGGCTATCCTGAGAGCAAACGCTTCGCTAGACTTTTATAAATTGTTTAACCTCTTCTACTTTTTTTTTTAAATGGAAAATTGATCCCGTGAAGACTGAAACCACAGAGAGAAGTCTAAATGGTCAATTGTGGATTTTACTATTTCCATCTACTTTGCAACTCGATACACTCACCTCTGTGAGGTCTCCAGAGGTTTCCCTCCCCTCCCCTCTGCCCCTTTTCCTCTTTTTTCTTTAAAGATCACTAAACAAACTTGAAGCACCGCTGACCAGCCACACGGTAGCAGCTAGGAACTGCTTTTGTAAAATGTCAGCGGCGGCTCTGTTCCTGAAGTTGACTTCTCCTGCCGCCAAATGAAGGCAAACTGAAAAGGTGGAAATAATCATAGAAATGATGCTAGTCCATAAACAAGCTTACAGCCTCATTAGTATAGCGAGAGGCTCCGCTGGGTGATTTATGCTTGTTTTGCTGATGCCATGAGGAAATGCCATAGGGCAACTTTAGCCAGCTGCTAATGGTTTCTGACAGCTTCTTAGCAACTAGTGCAAGCAACGCCGTGGCGTTTGCTAGTGACAGAAACCGAAAATGTCATGTTATCTGCCCATGTGTCACGAAGTCCGTGTGGCAATTAACTAGTAGGCCAGTGACTGAGGGGCCAGAGGCTCTTCAAAATGGCCCGTGGCTATTCGGGGGGCAGAGCAGGCGCATGGCTCGCGTTCACACTGCACATATGCACTGCCGTATGTGCGATCCACGTTGCGCTCCCTCCGCCTCAGCTGCCACCGAGTTTGGTCCACGCGGATCCTTTGTCTCTCCCGTGCCAGAAACTCTGGCTCGCTTTCTCTTTAGGCACGGCGTGACATTATCAGAGGAATTGCAAGTAATCTGTCTTGATATGAGGGTTGGCAATGGCACTTTAATTGGCAATACCTGATTCTCTGGTTTGGAGCGCTGGATCCGAAGGTGCTAGCTGTTTTTCTGCTCGCTCGCAAATTAGTCTAAAAGGATTTAAGATCACTCAAGCAGACTCGTTGCCTGTCAAATTGCTGGGAGTGCAGGAACTCTGCACAGTAACTAGATGCTATTTAAAAAAAAAAAAAAAACAAAACAAACCACCACCAAATCTGGTGCCTGTAAGGAGCAGCAGGAGAGTCCAGGCTCCGCGTGCCCGTTCCCCAGCAAGCAAAACCAGGCTCTATATGTCAAACTGTCAGACCTTTCAGCGTGGCCATTTGCCCTTTCAAATAATATTTAAGAATTGTTTTTACACAATTTTTTATAGGCCATGGTCTAGTGAAAGAGGCCAACCAACAAAGAAAGGAATTTGTACTACAATTCGTCCGTGGACGATTCCTTGCCAGACCTGGGCCTGTCCCCATGGAGCGAGGCAGGTGACCTGTGGCAGCTCCCCGGCTGTCGGGGAGCTCCGATTTCAAACGTCCTCGACTCCAGCATCCCAGAGTTGCCTATTTAAGCACACCCAGGCATTTAGGCCGTGCTGTCTTGTTCCTTTCAAGAAAGGATAAAGCACCATTTATCGTATTCAGCCCTGCTGAATGGGTCAGGCTGGCCGTGCCAGCGGGGGCTCCACTCGCTGTGTCCTCCTCCCCACCGCCATCACCTCCTAACACTTCCCTTCCCCTCCCACTCCCCCCAAATAAACAGAGGCAGGAGAAGCAAAGGGCACTTGGGTTTACAGCAGCTCCTCCAGTCAGTAATGCTCTCTCTGTCCTGGGTGATCTGTTATAAACGTCTGTTGGCAAAATAGGTGCTTCTGGAGAGCAACTTGGTGCACGGCGCTCACCTTCAGTGGCCGTGGCCATTGCAGGAGTTGGGTGGTGACTCAAAGCCTCCTCCCCTCACTTCCACATGGAAACCATGTTAAATGTCAACACCCTGCAAGGCTGGAAATGCAGGCATTGTGGCACAGCTAGGCAACTTTCAGCCACCCTCAGATCTCAACCTTAGAAGCTGCCCAGATATGACATAAACAGTCCCAATCCAAAGCCAGAAAGGTTGGAAATTCAGATGTTCTAAAAAGTCTAGTCCTTTGCTCAACTACAAAATCCATGGCGTTGCATGTAGCTCGTTAGACTAACATCCTCAAAGGATTTTAAGTGACTAGAAAATTCAACAGCTAAGTGCCAAGAAGAGCTTTACTACAAGTATCTTCATCAGATGCAACAGGTAGCACATAGCCCCATCCTTGGATCGAATTTCATATGGAGTACAAATATTTTTTATATCCAAGAAAAACACAGTATTATTAAACAGCCTGCTTCCCACACCTCTGTCACAAGATTTGAGAGAGGTTTTCAGGTCCACTGTTCAGTTTGCTGGGAGGGGGCAAGAGGAAAGCATCGGCTTTGCTGAGGTCTATCAAACCATGTGATGAACATCACCTTCCAGCTTTTACAGTCCACTTCTAGATAAGCATCTAAATCCACTGCTTTAAGGAGTTCACTGAAGAAAATGTGAAGGATGTATGCAGAAGCCTGTGGAAAGGCCCAGAGCAACTTTTAAATGGACTGACTAAATCAGTATTCTCTGACAGTTCTCTGTGTTGAACCTACTTTTATGTTTCCAAATATCTCCTGTTAAAAGCAACTTCTGCCTCCTAAAAAGAACTTTATGGCTTGCACTTACTTTTGCATTTAATCAGCTAACATAATTTAAGTATTGTGCTTTGTTCAGACAAAAACTATTAACTCCTGTACTAGACTTGCAATGCTTTTGCTGCTAAGAACTGAAACACCTACCAATGATGCCCAAAAGTCTGTGGCCTCTTCAGTACTGTGGTGTTTATGAAAAAAAAATCTATAATAATTTTTATTTAAAGCATTTATATACCATTTCCTCAAATTCCTGCTTCTGCTAGCATGAGAAATCCTGCTTTAAGCCAAATATTTAACTGTTCACTGTCCATCCACAGTTCTGTTAGTTTCTTTCCCTTTTAACCCTTCCAAGAACACAAATCTCTTTAGTAACCTTGCCAGGTAACTGGAAAGCCAGATTCATTGGTAACTTTAGGCAACATAATGTACTAGAGATATTTTTAAGTGGCAGAATTACTTTCCTTTATCTTTCTTCAGTACACCTTTACCGAAGTCACACATCTCCAGTTTGCTGGAAACCCATACATCCTCCACACTGACTTTCTAAAGAGTAAAACCAGGCCTATGTGTGAAATGTAATTTTCCTATACAGTACAGGATTATGAACTCTCAAAAGCATATCCAAGAATGCAACAAGTTTTTCTGCAAAGCAAGAGAAGGGATCTGCCACAACCTACTGTTCACAGGCCTTAAACCACTGCTCACCATTTCGGACCATCATCACTGAATGGACTTGGGCAAACAAAGCATATGGAAGGGTTTGGAGTTTTAAACACAATCAGCTCCAACTTGGCAAAGCAACGTGGTGAGCAAAAGTCACACCCAAATTACTTTGACATGAGTCAGGGTGGCTAATATTCACATGTACAACCATATGAGGACAAGTTAATTCCTCAGAAATAATCATTCCTCCCTACAGCAAGGTGGGGAAGGAGACAAGCTGAGCAGCACAAGGGGCTCAGGTATGTCAGGAGAGATGTGGAAGCCACTGGCACAATCTGGGAACGCATGTCCAGTTGGCAATGCAAGTTGAACCTATTCCTTGAGGAGAACTAGAAGCTTTGACTTGAAAAGGGCCATCAGTAATTACATTATTTTCAAATGTATATGTGTATATGCATATATATATATTGCACAGGTAACATTAGTCCACCATGGCTGCTCTCAACCTGCTAACATCCAAGCAAGGCACATGAGCTGATGACGGGGCTACAGGCAAAAGGCTACTTTAGAAAACTTAACAGTGTGAATTCTTTCGGAGGAAAAACATTTTCCATTAGTTTGGGCCCATGATTTGTCAGATCTGATCGATGCACCCACTCCAAGAAGTTCCTGAGGTCCTTAACACACTGAATGGGCTACACAACAGGCCCCAAAGTGATGTTCAGTGTTGATGTAGGTCTGCTTGTGAATTTGAAACATGTTATTGATGAGGGATTGATTTATTTTTTTTCTTATTCTTTAAGGAAAAAGGCCTTCTCAAACATACTGAATAAAAAGTTAAAGAGGAACAACAAGGTTGAAAATGAGCATTAGCAAGGAACACACACCACGTGTCTGGATTCGCATCCACCTCTTAAAGAGATGCAGTGCATGTTTCATGCAAGGATTCAGACCATGACATAAACAGTAGGAAGCTGTCAGTCACAGTATCCATATTTACGAGACATTAAGAGAAACAACTGTGAAAATATCCTACACAAATATTAATAGATGGAGCAACCTGGGCAAGTATAAACTACACTTTGGCACTTGACAAAATTTCAAAGTCTTTTCTTGAATCATTGTGCTTTGTTGTTTAGAGATAGGAGCACCTTTTCCTAGTAACTCGATCCTCCTTTTTGACTTCAGTTCCCTTCAGGCAAGCAATGAGCAAATTAGCCGTCTACGTGAAGAGTAAAAACATCATTGATGAACAGGGGGGGCGGAAATCCCACAGTTCTTACATATTTTCATCTGTTCAGCAGCTGAAGTGAAGCAAACCTATTTTCCTGCACAATGCAGCACTTTTTAATGGGGCTCAGAAAACTCTGCTATTATGGGTAAGTTGTGTGATATTTCTGGAGTCATACGAATGAAGGCACCGAATGAAACATTTAAAAGAAAGCAATTCATTGTATGGGAAGCAAACAACTTTTTGCTGCCAGCAACAGAAGTTTACTTTGAGCAGTTGGAAGCAAATACCCTACAGAAAAGTATCTGGTTAAACAGAAAAACATCCTGCTTTAACCAAGAGTGGTAAAAATCTTACATGTTTTGAGGTCTTTTTCCTAATCACGTAAGCATGATGACCCTACCACTTCTTGGGAAAAGCTCTTTTTCAGTCATTCTCTCATTTTGTTCAAATATAGGTCTTTTTTGGAAACCTATTCTCTCCACCCTGAGCAAGAGAGCTAACTCTCCCAGCTAAAGGTCCCACCAGTTGCACTCTCTATGAAAAGTCAACCACAGACAGCTGAGACATCAGTAAATCCATCACTGGGTTTGGTCAGGCTTACTCCCTTGCAAAGCAAGGAGAACAAGATGCAGCAGAAGGAGCCCAGGACTGCTCCACCATGGGGGAAATATGCCCAACTAATACCCCAAATGGCCAAGAGGTCAACTTCTGTAAATCTCTATAGCTCCTTAACAACTGGCTCTATCTTTGTGTTTATCCAGCTCCTAAGACACTTGACTCTTGGACTGAGCACAAGCAGCTCTAAGAGGCTCAAAGCAAAGATCAGAAGCATATTATGTATAAACTAAGGGGCGTATTATCTGTAGAAACAGTTTATTACAGTTGTGCATTTAAGTAGGCTTCCTTCTCTAAACACAGCTAAATTGCCCTGGGCCCTGCCTGCATGTCTGCTCTAGAGGAGATGATGCTGTAGATTTCCTGTTTTATAACAGAAAATACGGACCAGAACACCTTGACACTCTCCAAACTGTTCAAAATTAGCTGCTTCTATTGAAAATAAAAAGTTCTGAAAAACCTAATTGTTGGGCGAGACAAACCAAAATGCTTGGGCTTGCTGAACCAAACTAAAGCATTTTAGTTTGGGCCAATTCAAGACCAATCAATGCTGACCCAAGCTGCAGCATGCCCTGTAGCAACAGCAGTTCAGACAGTGTTTGCCCCAAATCCTCCCTTGCAGTGCTGGGTCCCATATGTCATAGGAGTCACAGAACCACAATGAACAGGAATGAATTAGTCCTGCTGTGGCTCAGGCAAGTCAGGATTCATGACCACATGAGATACTTCCCATTGGAAGTTCCCATGTGGTTTGTGTAAAATCAAAAAGTTCTTGCTGATGTGCACTGCATTTTCTTGTACTCTGGTCACCCATTTTACAACAGCATCAAAATCAATAAGTTATTATTTTTTCCTGTCCTCGGTAAAATCTGACAATGAAAACCAAGACACAAATGCAAGAAAACTAACATTAGACTTCACTTTACATGCCACAGTGGCACCACATCCTCTATTTCCCCACATCAGTGGTCACTCTGCAAGGGCAAAAGGCAGAATTAAAAGGGATGAGAATAACATGCCCCATCTCACCTATGTTTCCTCTTTTGACAGTAACAACATCTTGTCTGCTATTGCCAATGCTTCAAAAAACGCCCATAATCTCATACAACCTTATAACGATCCACTTGCTACAGTCATTATTCCAACAAATCACAGCCACCAAACTCTCTTGACTGGACATCTGGCTTGGAACTTCAGGCACAAATTGTACTTAACACAAGAGAAAGACAATTTTGATTTCTTACGGAGGGTTGATAAAAAAAAACCTTCTGAGACAGCCTGGTGGTTCCTAATGTAGGAGTCTGTATCTACAGCTATGGGAAGGATGGTGGAGAATAAGGCTAGCCACATCCACCTAGAAGAATTGCTGCTACAAAGTGTCTCTGAGGTCTGATGGAAATTAGATACCTGTATGCTGACCTAAACTATCATGGACCTGGGAATCTTGCAGCACCTGGGTTCCATATGAACAAGGCGAGAGTTAGGCCCAAAACACTTGTAACTCTTGCTAAGCAAATGTCAGAAATATCTGAAATCATGCTCGAATCGATGACATTTGGACCACACTGTGAGTTTCCTCCCCTCACCCTGCCCCAGCACTGCCTGGGATGCTCAGAAGCAGCCTGCTCTGCTTCTCAAAGACAAAACCTCATGGTGCCATGCACGTAGTCAGCTCACAAAAAATCCACCTTAATTACAAAACATGCAAACCTCTGTCAGACCTTTCAAGGGAAGGGCACAGACAAAATTAATAATGTTTTTCTTGTGTTGTTCCCACTGCTCCTTGCTGCCTGGTGCCCTAAACCCACTGCTCTTGTTCTTCCAGCAAAAGCCGGTCGCTCTGGAGGGCCTGTCACAATAGCGGGAGGCTGCTCCTCAGGAAGGAGGTGCAGAAGCCAAAAGGAGATAAGTAGATTTGACAGCCAAGCTCACACAAAATTTTCTTCCACTTGACTGTCCCTCTCCAACACAAAAGGCAAATCTGCTCTGATGAGGTGGAGCTTAAAAAAGGCCACAATGGGAAAAACAAACCTGAAGTCACGCTTTAGATCGAGGGCACGGTGACGGGCAGGGACACCGCTGCCCTCTGCTCAGCAAGGGGAGCAGGAGAGGAGGGGCTTGCAGAAACCACCTCACACTGCCCTGCTTGCACCTCACATGAGCAGCACCCAGCATCGCACGGCACCTTCTCCCCTCCCTTTGGGTGCAGGGAGGTGGGGTGGCACCGAGGAGCAGGATGGGGTACAAGCGCTGCATATCTTGGTGGCCTGAAAACTCTGAGGGCCTGGAGAGTCCTTTGGTGAAATAGCAGTGATGGGGACATGGTCTTAGACCTGCTCCTCATGAGCAGCCACTGGCCAGCAGGCTCAGCACCGAAGCTGAGCTCCCTTCCTGATCCTCCCCAGCAGCACACAGGCACTAAAAGCCCTTTCAGACACTTCAGACCTACTAACTTAGCAACATCCCCTTTGGCTCCAGCTTAATGTATTCATGTCACTGCTATGTTTTTTGTTTCATGTGACTTTCTAACACAGCTTCTGGTGTTTTGCTGTTTGTTTTACAGTGCAGTTATGTGTTAGGGTCTGGTTTGGTTTTTTTTTCCCCAAATTAAAATGAACAAACAACAAATACAAATGAGCCAAGAACAAATAGATGTCAGAATGTCCAACAAAACATGCAATGAAGGTGAAAGCAAAGTCACATCAATGTTGGACACTTAAAAACTTTCCGTGAATATTACTTATAGGTACGTGCATACCTTATTTTTATCCCTTTCATCTTCCATCACTATTCCTTGACAACAGCTACCTAGGATTACCTTTAATAGGCAAACTGATGGGATGAAGGGAAAAACTGGTGCACTTCAGATTTTGAGTATTATTTATGTCACCATATCTAGTGGCATCAAAGTCCCACTTTGAAAGATGAAGGATGGGAAAGAAGTAACTCAAGACATTTCCAGTTCATCTCTGACTCTACTCCTTCACAACATGAGTGTTTAATCAAAATCTCCCACAAATCTCAAAGCAAAGCTGGGTCATAGCAAAAAGCCATCCAGCATCTTAAAAAAAAAAAAAAAAAAAAACAACAAAACAAATGCAAACTTCCTCAAAAAATCAAGCCACAAAGACTTCTGCTGTTTCCTTTTTAAATTCACAGCATTTGTCATTATCTCTAATAGCAACAGCAGTAAAAATTGCTAGAAAGCAGAAACTGCCTGCTTTTAGTAATTTGATGTACTTTAAATGACATGAATGAGTGACCAAGGAAGTTAAAGAAAACCTCAGGTTCTGTCAGGCTAAAAGCCACAGGCATCAGCTTCCCCATGGAAGGTACAGCCCACATGGAAGAATAATCCTGTCTTTCTGCAGAAGCAAACTCCAGTTTGTTCAAAAAGGCTGGGGAATCTCATCTCACCCATTCCACGCACCGGTGAGGGAAGAAGTCTCTCATCTGCCCAGCTCACCACTCTATCTGTCTCCTCCTGGGACAGCCTGGCAGCAGTCACAATGTCACCAGCTTCACCTTCAAAACAGTTCTGCCAAATTTCCCATTGCTCAGATGGTACACCCTCTCAGTTGAGGTTACCAAAGAATGTATTTCTATGGTGTGCCCCTTCTTTCCTGCCCCATCTTGCCCCTCTGATGTGTAAGGACACACCACATAGACGCAGACAGCCAACGTTAGTCCTGGTTAAACAACAACTAAACTTCCTGCACATGCAGTTATCAACTAGAAGGGTTTTATAGGCACCCGTTGCCAAGTAAAGGAAAAGAATGACTTCTCAGAGCATCCTGTAAATGCTAGGAAAAGGCAAGAATGGAAAGGAAATGGAAGGAGCAACATGGAAAGGAGAAGGGAAAAAACAGAAGACCTTGGCTCAGAGAAGAGTGCTGACCATGCTCTTAGCCCTGCCTTCTTCTATAGAAGATGTTTGCTTTTATTCATCTTGGAAAAAATGTGGTGCGTAAGCTAACTCAGTCCCTAGGCAGATTTAACTTGGGTGACCTAAACTTATTCTGCAGATCACCATAGGTCTCCCTGACCTTGGCAGTGACACAAGGATCATATTTTCTCATGGATGAATTACTCTGGAATAATTCTGCCAATTTATTAGGCATAAACAGCCTTTCATTTCGGATTGGGCAAATACATTCTCACTTTCTGCCTCTCACCTCCCCAAACAAAATCTATTTATTGGGATAAGGAAAACTCCACCCTTCATTAAGGTCTGGGTACACATCTTGAGGGCCAGACAGATGGTTGGCTGCTTCATGCTCATGGCAGTGTATTTCCAGACATTGCATTTTGCGAGATGCATTTTGGAATTAACTGGTAAGATTTGATGCTTTTGATTGGAGTGGTCAGCCTGCATACTTGCACATGAATAAACAAATACCTTCACACAAAGGAGAGGGAATACACAGGTCAATAGTGGGAATGTTCAGCTTTGATTGCCAAAACAGAAAACAAGATCCTTGCCATATACCTACACCTAAGTGAAGTGCAGCTCCACTAAACCAGCCAAATTGCACCGAGATTTAAAACCAAAATAAACCCCCAGATCTCGGCCTTGCAGAAAATTGACCAGTTTGGAAGGAACAGGTAAACAGTGTGTTCTTGGACAAGAGTCAGCATAGTTTGGATGATGCAGACCTTTCCGTTCAAGAGCTGCATTGGTTTTTGTGTCTGGTCACTTGAGGTCACACCGCAGAGCTCTGAGGCTCTGCAGAGGCCCTGCACGCTTCCTCCTCGTGATGGAGGTGGCTAAAGTGGCTATTAAAATCAGTTGTTGTTCTGATGCCACCTGATTCTTAATTGCTGAAGAAATGGGGACTGAAACCACAGAAAGGGGTTTCTGGCAGGGGCTAAGGAAGTATTAGTTTTTGAGGTCAGAATAACATTCCTTAAAATATGAATCCTTTCATGATGCATCTTGATAAAGACAGACAAAACATTAGCAGACTATTTTGATAGATATAGAAGATCAGGATAGTTTTGTCATTTTTATGTATATATAGACAACACAGCTGGACATGTATAAAAAGGGAAAGAAAACACTTGCAAACCTGTATTCAAATTATCCCACTACAGTCAAATAAATCCTAGTAAATGCCGTTTCCAGTTATCACTGTCACTCTGAATGAGTCTCTTAGTTGCATGTTGAGCAGAATGGAAACATAATTTCCCAACCTTTTGTGAACCACTTGCTTCATTTGTACACAACTGTTGCTGTACGGCTGACCACTTGCAACCTGGAGGCAAGTGTCTTCACGTAAGACTGGGTCACTGAGGCTTCTCAGGCAGAAAAGGAAGTCTCTAGTCACAGCCCTGCACTCTTTCCCACCATAATGCTGGAGCAATAATCACTGATGCCAAAACTGGCGATTCTCTTGAGACTGGAAAACGCTCTCACAAATATCTGCCAATTATCTGAACAGTCGCCAACAATGCCAGCCTCTGAACCATTGCTAATCATGCTGCAGTCTTCTATCCAAAGCAACTCTGAGTTTTGTCATTTATTTTAACTGCCTGACCAGCTTCACCTGCAGCTTGTGGTTTAGACAGCAAGAAGGGAAGACAAGAGATTTTAATCTATAATCACTGGCTGAAATTCAAAGTTCAGCTAAAAAGCTTTCTTACCTATACTTAACTGTTTCTATGGAAAAGAGTGACATAACCATCATATTTACAATGAATGTGATCTCTGCAGTGATCTGAACAAGGAAATATCGATCTGGAGAGGGCCACATGCTCTTGCCTAGACCATGTGGAAACTCTCTCACATGCTCACCACTCACCAGCCCATAAGCCCTCCTGCACATTTCAGGTTGCACATGAATCTCATCCAATTGAGAGTGCAAGGATAGGCTCACGATGCTGTATACTCTACATGCCAGCTCAAAGATGACATGAGTGGTAAATAAGGAGGTTGAAAACTCAAAGCAGTCAATACACGTGTCAGAAAGCCCAGAAGTTTCTGAGGTGCTGCAGGGTTCTATGTGGGTTATGATTCCTGTGGGGCAAGCAAAACAGTTTGGATGAAGCCTCTGCTGGGACATCTCTGGAAGCACCTCACTCATTTCCCTTCCTCAGATTCACCCTGGAGAGCCATCCCTCAAGATCCCAGATAAGGCTCATTGACAAGGTGCTGAATGAAAGCCCACATTGCTGCTGCTGCCAGTAACCTGCCCTCCCTCCACGCCTGCAAACCTCCAGCACTCGAAACCCAGCACCCTTCCCAGCCTTTGCACTCGCAGTTTCCAAGGGAAGCAAGCCCTGAATTGAATGTTTGTGGGCTACAGCGGGGTCACGCTGCACAACCTGGAGATATTTTTCATCCAAGTGGACTTGCTAATTTTTGACATGAAAATGAAAGTTTTACATTCTGCATAGAAATTATTACAGATCCCCTCCACCTCATCTGCTAGTGAGGATTGCTACAAATACTACTACAAAATGAAGCAGACAGAAGAGCCTTTATGAATGCATATTAGTGTGCTTAAATGGACAGAATGTGTATCTTGTTAGTTTGCAGGAGAAGTAGGTTTAACTATGGTTTTACATTTAAAAAACAGACAAAAAAGGTGTGTGGAGAGGAGTCCCAACAGCTGTGAGACTCCGTACTCAGGCAGCACAACAATGCAAAGCCCCAAGTTGTTTTGAGTATGGCCATTCCTACCACATCAACAGGTTTCATTGCAAGGCTTCACTCATGGAGCCTTTTAATCTCATGAAAGACCTCAGTGCTGGCTAGTTTTAAATTGAGCAAAGAGTTGCTACCAAGTTTCACAATCCCCTGCCATCAGGTTTTGTATTTAAGTGCCGAGATCCCTGAGCCATGTGAAAACCTTCCACGAGAACCACACACACAGTGATGAAGCAAGCAACCTCCTGATGGCAGAGAAAGCATGAAACTTGGCTTTCTGAGAGCTCAGCATGGGAATACAGACATTGCCTCTTGCCCAAGCAACATTAAAAATAAAACAAACCCAAACTTTTTTTCTATGAATGCCAAGATTTTTGTACACTTCAGATTACCAATATAGGCCAGGAAAGATGATGAGTGCCATGAGATGTTCAGGCCAGCATGCTCAGGAGCTGCAGAGGACGAAGCCTCTCACACACACACACAAACACAACACCTGAGTCCACTCTTCCAGTCTTAAGTGGCACAAAGCACTTTCTTCCGCTTCTCTACTCAAAGCAAGTATTTCCTTCCTAAAGAAATGACAAGTTTTAACATGGAATCATTCCTCCTTACTCTAAGCATTTAAGTTAGACTGCCGAGCTAAGTGTCTGAGTGAGGTAATGAGTCCTCCCCAAGTCCCTCCACAGTCAATGGAGAGAAACAGAAACTCTCTGGAGGAAAATTCAGGCTTGAGATGACTACAAGAATATGCACGCTATTAGCTTCGAATAGTGCACAGAACACTAAAAACTTATAAGCAGCCAGGTTATTGCAAGGTAACTACAGCTAATAAAAGGCTGAATATATCCATCGCTGTTTCTAAACAAGATCTGGACTTCAGAGCCCCTTCTAAAATTACTCAGGATGAGAAGACTGAATTTAGCTCCCATCCATCACCTTATCATGAGGATACAACTTTGTGCTTCCTGCCACTGAGAATGTGGGAAAACACAAAATTCTTCATCTTATCATCAAATCAGAATTAATTTCTTCTTCCTATTTTGCCTTGAGGAAGAAAAAAAAAAAAGCCCTCCTTAATAGATAGCTAAATTTATATCTTACCAAACTGAATGTAAGTGCAAGAAACAGGAAGCTTTTACTTGGAAACTGGAATTCCAAGCACTCGGTGGCAAACAATGAACTGGAGAGATAAAGATGCAATGGCAATGGTAGGAGACAGACCTGCCATGCTTCCTGCCCACGCTGACTCAAGAGCATGTGTCCTACCATGATAGGGAGCGGCCACACCGCTTGCTTTTATTTTGGTACTTGCTATTTGTTCCTGTGAAAACCTCTACGAAAACAAGTGGGGAAGACTGGACAATAGTAGGACCCGCCATCTCTTACAGCCAGATCTTTTACTTAACACTGGAGAAAAAGATGTAATCAGTGGATCTTTGTCCCTTTATACAAATCTTTCTGCAGCGATGAGGATCGTATTACACTCTCCAGCACCCGTCGGATCAGAGCATCCAGCCTTCCCCATCGCTTCGAGACATCGATCTGATACTTGAAAGCACATTTACTATTATCTACTCCAGCCCTTTGGAAATGACATTACACAGATATGGGGGCAGGCAAATATTGCCACTCTTATTATTCTTGCCATTCCCTTGCTTCTAATATCTGAAAAGTTCCCAGGTCAATGGGATTACTTTATCTTCCTCTCCCTTCCTTTATCTCCTCCTTCACCCCACAGGTATCCATGTCCAAATGGGATGCTTCGGTGGGGGGTTTGCTTGACTCGGGTCACTCAAAGGTCAAGCTTTTCACCACTTGCTAATGTAAAGCTTCCCCCCAGCCCTCTACAGCCAGGGGGTCTGCGGCACCCCCTCCTCACTCACCCCACTGCAGGTGCAGATGGAGAAGGCAAATGCTCCTTGGCGAAGTTACAGAAGCAAAATCCTCCCTGTATGGAAACTGGAACTGTGTTTTTAAATAAACAAAGCAAAAGGAGAAGCTCCTGAAAAATCAGCTCAGGAGAGATTTTATTCCTGTACTAAACTTGAAGGATGGGAGGCTTAACTAGTTAGGAGCAACTCGGACTGTATTTTTGCCTACTAGAACGAAGATCGATTTTTATTTAGATTGATTTTAAGATTTACATGCGAGAATTGGATACAATTGCATCAAATATATACTAAAACAAATTGTTGACTCCCATGAAAGCCAATAAAACCAAAACAAATTTCACAGATCTCATCTACCAGCGTTTGAGATTTGCTTTATTTCATTATTTTGTATACATTTACGGAGCAGAAATTTGCTTAACTCTTTTCCACTTCTCTTTTACTGAAACAATAAGACTCTCTGCAGAATATTTTCTACTTGAATATTATCACCAGGATAGCATATGGCAAACTAGCAGCAGGCAGTTTATCTTCATCCTCTTTGTAAGCTAAAATTAGCACAATGCTTTTGCAACAGTGTATGATGTATTCAGACCAGTACGATATACCTAATACAACTTCAGATCCATCCCTGGCTAATCTCCAGCATTCAAGTAAATTGATTGTTAATTTTAATTGGGTATTAATATGTTTAGTATCAAGTTGGCATTTATCAGCTTGAGAGGCACTCTTAAGTTTAATGCTGTCATTTCACCTATACCGACTGCAACAGTAAATAAAATTTGTGCATTAGTAACACACAGCATTTCAATTCATCTGTATGAAGCAATTCTAATTTGTATTAAAACTTTATATATGGAAAGCCATGCTGCAAAATTGCGTATTTGTGCAGACCTTGCTTTTCAGTGGCAGGATACAATTAATCTTGGTGAAGCATTGGTGCACTCGTGATATGACTAACATGCTCCTCCTGCTGCAGCCAGCACTCCTGCAGACTGTTAGCTGGTTACTTTATTGGCATTGATTTCAATCAAGCCATCAACTTAACTTGGATTAAATTAAACCAAGTCACCAACTCCACATTTCCTGACGATGTGGCTGCACCAGTCCTCTCTACTCACCAGTCCCCTGGTGAATTATACCCACCCCAGGGTTTCTTTAACTGGTATAAATACATGGTGAGACACTAATGCTACCACCGACTGCTAATTTGTTTGTTGTAGCTGTAACACCAAGGAACTTGGCACAAGCCTCTTTCTAAACAAAATACCAAAGGTCCTGAAAAAACCCTGTGCTACACAAGGGTGGTTATTTTACCACCTTTCTTGCCAGATTCACAGAACAGAAATGTAAGGTAGTGGGAGGCAGTCACAACCAAGCTTGTATACTAACAAACATACACAAACTATAAATATTTATACACCAACATTCAAAAATTGTGTCTCAATCTCCTCACCAACTGAGGAAACAGCCTCCTGCTTTACCTACAGCCCACCACAAAACTACAGCATGGCACACCGAATTTGCCTGATAGCTATATTGAACTCATATTCTTCACTGTTCTTGTTTTTACACAGCTGTCCTCATGCGGAATTGGCACAGGTGACTCCAGACGGACACAATAAAAAGAGAACAGGCAGAATCCTGTGGCAAAGCCTCTGCCAGAGCATCCTTGTTACCACGGACAGGGACAGAGGAGGATAAACAGAGGATACTTTTACTAAATGACAGGAGAAAGAGTATGACACGAGCGTAAGGTTTCAACCCCACTCTGCTGCCTCTTCTCCACTCCCTGCAATTTGCCTGCATCTTATTGCCTACTCTTTAGGCTTCTATACTCTTTACCTTACAGTGCCCTGAAAGAAACTTACAATACAATTTTAAACAACCACACTTTACTTCAAGCAGTTTGGTTGATACAGACCACATTATCTCTTCCCTCTGATTTACAAAGGCAGTCAATACAGAATTGCACGTGCAATGTGCAGGGGTACCACAGTGCGGTTTCTCCCTCGGTTCTGTCCTGGGAGGGAAGGAGATTTGTCTTGGCATGGCAATGAGAGCAACAAAAGGTTCTCCACCCTAGAAGTCTTGCTTCCATGACCTTCACTTGCTGTCCAGACAGAGCTAAGATATGCCTTCTTCTGAAGTCCACGGGGACACTACAGACTCCAGAATATTTTTAGCATGCATCCACGTGACAGTAACTGCTATTCAGAGCGCTAAGGGACGACTTAAGAATCAGTTATGTGTACCACCTTTAGCTCTTTCTAAGGACATAACTGATGCCTCCTAGGAGGTCTCCTGCTATCCTGCAAAAGATGAATTTACAGCCCTGAGACAACACACAGTATCAGAGTTGCAAGAGCCATTGCTCTCCTGTGGCACAGGATCAGACACAGAAAAACAAAGGTCTAAGGGACAAGTACCTGAAAAGGCCATCCTCACTACATTTTTATTTAATTGTATGATGTTTCTTCTTTCTGACACCTCCATATTGTGCTTCTGCAAAAAGCAACCACAAAAAAGCTGTCTGCAAACTCTGTGTGAGATTTTCAATGCTCATGAGGAAGAAAATAAAAATAAAGAGATATATATCATGGGTGACTATTAGATGTCAGGGATACCACCTGCTGATGAGGAAGTTCCCAAACCACAGAGTGCCAGAGGGCCCCAGGAGACAGTGCTTGCCCTGGTGTGACGCTGCTCCCACACCAAGTCCAGACAGGCTCTATCGAGTCCTTTCCCACCTCTCAAGCCCTATCAAGCAAAAGCTCAAGTGTGCCACAACAAACATGCAAAGGCTACATGGAGGAGACATCACGGTTAAAAAAGACAAGCCAGAGAGGCAGAGGGTTTTACATACGACACCCTCATTCAAAGACTTGCCAGAGCAGCCTCAGGCATTTGCTTAGTCACAGCCCTGCAATCCTGTACCAGCTCAGGAAAACGGGGCCTCTCCCTCTGGTATTTCGCATGGCACTGACTAGTGGGTCACCAGGCCAGTGAGGAGCCATCCTTGATGAATTATATGGTGACAGGTGGCTCTGGAGCTGCAAAAAGCTGCAGGGGCTGCCCTGATCACCCAAAGAAGGTCCCCATTTCATTCATGAATTTGAAAAATAAATTTTAAAAGAGGACCCCATGTGCATCACTGTGCTTAGGAAAAAGGATGTCAGCATCTTACAGCATTGATCCTATTAATTAATCCCTTGAAGTCTGTCCCTTTGCTCACAAACATACAATGTAATGCCAGCTTAATCTTACCTAAAAAAAAAATAAAAGGCAATGCAATAAGATTACTAGTCTGACTCTGCTAACTGTTACAGCACTGCTTAATCCTGCATTTCAGTGCTGTAACAAGCTCCTACAACGCTGTATGGAGTTTATCAGAGCAGCTGCCGAGACAAGAAGGACTTATGTTTTAAACAATATAATTCCACTGCCTTTTGTGCTCTTTACACATTATATTTATACAATGACTTTCATCCCATAAGATCTCAAAGCTTATTGCCTGTTCTGGTTTCCACTGAAGTTGTCCTTTCAGGTTTCATATTAGAGCAGGATTAGGAATGAAGAAGAAATATCTATCTATCTGTTTATACAGAAACAGTTATAGCAGCAAGATCTGCTGGGGCAAGAGATTCATCCCTCCCATTCCTCAAATGCAGCTGAGATGAGTGACAATAAACTAATCCCTTCCTCACACAAAAACGCAAGGGAACCCACCTGGCACCCTGCTCCAAAAAAAAAACGAGTGCAAATGCAAGCTATGAGAAGCATCTTTCCCTCATCCCTGCAAGAACTTGGCCTCTGTCACTAGGCCACTCTCCCACGGGCACGGCCCCACTTCAGCAACACGCACTCGCAGCCACGCATCTCCCAGTCTTTGCTGGTTATAGGCATATTAAGCTTCCCATGGAATAGGAGAAGAAAGCTCTGCTCCTTCCCTGTAATTATCAAATCAGCCCGAAAATGAGGAAGAATTGAGAATCCTCATTATAGCACATCGTAAAACACGTCGAGGTCTCGCGCTTGCAGTATGTTATTGGCGCAGTCTGCCAGCAAAACTTTACAAAGAGAGCAGGAATTTGTGTTTGCAGAGATATTAAAGTCATAAAAGGGGAAATTTGTATTTTATTTTCCCACAGCCTAAATGAAGGTGAACCAAGCAAATTTGGCAAAGAGCGCTAGTCAGATGCCATTTCCCACAGCAGCGTGGTATTTTCCTCTGGGAATAAAACATTTTCCTTCAACTACTGTTTATAACTCTTATCAGTTCAACAGCAATAGAGCCATCAAGTCCAATATCTTGTGGAAAAAAGTCAAGGTCAACAAGTACTTGCATTTTCGTTTATCTTTAGCTGCAATTGCTACTGACATTCAATTGGGTAATAAACATGAGGACTGTCAAATGCTCTCAGCAAACAGGTGATCCAAAAGCTATCAGAGAGAAAGAGGCTACCGCCAGGTAATCAAACAATTCTGTTGCAACAATTATGATTTGAGTGCATTCATTTACAGAAGCAATCACCTGTCAAATTTGAATGAATAGCGTCAAACCATTCCCACCACTGGGGTAATAAGGGCGAGAAAATATGTCTACTTCCTTCCCAACAAAAGCATGTTGGCACTGGCAAGAGACATCAAAAAGAGAGAAAGGAAAAAGCCCCGTAACTAAAAAAAAAATCCAGTATCTTACTTCCTGAATTGAACTGTTAAAGAATTATTTTAACATAAAAACTAGAGGAGATCAGTCCAAGTAGCTCGATCTGGTGTCAGCCTCTCCCGAGAGCAATATGTCTGTTTAGGAAAGCCACAGAGAAAAGGGTAAGGAACACAGACGTGGTTGTGCCACAGCTCTGACAATCAGCACTTGGGCAGCTTCCTGAGCCAGCGGTTGCATCTGGACCAGGGTTTTTAATAGCTACAGAAGGACCAATTTTTCCATGAATTGGTCTAATCTCATTTTGTCCCCTGCCTGTCCTCCACAGCACACTCTGGCAATAAATTTAACCCAACACGTAAACCGTTTCTGTTTGTTTTAAACCTTCTGAAGTTCTGGAAAGCTCCTGTGCCTTGAATACCCACTCTTAGCTCTTGCATTATGGGACAATGTTTTCCATACACAGCTTTTAAAGACTTCTCTTTCAACCTTAGTCATCTTTATTTTTTCCCCTCCCAGCATTTCACGTGAGAGGCAGGGAAATGGTTTATGCCAAGCAGTCCAATGTCACACCCCGCTGCATCACTGCTCTATAAACACTGCATCTTTACAGGTTTACACTCATTGTAATCAAATGTTTCTCAAGAGTGAAAGCCATCTTGGGAACACAATTTGGCTTTTTTTTTTAACCTCTAATTGAAAGAGGTCAGTGACTCACACCTGAAAGTCACACTCATGAAGCCACCAAGAGCTAGAGAGGCAAATGGGGATATGGTTGGTGCCTTTAAGACAGAAAGCATACGGGCCATATGGGAAGCTCACTGGCTTCAATGAGCTACTGCAACCTAAAGGAACCTGCCCAGGATGTGTAGGGGGGAAAAAAACCCAAAACACCAGAACAAAGCAGCAAGTTTTCTAAATCAAATCATAACAGTGATCTTTAGAAAAAAACCCAGGTAAGGCTAAAAAGGGGTATCTTAGACAGCCTAAACTTCAAACCTATTTTTAAAACTACTTGCAAACCAAAACTCTCTCTGCCCCATCCAAGCAGCAAAGCAAGATACTTTAAAAACTCAGGTGGAGGACTGAAGGGTAACAGCCCAAGATGTTCCCTGCTTGGCTCACTCAAGATCTTGTTCTCAGTAAGACACCCAGGGCCGTGCAGGCTCGCTCTGAGGCCTGCAAAAAGCCCTGTGCTGCTGATGGGATAATGCGCAGTTCAGGGTCAGGGCCATGTTGTTACATACGCACCAATGTATACATAGACTTGCACACAGCCACACAGATGTTTAATCAGTTAGACATTTCTAAGTGTAGAGGAACTTGCCAAGAAAAGAAAAAAACAAGAAAAAAAAAAAAAGACTGCAGCACATGAATTTTGCTGCTTGATTACAGATGAGATGAGAAGTCAGGAATATTTGTATTTCCATAGTCACTTTAAAAGGTAAACAGTTCCCAAAGTCTTTTTTCCCTTCCTTTGGTTCTGCCAACGAAGGCAATAGCTTCAGCCTGAAGGACCTGCCTCCTGACACGATTGCCTCTCTGCTCCCCTCCTGGCTGGAAGCTTTTCCTAAGCAAAGACTGAAAGTCACATTAAACCGTGCTGAAATGGTTGTGTTGGTTTTGAACTGCTTATTATCTCTGGGGGCTGGCCTGAAAAACAAGTTGGTACTTATAGACAGAGAAATTCAGGTTTCCCCTGAAAGGCAAAGGGGAGAAATGAAGATATTTTTTACAGGGAAAAGAATTCCTTTATGACTATGATACCCACAATTTGGGCAAAACAAGCAACATTTGTAAGTATTTAAGTTGGCTCTGCCAAAGCGAAAAGAAAAACGCCTGTTAATAACAGACGTTCAGAGCTAATGTGAACGATTAAAATAAACCCTGACACTGGGAATAGATTGATGCTCAAATCACGACAGACTCCCGCTTAAAAGCGAGGGCTCTCTCCCATGCACCATACTGGAAGCATAACCCTGCCTAGCTGAGGCACGGAGGCTTAACACTGCTGAAATCTAACTTTAACAGCTGAATCAGGCTGATGAGACTGGAAAAAAAAAAAAGAAAATAAGCCAACCCCAAACCAGAAGGAGGAAAAAAACAGTTTCACGCCCTCCGGCTTTAGAGCAGAATGATAAATTGACATCGTGTTGTTATGAGCATAATCCTCAACTACTCAATCACTGTTAAAAAATAAAACATGATTCTGGGGAGATAAAAATAATTAATGCTGGTGCTGCTGAAGAATATGCACCTACATGAAGAGCTTCAAATACACATGGCGTTGTTTTCAGTCTCGTGCCTCGCGTGAAAGGAAGAGGGTACAGGTGCTCACGCTGATTTAAAGCAAACTGAGCACTGCCCGCTTGATGGAAATGCGAGGAAAGGGGATGGCAGAGCCTCGGCAAGAAAACTGATACTGCTCCGTTTCCAAACAAGCCTATTACGCTTAATTCGGGATTCACAATACATAAAGAGACAGAAAAAATACCAGGAGCTGCCCCTGTTGACTAATGCCCTGTCTTTTCCAATCGAGGGTCACATCCAGTCTAACCGATCGCATGATAATGGCATCAGAAAAGGTCAATCAAAGACAAACTGAAGCTTCCACTGCCTGGCTGACCTTCGGAGCTTGTGACAAATTGCTATCAGTCAATGTCAACTAATGACAGCGGCTCTTTGGCTAATCAATTGTTCTAAAAATGATCAAGAAAACTACTTGCAGGACAGCTCATTTTCACATCAATGCCTGTGAAGTATGAAAAGCTCATTTTTTTTTTGAGTTTTTAATAAGCTCATAAGTAAAGCAGTTACTTGGTAACAGGGGTCACCTTAGTGAAAAGACAGAACCTTTGTCTGCCTTTTACATATTCTTTTATTACCATATTATAGTAAAAATATGCCATGCCATTACTATGCCAGAGGGCTACATAATAAAGTAGGTAATACCTCATGCTTTTTTTTTTCTTCCCCCTTTTCTTTTTGAGATAAATACTTCTGTGGTTTAGGGGCCTCTGTTTGGATGTAAATAATTGTCCATATACTCTCCACTATTTAAATGCAAAGCAATCACCACCTGCATGCAGGTGATGTGCCCGCTCATTACTCACCCAAACCTCACGTGACAGAGCTGGTAGTGAAAGCCACGCTGCAAAATCCAGCGGTGCTGCTGGGAAGTGAATGTCTAACAGCAGCTATTTTGTTCTTCCAACCCACCCACCCCATGCAAGGGCAACTTATTCTGAACATTTCTGACAGAATTCACATTCACTAGGAAAACCGCACGCTCCGAAACCCGCAAAGCGCTGCAAAAGCAAACAGACATTTCCGCCCGGGAAGGATTCTGCATGTAAAAGCCAACGTGGAGACATACACTGGCTTGGCCTGTGGCATATACATCACAGTTATCCTCATATAGCAAAGGGGTGGCTGTGGAGCAGAGATTTGTCCATCCCTTTACCATGCCTGCCTCTGTCAGCACCATCTTTGGCCACTTCTCAAAGCCTCACAGCCAGACCACGCTCCAATCTGCATTCATACATTAAATATTACCAAAACAACAAATCCACACCGTTCTAAGGCTCAAGAAGCGCAAGTACAATTCCGCTTTCCTGCTCTGTAAGGAGAGCGTTAGGTGAAGTACATCACAGTGCACCACACCACACGAAGTCTCTTGAGAAGACGTCACATCAAGGGGAAACCAGGAGCCATCGTTCAAGCCTTGCATCGCTTTTTATTTGGGTTTACCTCTTTCCTGGGGGAGTCCCATCCACAGCACCTGTGCTGCTGAGAAGGTTTTACCCCAAGGAAAACAACCCTCGCCCTCAACTGCCCCCAAAGCAATTCCCTGATCACCACAGAGAAAGTGTGTGTGGGGGGGGTGGGGCATGAAAAGTGCTAAACAAGAAACATTAAAACTTTTGTTTTCATCAGAGAAACTGCAAAGTGACAGCAGTTTCAGGTTACACCCTAAACCTGCCTTGCTATGGTAGTTTTTCAAATTAAAATATCTTCTGTGGCCTCAGCCACTCTCAAGCCGTCCATAGGCAAGAAAGAAAGGAGGCAGGGCAACACTTAAGCTCAGCCATAATTGGAAGTATGTGAAAAATGAAGTGTCAGTTCGGTCAATAAAGGGCAAAGGTGAAGGGGAACTGCAGCCCAAACTCAGTGCGAAATGTGCTCATTAAGACACCCAATCCGCGGGCTCCTGCCCACCTATCCCATTAGTCATCGGCCATCTGACCGCTTCAAATGCCTCCCCTCCCCGCTCTTATTACTTTTCTTCTCCCATGTTTAAAAAAAAATGGCAAAAAAAAAAAAGGCAAAAAAGGCAAGCTGGTATATAAATCCTTGCTCAGTCATCTGGAACATAATGTGGCCCTTCTCTCCCCCTCCACCCGGCTCTGCCTCCCTTGCCTTGGCAGCTCCAAACAACCGCCTTGAGATTCCCGGCAATAACAAACGCGATTGCCTTTTTGCCTATAGGTTGCCTAAACTCTCTTACAAAAGCCTGTAAAACAAACCCCAAAACTCAACCCCACAAGCCACAAAACCCATTGCAGCCATTGATACATTTTTATAAAGAAATATCGCTGCTTTCTACTCCCTGGCTTGAAACAGCAACAATTATTTGGACGTTAGAAAAATGTTTTGAACCCAGGCTGAGGCTTGCACACAACATACACACCAGAAAAAGGGAAAGAAACAATATACACAAATAAGAAGCACTGATGGATTCTTTTTCTTCTTCTTTTAAGCCATGTTGGAGAGCTAAACATGAAAGAATTAAAGAGCCCCGCTCTAGATGGAAAGTGACTGTACTAGGGCTTTGTTCAGCATCCTCCCGGCCTGACTGTTTGAAAAACAAATAAAATCGATCTGTTAACAACTCAAACAGGAATCTTTGAGACTTAGAATATGCAATAAGATAAAACAGAGCTCAGCACCACCTGCTTGTATCTAAGAACTTGCTTCTCTTTTTTTTTTTTACATGAAATTTAGCAAGTTATTTCTCTGCTGTGTAAATTCAGATCTCTCTGCACCGCTTGGAAGACAGGCCTCCAAAGGCTCTTCAGGACAAGTTCAAAGCAATGAGAAAACAGTCCACGAAACTTTTTTCATAATATTATTCTGCATTCCTATACTACAAGTATCCCCCTACGATGACACAATACCAGGCCTTTATAAGAGGTTGTGTCAACGTGCTATGCAATAACATATCCTGCTGTTCGGTGGCACGAGACCCCAGAACAGCTCCCTGGCAGTTAAATATGGATTTCCACAATAGATCGAAGCAGCTGGGAGTCATTACTAAGTAAATAAACGTACATGTTAAAAAAAAAAAAAGGCTTTAAAATGTTTATGGGAAAGAGCACCTCTCTCCTCTTCTCAAAAGTAATAATCCAACGTGTTGTGCAGAGGGACATAAATGCACTTTGTCAGGATGAAAAG
Source organism: Urocolius indicus (assembly GCA_013401255.1). Taxonomy (NCBI): domain Eukaryota; kingdom Metazoa; phylum Chordata; class Aves; order Coliiformes; family Coliidae; genus Urocolius; species Urocolius indicus. Next base: position 74,450 of record WBNH01010982.1, read on the forward strand.
TACTGACGAATTCGGGGAAAGAAGAAAAACTTTCAAAAAGTCCAAAAATAGACTTCAACATAGTTTGGGTTAAGGACTATGGGAGAAATCTCTTGCTGAGAAGCTTAAACTTTCCAGGCTGTGTGCCCCTCTGAAGATGCTAATCTCACACTCGCATCCTTGTGATACCACCAATCAGCTTAAAACCCAGCCCAGAAGGTGCTTTTACCTTCCCCAACAGGGAAAGCAGGTTGTGGGAACAACCTGAAAATAGGCTGTTTTTAGAGGGTTACATTTCTGGTGATTAGATTGGGGTTGTTTCTTTTTCTTTTTTTTTTTTTTTCCTTTTAAATGGCAAACACGCTCTTGACAGATGGAACCAAAGGGAACTTTTACAAACTCCTAAAAATAGGGAAGCCCATAATACACTGAATATATGTCACGCAACACATGCATCTCGAGTTAACTCCTGTGCTCGCAAGCACGAACATGCGGGTCTCCAGACTTCGCTGCCACACAGCTCCGTGGCACCCGCTGCCATAGAAGCAAAACTGTCAATCTGACCTCAGCATTGATGTTCCTCACATCAGGCCTCAAAAAAAAAAGCCTCCAAATTGTGGCATTTTAGACCTAAATGCAACTAGGGAAAGGCACGGTATTTGCCACCTTTTTCCTCTCCTCTTCCCTTTTCATTACTCAGGACCATGGTTTTTGACTTCTTGCTCATCCAAGAAGGCCAAAATCATGTGTTCAAATAAATGAGATCCCTCCATTAGCTCAACTTTCAGAGCGCTTTGAGGAAACAAGAGGTAAAGCAAGGCTCAGCAAAAACCACTGCTATCCTTCCCACGTCCCCGCTCCTCAAAAAAAAGGCCATTTCCATAGGTGGGAAGTGGCCTTAAGGCAAGTCTCAGTAACACTGACCCTCTGAACAGGGTCTCTTTTCCCAAATTTCTTTAGCCAAACTTGACCTGAGAGCTCCAGTGGGCAAATTTCCACTTTTTCTCCCTCTTTCCTAAAGTTTTAATGCAACAGGCTTTCCTCACAAAACGCGTCTATCAAGCACTTCAAGCAGCAATTCCAGCCTCAATAAACCTTACTCTGGGATGTGGGTAAAAGTTTCAGAACTGGCTAAAGCATCGCTGACGCATCTTTGTGTGGGTGTTCAGTAGGACTCAACCTCTAAAGTCACTTCAGAAAACCCTTTCTGACCGGGGTTATCAAATACACCTTACTAGGAATCAACCAGGATGCCAATGATAAAACATCAGATACAAGTGGCACTCCAGACTAATAAAACACCATGTTTAGGAGCAAATAAAGCCTGAAAAATGTTTAAAAGTATATCAAGGACTCAGTAGCTTTATTTCCAAAGGGCCCAAGAGGTTTAGGAACTCGCTAGCAAGCCTCCCCACAGATGTTTTGACATAAACACGCACACATCCATCTAATCAAGGAACAGCACTACCCAAGTACAAAATCCCCCTCCAAACACCACGTTTTAGTTCAAAGTCTATTTTTGCTGCAGCTTTTTCACTCTTAAAAAACACAGGGGCTTAAAGTTTGCTCTGAAAGCAAGAGGCTCTACTGAACACATTGACACCACTTCAACTATAGCATTGTGAACACCACCACTAGAATATATATATATACACACACACACACACACACACGTATACATACTTGAAAGAAAAAAGGCCCCCTGAATTTATGTTGCATATCATTTTCCAGTAAAAGTCAGGGGTCAGAAGGTTACCAGTTTCTGCCTCAGCTCTGCAACAGTTTACTATTCCAGGCCCCATTTTTACTAGGCTACACTTGTGATGAAGTCAGCAACTTTTCTTTAAACAATAAAGTGTCTCAAATACTTAAAATTCTATAAAGACACGTTACTCGCCGTGTATGTTAGGTCCGCGCCTATAAAGAATTAAAATATACTGGCTTAGTTTAAAAACTAATCTTGTTAAATGCAGACTTTGCAATGCTAATCAGCACTTTTCAACCTCTTTTTTTTTTTTTTTTTTTTTTTTTGGGAAACACAATTCCTTTGTTGTCTAACAGCACTCGAACGCAACATGATCATAAAACCAGATTTAAAAGTATATACCTATCATGAGTTCAGAGTCAATTTCAATAAGGCACTCTCTTTTATATTCAGATTAAGGACCCTTTTTAAAAGATTTAATTGCATTAAATTAACACTAAATCTACTGGAGACCATCTCTTCTGAAAAAGCATTTAGGCTGCTTCTCAGAACCACCACCCCCCCCCTCAAATTTTAGCTTTTTGAGACTATGGAGCCTCTTGAGACAACACTAATTATTTGTAGTATGTCCCACTTCAGTTGCACCAAGCTCATTTCATACTCGTCCTGCTGAATCAGTTACTCTGGCCTGGCACTCAAACAAAACATTCTAGCATTCAAGTAAATTGGAATTGAGTGAAAGAAAAAAAAAAAAAAAAAGAGTAAATAAAAGCACTGCTCAGGGTTTTGTAGAATGAGCCTTAGAGCTAAGATCCCTTCTTTATGTGCAGTAAAGTTTTGATGGCACCTTTGAAATATTAGCATGCATTTCTGCAATCTTAATTACATTTGCTTTTGAAGATTTCATCTTTTAACTCATTTGAAGCAAAAAAATAAAAACCAAACCAAACCCCAACCCAACCAAAACCAACCCTGAACCTTCTCATTGCTTATTTTTATTAAGCATTACTGCAAATTTGGTGCATATGTTGCTCTAACATGTGCCTGCCGGCAGGGTCGAAGAAATAAAGATGCCAATCCTTTTACTAGGAGATGGAACAAAAAAAAAAGTGTCAAAAAAAAAAAAGGAGGAAGATAGACCTTTCTCAGCACAAACCCCCTTGCACCTGAGCATGGTTCAACATCAGAGAGTAAACGGTCCCCTGAGCGCATCGGTGACCGCTCGCCAGCTAAGAAAGCATGAGGGCTCTGTTCCTACCTTGCTCACTGCTGTTGTCCCCGCTGTGCGATGTGTGGCCACCGCTGGAGGGGCCGGGGGTTCCCCCGGAGCGCGTTGATGCCGTATCATCGTGGTCTCTGTTCCAGGA
>WBNH01010982.1:82500-101409 GCA_013401255.1 Urocolius indicus
GGGCTCATTTGTGTTTGTGTAACAACTAGAAATGGGGAATGGCAAACTCCTTTACCTGTTGGATGAACCCCCGCTCCTCCAGGCTACGAGAGAATTGGCTGCAGGTCTAATCATTCATCCCCCTCACCCTGGAGGAACTGAGCTGCTGCCAGCAATTTGTCAACATAATTTGGGCTTATTGTTTTCCTTCTGAACTTTTTATCTTGTTTTCTTTTTCTAAATTAAATACTTACTCATTAGAGGAAAAAAAAAAAAGGTATTGCCTTACATTCAAAGTGTTCTTCAGATCATTCTGAACTCCTCCCTTTTAAAAACCTTCCCCTAATCCTCTCGAAGGTAGTGACCCACCATGTTAGGAAATACTTGTGCTCACTACAGTCAAGAACTAGAAGACTTTATGCTTCATAAAGTCATCCCACCCGTCTCCTACAAACTTAACCCATCTATTTAGCAAAGGATTTACTTTTTGCATAGTTTATCCCTCCAGTTGCTGGCTACATGGATGTCCCCAAACACATTTGGGCAAAACATTCGATAGAGCTGCTCAATACCTTAAGCGTATAATCCATAGCAGTGATGCTGCAGCTACATGACGGACAGAGCTAGTCTTTGCAATCCACAAGCCTTATCCCACTTGGCTTCTGCTGGGCATGGCTAGTAACAATCCTCAGGTAGCCTGTTTTCCCCATTCAGCATAAAAGAAAGTTTTTGAATTCTCTCTTAATTAGGAAGACAACCATGAAAAATACAAACTGGTAAGCAGGACTAAAGCTGTATTTTGATAGCAATATAATGCCTCGTATTCCCTAGATTCCACACACACACACTGTTCATTCCAATCTCTGTTAAGTGTGGACTTTTGGGGACCATGAAATCCACCGTCATGACTTTCTGACAGGATCCACTCATGGCTTTGCCGTCTAAATCATTTCCTTGTGGGGCTGAGGCTGACAGCCAGCAATCCCCCTCCCCAGCCTACCAAAACTGAGCAGGGCCATCATACACAAGACAACCAAACCCAAGGGTGTCAGAATAAATGATACATGCAGGAACCTCAACATGCTGCAAAATAGATTTTAGTGACAATAACTCCTCCATCATCTGCTTCATGCAACTCTGATTCAGAGGTTATTTTTAACATAACAACAACAACCACAAAGGACCAAAATTAGGTGGAGATGGAAAAAAGGTGCTCCAAGCCTAGAGAAATAAGGTCGTTGAAATGACAGACGGGTGATAACTCTGCCTGCAACGAAGCAGCACAGTGACTCTTGCACAGATGGAAACCTTTGCAGCGTTAGAGGCAGCAGGGCTCATCGAACTAAAAAGCAGAAGAAATTCTGCACAGAAGTCTCGGCTCTGACCTGGATTCCCTTCCGAGCCCCAGAAAAGCCGTAAGCCTTCTATGTTTAGTTCTCCCTTATTTCAAAGGAGGGTAAGACCCTCCTCTGACTCTTCTCAGCCACACAGGAAAAATAAGATGTAAAGCTGCCTTTATGTATGCAACATAGGAGAGTTTCTGAAACACATAGATAAAAGGAAATGAGGGCAGACATCAAATGCCAATGCCACAGAGGGTGGACAAGTGGAAAAAATAGAACTTTTGGCACAATTTTTCACAAGGCCAGGATTTCACCTGAAGGGACCAGAGGCACAACTAACATTGCCTAGTGAAAGACCATAAAACCAACATCCACCAAACCTCCATTAGCCCTGCTATTGTGCTTCATTGCTCAACAAAGCCAGGTTCAGAGGAGCTAACTAATGTCTTTGTGCTGTGTGACCATGGCTGCATACCCACGTAGGTATTTCTAAAATAGCAGACCTTTCCAATCCACCCTGTATGCTCAGAGCACAGAGGAGAAGAGGGTACAGTAGGGAGAAGAGAGGAAAGTGCCTGAGAGGCCTAAACAGACTGAGTGGAAAACATGAGTACAAAAGTACAGAGTGATAGCGCTTTCTGAAGGAAAAAGAATAATTAGAAGCAGCAAGAAGAAACCACAAAAAATAAAGGAGAAAGAAAAGGAGATAATCGGACTGGGTGGGACATAAAGTCAAAAAGGACAGGGAAAAACCACAGCTCTTCTCTTCCAGGAGCACCCAAAGCCCTGTCAATTCTGCAGGGCAAGACTTTGGAAAAAAAAACACATATCCTCGTGTTCAGAGCTATGTAGAGACCCTCCTCCAGCCTGAGCTGGGGGTCCCACCACCTTCTGTATCTACTCAAATCAAACCTGCTGTTCTTGGGGAACCACCTCCAAAGTCCCTCTGTGGTGGACAGTGTGGGCAGCCAGACTTTCTCTCAGAGAGAAGATGCTGGAGCCACCCAAAATCACCTCTGGTAATAGCAAAAGCAAACTTCTTTTGGGTAGCTAGACCTTAGGTTTTTGCTGCACAGAGCAGCCATGATGGACACCTATGAAGCCTGGGCATCAATGGTCTCAACCACAGCGTGCCTTACATTTGACTGATTTTAGTCCATTCCTGTTTATTTTTTAATCTCAGCTCAACAGTAAAGACCAGGCCCAGCCAGGTTAACCGAGCTAGCTGATGGTGATGCAGGGCTTTTGTCTCCCACACAACAAACATTGGCTAGTACTTTCTATTTAGAGCAACCCTGCACTGTAAACCCGTTTCCTCCCCTTGATAAGAGCGTATCACTAGATAACGTTAATCCCTGTCCCTCTCCTGACACAAGGAAACGCAGCTTTGTGGCCAGGGTAGATAAAAATCACTGCTCCACGTAGATTATGATTTTTTTTAAAGTCTAATATCATGCAGAAACACGCACAGACTTGTTCACAAACAACAACCCTACGTCCCAAAGTTTGGTGTGCCAATGCCTTGAAGCATGCTAGGCCTCATTTTCCACTACCAGGAAAAAGGTCTTCAGAGACAAATAAGAGTTTCCTGTTCAATATTTCATGTAATGATTCCTCCAAAGGTGTAAACAGGAAAAAGCCTCACCACTTAGACAGAAAATGAGCGTCTGCCATCCCTTCTTTTTATTGCGTTTATGTGTTAAAAGTCTTTCAGAAGGGGATCTGCCAGATGCCCAGGTCCGACTGAGACAGCGCAGGCTGTCAGATGTCTGGCTGTGGTCCCAGACCTGACCCGCTCAGGCAGATTTGGGGCAAGAGGAAGCCCTCAAACTCTCCCATCCCTCTCTCTTTTTCCCTACCAGAGGCACAGCAGGCAGTCTCGATGGGACTTGGTGTTTCGGAGAGATCTGAACTTCACCCTGAACATCTGGGCTCAGGGAAACAGCAAGGATTTGCTTAGAGCAAACCCCATGTCTCTAAGTGTTCCCCTTACAGATTTTTGGGGGTGATATCTTTCGAGAAGACAAAATTAACCCGTTCAGGCACTCACTGCAAATATTATGTGTACATCAAGGCAGATTTCCAGCATCCCATCAGCCCAAACGGGGCTTCTTAGGGATGGAAGGCACAAAGAAGCACAGTCCTCACTCTGCACCAGCCATACTTCACTTCAGCTCCGTCACAAGCAAAAATGCCAAGCGTATGTCACAACTATCAAAGGAGTTTTTTAGCTAACTGACAACAGACGCCGTTCCGAGTCGGCGTATTTTGATTGCGGCGCATTGTTCACGGGATTCAAGAGCCCCGCTTGCCTCACTGTGTCGTTTGATACCAAAATTAAACCACAGGATAATTAAGCTCTGCTCTAGCTACACCTTTCCCTCTGAATGGAAGCGATACCTGCACGGGCTGTGCTGGGTATAAAATATGTTCCTGGTTATAAAACGTTTGCTTAATCTCGAGGGCGCCGCCTTGTTTTTTAAGGCTCTCTGCAAGTCACGCACTCTGGTACGTGCTGCCCGTTATCTTCAGAAGGCTTAAAACTGGAATCTCTGTGATTCACATTTTCCAATGCTTATGGCCAAACCTTTCTGTGGATCAGCTCCTCCACTTTCTATCATTGCACGAAGCTGAATCTGCAGTGAGTCAGAAGTGGCCGAGTGGCCTGGCTCTGTGAGCCACATGCCAGCGAGCCAGCAGCCACAAAACATGCCGAGTCTGGGCTGCGGGAGCAGGAGGAAGGCGAGCTCCAGGGGTGGTTCGCCAGGCTGAGGTGACCGTGGCTCCCCAACGCCTACACCCGCTCATTGAGGGATGGCTTTGAAGCACAACAGGCTGCCAGAGTCACCAAAACAAGCTGGGCTGAGACATCCGTGCAGCCTCCTTGTGCTTCCCAGGGAGGTTTTGGAGTACCCAGTGAGGCTTGTAACAGCACAGGGGTCATGGTCCGGTCCCAAATGGACCCATGCCCTGGGACAGGCAGACCTCAGGATGGGCACATCAGCCACCACCCTACAAACGCTTCCAATCAAATCCCCAGCTCTGCTCCTTCTGCAGAAGTTAATGGCAGCATGGCTACTTACCCCATCGAGTATTTATACTTATTCCCTCTCTGCTTTAAGATAGACAGAAGATAACAGAAGGGACCAACACCAAAGCACAAAGCCACCAAAAGCAGCCTTTCAATTCAGCATAGTGTTTCCCCCATGACACCAATGAGAAAGGCTTTTCCTTCTTTACACTATTTCCTTTAAACTATCCACAGAGTGAAATAATGAGTTCAACATACCACTCCTTATTCTTAAATTATCTCCTATACCTTGCTATCACGATGTGACACATAAATGAAGGCATCAACCCTACCTGATGGTAAGCGAGAAGGAGGAAATCTCAGCTCACAAGCAAGTAACTGTCTTGCCTCAAAACCTCAGCAACAGCCCTGGAATAAGCATCTGTATCTGCCCTCCTGCTTTGTGCTGTCCGCAGAGCAGTGTTCCCCACTCCTGTCCCTCCAGCATCACTATATCAGTTCTCACCCAAAGGATCTCTCAAACACTTGTCACCACAGACCAAACCCCAGCTCAAAGCATACAAATGCATATAAAAACAAAATTAATCCTCCCTGCACATACTCATCATGTGCACATCCTTCCTTTCTCTTTAAGGAAAAACAATAATAAAAGTGAGATTCCTCAGAGGGTTATATGAATCTAGCAGGACATGGTCCTACATAATACGCTAGTACTACAAAGCTGTGCCACCAAGCACTGCCATGGGCCTGGGAAACGCACAGCAACGCTGCCCTAGGTGGAAGCCACGCTAGTAAAACTGGTTTGTGCAACAGGGGAGAGGCCAGGATCCTCCTGGGGTAACACAACTGCAAAACCTGCCCAGCAGAAAGGGGCAAAGGAGGGAACGGCTCAAGCACGGCGGTCATGCTGCAGCCACTGTGCATGGGCAGCGTGCTCTGGGCACCTTCTTCACTAACATTTGTTGCAAACACTGGGCATCTCTTCCTGAGCCACTCAGCCACAGAGCTCCTATTACTGTCAAGCGCTGCCCAAAAAGGCTGCAGGACACGTGAGAGCCAAGTTGTGACTTCAAACGACCTCACGGTGCTGTGGCTGTACCCATCACTGAAACGCAGTCGTGTCCACGACGCAGCGGGGCTGCTCCCCTATAACACCACACAACAGAAACTCTACATCACAAGCCACAGGGACACCCCCTCTCATTGAAAAATCTGGCCCCTAGGACCTATGCAAGATACTCTCATGGAGCAAGAGTGAGCTCAGGGGGAAAGGTGACCGTGGCACGGCACATCCCTGTGCCTGCACTCCGAGAAGGAGGTAGAGGAGCCCTCCGCACTGGCTCAAGCCTAAAACCAAAGTGCCACCTACTGAGTCCAGAGCATTCACGTCCTGCCAGAAGGGTTTTTAGCAAGGGGCTGGCCACAGTTAATACTCAGCTCACCGGATCAAGCCAAGTCTCAGCAAGCAGTCACTGCGAACGGGAGAGCAAGTGCCTCGGGCTGCTTTTGAACATCAGCAAGCAGGTGATATCCCAACTGAGAGCAGGGATGTCTCTGCGCGCCCCACCTCAACACAATGGACAGCCAAGCAAGGGGTCAAGACTTTCCCGTCCAAGGGATAAACCACAGCTTGTGCTGACAAAGTGGGTCAAGCGCACACTGAAACACCAGTGAGACAAATCTCCTTGTGTGCCAGGCTTCGATCGGTCGTTTCTGGCATTTCTGTTTGCACTGATGGCCACAACTCTGCACCCCAGCAAACGGGATGGACAAAGCCTCGGAGCTTTTCATCTGCTCTTGCCCTCTCCTCCCAAGAGCTATGCAGCCTTAAATGGAGCTATTTAAAGCCAGCCTTAAAAACATCGGCGATGATCTGACCTTCTCAGTAACAACAAAACCAGACCAAAACCTAAAGACCAAATGAATGAAAAGAAAATTACAAGGTAAAGTTTGCCTTTCCCTGAACATGTGCCAGATGCAAGAATCTTAGATTACATCAATGCAGCTTTCCAAATTTTAAATACAATATTTTTCTGTATTAAGGGCCCAGTAACTCTAATGGAGACATAATTAGGCATTGATGCCATGCCCATATGAGAGAAGCTTGAAAAACTTAAATAAACTCTGAATGGCAGGATTAATACCGCAGCTTTTCATTTTGTACAGCTGTTTGAATACAGTACACTGCCTGTGATGGCATCAGCTATTGCTCTACTCTTGCTCAGTATTTCTGAAGTTAAAACAGGCAGTTCTTTTAAGCAAATGAAGAATTACCTCTGTCATTGTTGCTCAGTTTATTTCAGCAAAAGAGGATTTAGATGCACATTTGCTTTATGTTAAAAAGAGAAGAAAAAAGCCAAACTGCAAACGAAATCAGCCGGTCAAATTCAAAGCCCGGTGACACTAATAAGAGCATTTTAATTTACTGCAATGGCCTTTCAGGACGGAGGAATAAGTAATGCAGTTTTGGAGATCATCTGCCCAAGTGGGAATATCATATAGATGCCTAGAGAGTCCTTGAGAAAAGAGCTCACCTCGGCCCCGATTGAAGAGGAAAGACAATACTTTGGTGAAACAGAATTCTGTATTTCTAGGAAAGGCTCCAATAGCAAATTGCTTACTAATGCAAGAAGCCTTGTAAATTTTATTATGACTGGAAAGGGCCACGACAAGCCTGTGACACCACACTGCATTTGCACACATGGCTTAGCCAGTAAAAAGTAAATAAATAGGTTACTTATAAGCTCTAGAAGACACCCGAAAATACCTCTAACAAAAACTCAAGCTCAGAGAACTTCAAGCGCAAACATAAAACAGCATCCAAAACTATCTTACGGTAATGTTTCTCACCAGGTAAATTAGTTAATTTTCAATCTTTGTTTTATGGATGGAAATACTATCTGAAAAGAGCTAATCTGGGTTTCCTCACTGTCTTTAAAACCTGGCTTATCGGTGGACATGGAAGAAACTATCTACGCTGGGAGCACGCCAGGACAGCAAACCACCATAGCAAAATAAAGCGCTCAGGTTACCGGGAGGGGGACTGATACCAGGAGGAGCCGAATGCCATGTTCACCTGGGAAATCCATCCTCTGAACGGCAGCCCCCCACAGACAGGCTGCAGCCAGCTCCTCTCCCCCATCTCGCATATCTGCTAAGCCCTTGTCCGTGCTACCTCGGCCGAATCCACCCACAAATACCTGTCCCACCATAAAGCTTTCCTTTTTTTTTTTTTCCCTAGGCGGCACTAAAAACAACATCTCTCTAGAGCTGAGAGTGTGGGAGCAAGAAGAGGGTGCAGAGCCGTGGCCGGGGCACTGGCGAGCACCAGTAGTTACGTGCAGTTGAGGAGATGACTATGTTGAAGGAAAAGCTTACTCAAAGCTCGTGGGGAGCCGGCGGCCGGCAAGCAGAACCTCTCCAGAGTGGCGGGCACGAGGCCGCCAGGACGCTTGGGAAAGACGAATTAACTAAAAGTTAATGTGGATGTTCTCATTCAAAAGAAAAGTGGCCTACTCCAAAGAGGGATTAGGCTAAAGTGAACTAAGGCCACTTTACTTCTGAATGAGAGCATCCACACAATAGTGCAATGCACTTTAACTAATGCACTTTAATTTTACACCCAATCAATTTGTCTTACCTCTCCTGAGTGTCCTTGTGTGGACAAACCAGGAGATTCATCGAGTTTTCAGGCCAGGCGGGAACCATTAGATCAACCCATCTCACTCCCTGCGCGTTATGGGCCATTGCCTTTCACACTTATCCCTTTATTGATCCCCAAAACTCATGGATGACTAACCTATCACCTCCAACGGGGTTGAAACAAACATTTCCTGGATTTGAAGATGCTTGCAAAACAAGAAGCCACCAGGACTTTCAGCAGCCTGTCCCATCACGAGCAAAAGAACAGCCACATTTGGACACAAATCCGTTTCTCTCTGTTCTACTTTCCCCGTAAATTAGCAAGGAAACGATAGTCTCTGTATCATAACTTTTAAATATCTTTTTTCCCCTTTATTTTTCCAAATAAAAACTAGGTCCTTTGCTTTCAAGACAAACACAGACTCTTTTTAAATTCACCTCATAGACATTCGAGTTCTCAGCATCTGCCCAGACGTTCACCAATGAACCTCAATCTTCCTATTCCAAAACCCAGTAACACCCAGAAACCACTCACCACCTCATGTTATCGCCTTTGGTACTCACGACAACCCACATAAGCCTCAAATCTCTACGTTGCTCTTTGCCTCTTGGATATAATACACCCAAAGTGAAATACATTAAACTGTGATGGCAACAGCCAGGGAGGCAACTTGACGAGCTGAGCCTGTGGAGGCAACGGGGATCCCCCTGCCATCAGGAGTCCTTCCACTAACAGAGGCCAGACCCCCACCGCTGCCACAGAGGCTGTGAAGCTCTCCATGGGATCTCACCTAAATTTAAAAAGGGGACCCCCAAGGAAATTGGCCTGCAGAGAATCTGCACTCACATATACTCCGAGGCTGGCTTACATTTCTTTTTTTTGCCTTTTGATGGTAGTAAAAGGGAAAAGTCACCCTAAGCACACTGGAGAAGTGCTGAACCAACTGCCAGCAAGTTGTCTTTAAGCCATGTTACAGAATATCAGCGGCGGGTTAGATGTGGGGGTCATTAATCAGTGGCAGAATCACACTTAAACGAGGCAAAATACAAAATGCATGCTCTGTTAGAGATACCTTCTACAAATATTGCTGCAACTGCAGGAGAAAAACCCCAAATATAAACAGTCATTTCCAAATTTGCCCTGAGAGTCAACGTCTGCTCCAAGCAGCCAAACCATCAGGAGAGGAAGGTAATACAGGGGGTAACGCTGCAGCACCCTGATCTCTCCTTCTCCCACACAACCCGCCCTGGGAAACAATTCCAGAAACCTTCAGAAATTTTAATGACCGGTTCGAAACAACCCTCCTCTTTATGTTCTTAAATTTGTTTAGATTACACAAGATAGCTCCTCACTGCGCGCTCATGTGACCAAAAAACCCCAAACGCAGAAATGCAAAACAAAACAAAACAAAGATTCCCTAATTTAAAGAAGCTGTGCCGGGTTTTTGCTTCTTAACATGCTAAAATGCTTTTCAAAGCACCGTCTATCAGCACAACCTAGAGCTTACTCATTTTGATTGAGCACAACGTAAAATGATTCTTTATTTTAGTGCTAACATTGCCCACTCCGGGCTACAGTAACCCTTCTGCGTGCACAGCCCATTACCTTTATTGCTACCTGTGGACGAGCAGCCAGGGAAGACTCAAACCTTCAGTCATAAAGATTAAATTTAAGGTAAACTCATATTTTCACAGCTTCCTTGTAAACCTCCAAGTTGCCCCAAAATAACAACCTGCGGTCCCTAACGGGAGGCCACCGCGAGCTCTCGCTCACAGGAACGTCTCGGGACACACTCACAAACATTTAGGAAGAGTTCCAGGGTTACCTGGGGCTTAAACTCAGCTCTAAGGGGTTTGATATTGGGGAAAAAAAAAAAAAAAAAAAAAAAAAGAAAGGAAATTAAACTATCCTTTGCAACAACAGGTAACTTCAGTTTGAAGAAACTTTCCACGGGAGTTAGGCCTGAGCACGCAACTTAAGGAAGGCTGGAACGATTGTGCCCAGCTGTAAGGACGGGTATCTTTGGGCTCCTGAATGATTTAAAAAAAAGAAACCCAAAAATCACCAAACCCAGCAAAGATTCTCAAATCGAAACCATACGTTAAAGGAATCTCTTATCCACACAACAATGTATTTGCTTGCTTAAAGACAAGAAAACCTTATTTCACTTAATAGAACTTCAGCCGCGGTGTTTCAGACGCTAACAGGTCCCGGATATAAATTCACATGTTCTGCCTTTACGTTAAATAGCCCACCAAACTCGCGCAAGGTAACACCGTCTCAACATCACAAGAAAACCAAAGTTACCTGAAAACAATCAAACAAAAGGGTTTGCTGGCTCAAGGCGGCATAAAGGCAGAGGAAGGAAATCAAATTTTGAGCCTTCTAAATATTAGTTTATTGGTCCTCCTCGGAGTCCTACTTGGCTCTCTCTTATTACGCAGAAATGAATTCTACCTTGCACCCTCTGCACTGCAGCTATTATTTTGATGCCTGTTTCTCCAGCATGGGAGTACATATATCGAAGGCAGCCAATATTCTCAGCTCCCTCCACTTAAAACCATACACGGCTTAAAAACACCTGTGACGAACTCCTCAAGTTAAAAGTCTCTTACCCAGTATTTCATTTTTTCCCCCCTGAGGTATTATTTTTGCATTGGCTGCAAGGTAGAGCCAATATATCTGAAGTATTTGGGAAAGTTACTCTACTCACAACCAGTCGATGCCTTAAACAACACAACCACCTTCAGATCAGCCATAGATTGTGTTCCAGTTCATGAGCCTTGTTTCGTAAAGAAGATGCTCCAAGTAATTTCTCCGTTTTCAAAAAAGCTGCTGCTGTCTATTTGCATTTTGTTTACAGAAAACTCTGCAATCGTACACATTAAAGAAATCTACTGCAACATAAATAGAAGTGTTGCTTTATTACATACATATATATATATATATGATATACTATCAGCCGAGAAGGGCCATCTAAAACGCCACAGTTGCAAACATTTAAGACTGTAACAAAAATGACTGAGGCTCTAGTACCGGTTTACTATCCTTCAACAATTTCCCTGACAGCGGAGTCAAATAATGTTGAATTATGGACCTTCTTGCAGGAAGTCTTATTTCATGTTCATTTTTTGATCATTTCCCTCCTAGTCCCTATAGGAATTTGGCTCTTTGCCGATATGCCTTGAAAAAGTTTGCTGCGCGCCTAACTGGGCTCATACGTTATTCAACAATCATTTTTGTCAACTAATGCTACCGTGGATCGGCTCAACAAGTTTATTTTCTGTAAGAAAACACTTTTGTCCCTACAAAAGCCGTCTTGCGCTGCTAATGCACTTTATTTGGATCTGGTGGCTACTTTACGCCGTGTTTTCCTTAAAGGACTTTCTAAAAGCTTTCTGTGGACATGCTCTTGTAGGGCAATTATACAGTTTGGACTAGAGCACCTGAGTGCCAAGGTGATGCGGCTTTGAGAAAACAGCCCCATAGGAATAGTTTAGGATTCCCTAAGAAACTGAATTTCTGCTATATGGCTACAAAGAGTTTTTGGGGGTTTGTCTTTTTTTTTTTTTTTTTGCGTGTGTGTGTGCTAAATCAGAAGGAGTTTTTCCCAGCCACATCACGCAACAGCTGTGTTTTAAATCTTTCCGGGCCCTGCCAAACATTTGAAAATTTAAACACGCAAATGTTTGAAAAGCTAATGATTAGAAAACAAAAAAACTAAAAAAACCCAACACCATCCCAGTTTATTTTGAAACTTTTGAGGATGGGCTCAATCCTTCAGCTAGGGGTTTTTAAAAGTCCTCGCTTGATCTCGAGTTCAGCTATCCCCAGCAACAACAAAAAAAATAATCCCAAACTCCTGCCCCCTCTCCCTCCTTCTGGAGCCGTAATGATAAACAACAGCTCGGCAGGTCCCACCCTGGCAGGCTGCGGGGTCGGGCCTGTGGGAGAAGGATGCTATTTTAGTGACCTATTGCCACTGAGCTAGTTAAATCACTGAACAATGGTTCGTGTTATGGGGCTTTACTTTACAAAATCTAGCATTAGTGTCATTGCTTTCCATTAACTGGGAGAGGGACGGGGACTTAAAGGCGCTGGCATTGAGGGGCCTATAAGGAAAGGATAAATAAGGGGAAACCAATAAATTCTACAAAAATATATATATATAAAAAAAATCCCAGCCCCGTTAACTGTAACCTTTACTACCACACTATAAGAAAACGTCATTAAATCCATAATAAAAGCTTTTACATACTTACTCTTTTACTACTCTCAAAAGCACAACCGGGGACCGTCCCTCGGCCGGAGCCGGGCTCTGTGCACCGGCGCTTCCCGGGGCCGCGCAGCCATAAACGCGCACCGCGCAGGGACATCCTAATTAGCCGCCCCAGCGACAACCACTCAACACCTTATTATTTAACCATTAGGGCCCAGATACTGCCGGCCTCGCCGGGGCTGGACTTGGCACCGCAGTTTACCGGGAGCGCTGGCGGCCGCGCATCCCCCGGTAAAACCCACCCAACCTCTCCCGCGCGGTCTCCACGCTCCCTTCCTCCCGTGCGGGTTTTATCCGCCGTCTCGTTGACCGAGAGGGAGGAAGGGAACGGTGGGGGGGGGGGAGTCGGAGAGAGAGAAGACTTTTTTTCCCCTTCGGCGGGGGAAAGACTATCCCCGCTCCCCGCGCAGCTCCGCGGCTGCGCCCGCGCAAGGCGGCGGCGCCGGGGCTGAGCTCCGCGGCGGTGCGCGGACGGCCCCGCGCAGCGGGAGAGGGGCCGGCGCCCAGCGCGCAATGTCCGCGCTTCTGGCCAGAGACAAAAACAAAACAACCACGGGGAGGGGGCCCACGACGATACACACGACCCCCTCCACCCTGACAACCCCAAAACTATAGCTTCACTTCTTTAGCTTTCACGTTAATAAAATAATGATTCGTTGGGAAAATGGGGTATAAATCTTCATTTTGGAGGCAATTAAAGTGTTGATTTCATTCGTGCCCCTGAGCGATTCTTGTAATTTGCTCAAATAGCTTTATGTACCCAGCACTCCAGAGCTTTTAGAAACCCATTTTCTAGTTAGACTTGTTGGATTACAATTTTTATTCAACGGCAGCGAGCCGAGCTTCCCCCTCACCGAGACCCTCGCTGCTGGGCTCCCCTCGCTTTAAGGCGCTGCGAGGAGAGGCTGGTCCCCCTCCCCTCCCCGGAGCAGCATCCCCCGGCCGCGGCCCGGCAGGCACCTCCCCGCCGCGCCGCCCTCCGCACGTCCCAGTAAGAGGTTTTAATCCACCACCCCCCCGCGCCTTTCCGAACAAAATTTGGGGGGGAAAAAAATACCTCTCCACACATATATATATATATATATACACATAAAGCCTTTGCAAGTTCATGCTTTCCTTCATGCCTTCCTCCCCCTGTCACAGCACTGCCAGCAGAATGAGAGGCAGTGGCAGATAGCAGAAAATATTTAAGATACTGCTGCAATGCAATGCACCTTTATGTGGGTAATCTATAAAACAGTGCTGGTGATAATGGCAAAGCGGCTGAGGAAACTCCTGTCTGCTTGACTGCGCCTTGCCTGAACAAAAGGAAACCTCCAGAGTCGGGAGCTGATTACTCCTCTAAGACTGTATTTACGCAGCTGATCATCAAGAAGGGAATAACTAGGGGGTTTTAGTCAAGGGTTTTATTTTTTCCTGAGTGCATGCATGCATGCTCTGGGTCCCCTTCTCTCATAGCTACCCCTCAGACGAGAGAAAGCAAACCGACCAGGAAAACCCTGCAGTTTCACCCAACTAGAACAAGACAAAAAATAAAACCCACCCCAAATCTCATCCACTTCCATCATCCAGGAGCTTAATGTAGCTCAGGGCACCTCCTGAATTAGCCCCAAATGCTCCCATTAAACGGCAAGAATCCCAGGCTAAGCACAGCAGAGGGGACAGGCAGAGGAGAAGGGAAGGGGGGGGGGAAGAGGGGTAAGCCAGCGGCTTTCCCAAAGTCATCCTCGTTTCCCACATCGGCTCCAGCCGGCATTAAAGGTTTGAACCATCCCAAGGAAAACCTGGACCCCATCAAAGCCACACAAGGCTTTGCTGGCTTGGTTTGGGGCTTTTTGATAGAGTTAAAGCACTGGAAACTTGCAAGAGCAAGGAAAATGCTTAAAAACCTGGGTCCTGTTTGATTTTTCTCTGGGGGTGGGGGGTGTGTGTGTGTGTGTGAATTTTGTTGGGATTGGGGAGGGTTTTTTTTTTCCCTTCTTATTAAGTAAAATAAAATGGGCGCGTTTGCAGCAGGCAGGCGTGCACAAAGCAATGTTCACTGAAGTCTAAAAGCGTTCGGCCAAGGAAAACTGACAAGACGGACTAATGAACCGTAGAGACGAGAAGAAAATAGCCAGTATTTGCTAGATTTCAAACCCACTCTCTGCCTTCCCCAGACCACCTATCTGGGGTTTTATTATTATTATTGTTATTATCATCGTTATTATTTAGGGAAAAGGGCTCCAGCCTTTTCCTTTCCTAAGCCATTCACGGCTAAGCACTTCTATTCTTGTAAAGGGTAAATAAAATAAAGACAAAAATTAAAAGCGACAAGGAACAGGTCGAGTTTGCAGGCGACGCTTTTACAAGCTCATCTCGCCAGGTCGAATCTGGGAGCAAGCCTTAATGAAGCAATAATAGCCACATTATTCAAAAAAATTTTCATTTCGATGGAAATTTATCTAAAAGGGACTTAATCATATGCAAATAATAAAAAGGAGGCGTAGTGACCCGGCGAGCGATCTGCATACCAATTTTCAAGCGCGTGTGTGTGTGTGTGTGTGTGCGGCGTCGGCGAGATCATACCTGATCTGTTAGGTTTGCTGATCTTGTTATGTCTTCACTGTCCGATTTTGATCCGCCCTCTCTATCGTCTATGACCAAATCGATAGGCATTTTTCCTTTCAAACAGCTAATATACCGGTGGCAGAAATTGTCACATAATTCGTGTACCTAGATTATGATGGAGGTTAAAAAAAAAAAAAAAAAAAAAAGAGAGGGGGGGGGAAAAAAAGGGGGAGGAGGAGGAAGGAAGAAAATATAATCAGGAATACATAAGTAAAATTGACAAGTGCAACCAGTCTCCCCCCTTCACCCCTGTGACATCAAAAGTCCTAAATAGGGGAAACACACTGCAATTATCCCCCCGAGACCTCTAGATGCATCCAGAATTAGGAATAACTTTCTTTTCTCGCAAAATAGAGATATCCCAGAAAATTGACAGTGACAAGATGATTCACAGGCTACAACATATTCAACACCCGTGTTAAATTCATCTGCTCCCGGAGCTGTGGCCATTAGAGAGGTGACCTGCATGGGTGACATTTAAGGTAAACTATTTAATTTCATCCAGTTATTTCATCATAAACCCTTTCCAAAGGGGTATGAGGACAGGGGGGGAAAAAAGGATTTTAAACCACAAAAATCTATATATCCCGATGCAATGGGCTGCAACACGTTCTAGGCATCCTCTGCCATGAAATCCCCAGCCGCTCTGATAGACTCATACCTGAGCCGCCTCAGATTTTAATGCATTTTGGGTAGAGCTAGAACAACCTGCCAGTTATGGTTGGATAAAGTGGCTGAGGCTCCCAAGAAACTTTTCAAGTATTTAAAAAAAAAAAAAAAAACCAACAAAAAAAAACCCTCTCAAAATGTTTATTTTTAGGAGAAAGGGAATTCTCTTCTAGGCCAGCTATCAATGACATGTAAAAAATCCTCAGGAAATCAGAGCGCCCTTCCAATTTAACGTGAGCTCGGATGACACCGCCTTCTCAGAAATTAGCATTCTCCCTCCTAAAGATCTCTACAACAGCCAGCAAGAAAAAAAAAACATTACAACCCTCCAAAAAACACAACCAAACCCCCCCAGCCCTGGCATTTAGGCCGCAATCTCTTTCTTCTGCTCGGAGGTGTACAATATTCCCAGCAACAAGAGACAGACACAACTATCAACTCTGCTTTGTCTCTGCAAAATGTTACAGGACAATCCGGTGCCCTGAGCCTGACCTGCAGATGGCTCTTAAAAAAAAAAAAAAGAAAAGAAAAAAGGAGGAATTAAAAAGATAAATTCCCCATTCCAACCAAGTCAAAGTCTCTTCCCCATCAGCACCGTGAACAAACAAACAAACAAACAAAAACAAACCCAAAAATCAGGTTTTCCTTTCAAAAAAAGAAATCACAATTTCAGGGGCTTGGATGAACCAACCATCTCCAGCCTCATCTGCGGCACCACTGAACTGCAAGTATTTACACAAAGCCAGCGAAGTATTAGAACGAACACAAGGCCTGGGCGTTTGAGAGCCCGGTTTTAGAGGCTGAAATTGTAATTAAACTGCGAAGAGAAATGGACGCCAAGATTGGTCTTGACACTAATTACCAGAAAGAAAGACATTTATGCAAATTTACCAGAAGCCTGAACTTCAGCAGAGGTGGAAGGAAGAAAAAGACAGACACACACACACACACACAAATTACCTTCTCTAATTCCAACAGATGAAACCTTAATACTTGTATGGCTTGAATCATCTGCAAAAAGATACAAACAACACGAGTATTTATCTCATTCCCGGATTTGGGGATATTTCCCACAGCCGCCCCTTTGCCACACTTTGTAGCTTGACTTTTCTCTAGTAGTAAATAAAAAGTTGTTTTGATTTATGGCAATAACACTAAAACTTAATGGCGGTGGCTTTTGTGCCCTGTTTAACGAGAAGTGATCTAGAGTTAACCAAAAGGGGGGGGGGGGGGAAAAGGAAAAAGGAAAAAAAAGGCCCTATTGCAACGAAGCCGCTAAATTATACAGATCATAAACATTTCTTCTAAAAGGGGGGAAAAAAAAGCCCAAAACAACCCTCGACACCATGGCTGGCTCCTCGCTCTGCAAGAGTGGGGGCAACACTCCTACGGCCGAGACAAAAATTGTTGTTTATCCTTAAGGAAGGGGTAAACAAGAAATTAAAAGCAACAAGAAACAAGTAGAAAAGAGCTCGTTTTTGGTGAGTCAGCGAACGGGGGCATCTCCCAGCCACAGCAATCCTTCCCATTTCCCACTGAGCCGCTCAAAAAGGTGCGTGGAGGGGTTGGCTACAGAGTGGATAAATCCACGCTCTGCTTGGGCCAGTGACCCCGCCGCCAAGCTCCCCTTTGGATGGGGTTTGCTTTATGGACAGCCTCGTGGGATGTTTTTCTTTGACTTCCAATGCAATTACCGCACCGTATTTATTTGTGATTGGAAAAAAAAATCAGCATCACCTTAACAATTTGTTTTCTAATTTGGGAAAAAAAAAAAAAAAAAAAAGAAAAAAGAAAACAAACCAATAAAACCAGAAAGTTCCACGTGAGCAACGTTCAGTTTGGCACCACCAAAGCACCTCTCCAGGAGACACGGAAGTTTCAATTAAAAAATACTACAAAAGATTTTTCTTTTCTTTAAAAATGGGAAGGGAAGGGAGGGTAGTGGGGTGGGGGAGTGGGGAAGAGGAAGAAGTGTTGTTAACTCTTACCAAGTTATCCAGTTCAGGATTAGAGGAAAAGAGGGGTTTCTCTGCTCGGATCTAAACAGAAGAAAGGGGAGGAAAGGAGAGGGAGGGGGGGAGGAAAAAAAAAATAATCATAAAAAAAGATTTGAGATGTGGAAGCAGAAAAAAAGCAGACGTTATTATTTCTTGCTTCATTACCCTGTCGGGTCCATTATGTAACCTTTCGTGCAAAGCCCTGACTGCTGGATTTAGTACATCAGCCAAACACTTGAACAAGTGAATCAAATACACCGAAAAATACCTACGGAGCTTCCCAGGCAGAGCCCTGGCTCCTGGGAGCCACGCAGCGGAACTCCCGCCTGGGCACAGACCGCTCCGATTAATTCATTTCTTTGAGGGGGTGGTAAACGCCGAGATTTCCCCATTATTTTGGTTTGTTTTGGTTGGGGTTTGGGTTGGTTGGCTGGGTTGTGTGTTGGGTTTTTTTTTTTTTTGTCTCTCGCAGTAAAGAGAGGGGGGAGGGGGACTCGCGCATCTTTATCTCAACAGAGACTTGTTTTTCTCGTTAAGGCTTCTTCTTTTTTTTTCCCCCTTTTTACTCCCCCCCCCCCATATTGTTTGTTTGTTTTCTTTTACCGTTTCAACCTGGTTTTGCTGACCTGTTTGGCGAACACTGCTATGTCTTCATTGAAAGACTCAGAGGAGCAAACATCGCCTCCCGCTACCCCGGGCTCCCTGGGTGTGCATGTAGCTAATTCACATTTCTCAAAAATCAGTGCTAAAAGAGGGAACAGGGGGTGTCTGAAAGAAAATACAATAGTCACACACACACAGAGGGGGGGTGGGGGGTAGTAAAAATGACAGTAGCAGTAATAATGATAATAATAATTATAAAATCATAACGAAACAAAAAGAAGCAAACACAACAATAGTTAGTCCCGTAGCAGAGTGAGTGGGGAGGGGGGGCACCCAGCGAGGGGAGGCTCCGGCACCCCCCCGCGCCTCCCCAGCCCCTTCCCGCAGCCGCCCGGCCGGCAGCCCTGCATCTCCCCAGCCTGTCCGTGTTACCCGGCCCCTGATATTGTTCATACAACCTTAGGACAAGCTAAGAATAAAAATCCAAGCTGGTTCAGCAGCCATTTTGAATGAACTTTCCTTGTCTTTAGGAAAATAAATAAATAATAACAACAACAATAATAAAAATTTAAAATCCCTGGGATGTCTGCTTCTGCCTTTCGTGCTTTGTAATTCCCATTTTCTGCTGGAGGACTTGCTGGGAGAGAACGTGGGGAGGTTAAAAAAAAACAAAAACAAACCCAAACCCCATGACAACCAGAAAAAAAAATATCCCCAAACATCCTCCATCTAAAATAAATAAAATAAAAAAAAAA
>WBNH01010982.1:105740-151697 GCA_013401255.1 Urocolius indicus
TGCGGGGACCAGCGCCGGGGCGCCCCGCGGGCAACGGGGCCACTGGCCGCGGGGCGCCTCCCTCCGCGGCCGCGCTGCGCTCCGCGGGGAGCCCCCTCCCCGCGCCCCCCGTGCGCCTAGCCGGGGCTCCGCTCCCGTCCAAAAGCACAGCCATCCCTCCCCGCGGGTCCCCGCCGCTCCGGCAGCGGACAGCGGCTCGCCGTGACCCTTCCTCCCCGTACCTGCGAGCTGCGGTACCCGGCACCACCGCATCGCCTGCCCGGGGAGGGAGCGGGGCGGGGGACAGGGAGGGAGAGCCCCCCGCTGAACAGCAGCCCGGTGCGGCGGTCACCGCTCTAGAGATGTGCTGGAGAAGGGCGCAGGAGGGAGGGGGGGATGTGTGTTCGGTAAAACTCCCGAGGCAGGGGCGAAGCTGCTCCGCTGCCGGGGCGCCGGGGGTGGCGAGCAGCGGCTCTCAAACTTCAGGGAAACCCGTTTCGACCCCTCACCCCCTCCTCCCCTTTTCCTTTCCGCCAGGACCGGCTTTTTATCCCGGCGAAGGAAATAAAGACCTCTCAGGTAAGAGCCATTTTAATACACTAACCCCCACTCGCCCCGCGCGTCCGTGGTGGGAGCTGGACCCACGGGCGTGAGGGACTCAGCTGTTTCTTTACCTCGGCGAACGGCGCTCGGTAACCATTTCCCATCCCACAAGTCCCCCGCAGGAAGAGGCTGCAGGGTAACCCCAAGAGATAACCACTATCTCTTCTCCTCATCACTTTTTCCTCGCACCCCCCAAAAAAAATTAAAGAAAAACCCTCCCAAACTCCCCATTTTTTAAGCGTCCCCACCAGGCCTTTATATACGATCGCTCCAGCGCAACCCAGCCTAAAACACTTTAACAGTGTAATTACAGTCGTACAAATTGTTTGCCCAAACCTCATTCTGGATAAGGATTTTACAATTAGCAAACAGTTATTACTCTTCGGGCGCGCTGCGCGTCCCGCCGCCTGCCACCAGGTACCGGCCCTAGCAAATAAACTCTTTAAAAATAAAAAAGGAGAGAGAGAAAAAAAACCCAAACACCCCGCAACTTGATAATCCGGACAGCAATCAATCATCTAATAAAAAGTAAAGGGACGGTTCCGCGCCTTGTCGGTAAGCTCCTGCCCAGGCTGACGGGCTGCGCGGCGGCACCGACCCGCGCAGCATCCCACCCCGCTGCCTTTCTTAGGCGAAGCTGCTCTGTTTGGGGGTTGTTTTTTGACTCGACCCAAACTTGCCGTTTTGCAAGGATCTAGTGACACTTGCTTATCGCACGGTGGGAAGAGAAGTGGGGGGGAAAAAAAATCGTGGGAGATATGAAAAGCGAAGAACGCGGGGATTTAGGGGGTGCCCCGGCCGGCCAGTAGCCTCGCTGCGGAGCGCGGTGCGTTGCGCGCTGCAGCGCGGCCCCGGCTCAGTGCTCCCCCTCGCCCTGTCTTCCTCGGCTTAAGCGGGGCCTTTCGCGCAGAGGTCCAGCGAATTGAGGCGAAAAAAGCGCGTCTGGGGAGCCTCCTCCAGGAGGTGGAATCCGGGTCCATTTGCTTATCGGATAATAAATGAGGCTTTTAATCAGTCTGAATTTCCCAGCTTAAGGAAAGAATTAGTCATACCTAGGAACAATCCAGTGTTTTCTAGCTGGCTTCCCTGCCGCCTTCCTAGCAGGGATTTTGGGGAGGGAAGGGGGGGGGGGGGGAAGGAATTAGCATCCCAGTGTGCTCTTTCACCATTAATATTGAAATTTGAAAACTGAAATAGGAACAAGCAGAAGAGACAAACAAACACGAAACCACAGAAGAAAGCGTTTTAAAAGCGGCCGAGAGATAATCCAGGAATGCTCTAGATAAAGGAGAGGGAAGCGATACGTGAAGAGATATCGCAAAAGACAGAGCCTGGTGAAACGCTTGAAAGAGAGGATGGGGAAAAAGGAGAGAGGAAAAAGAAAAACCTGTTTGAAGACTTATTCAACCCAAGGCGGGGAGGGGAGGGGGGGGAAAGTGATAATAAAATGCAGTTTAACTGCGAGGGGTTGAAGCACAGCGCCGGGAGTTTCGGGGTTTGTTTACCAGCTCTCGGTTCAGAAAACAAAGAGCGGAGGGTCCGGGTGGGGAGTCATCCCGAGGTCAGCTTGTGCTAGCCGGCGAAACAGCCAGCGCCTGGGATGCTGCCGGTAGCCCCGGGGCGGGCGATGCTGGACGGGTGTCCCGGCCGCGCAGCCCGCGGAACGGCCCGCGGAGGGGGAGGACGCACACGGTACGGGGGGTGGCTGCCCGCTCCCTCTCCCCTCGACGTTTGTAGAAGTTATGGGGGTCTTTCATTAATTAAATAGAGGGCTTCATAAAATATTCCCCATAAAATTTACGGTTGTCTTAAAACTTTCCAAACACCGCTATAAAATTTTTTTTTTTAAAGAAAATTAACTGGGAAATGAGTTACTGGCCCGGGATTTTTGATCACTTCCAACTTCTCCGGCAGCGGTGCCGGCGGAGGGAGGGAAAGCACGAACACACGCACACACAAAAGAAGGTTTTCAGAGACAAAAGTGGCGGTGGCTGCCAGGTTCATCCCGCGGTGGCATCTTGGAGTGGCCCGGGCGAGGCAGAGCAGAGCCGGCTCCAGTCCCTGCCCGGCAGCGCCTTCCTATTTCACACCGTAAGGAGACCACTTCTGCCTCACATCTCCAGAATCACCACCAAAACCCAGCAGCAGCACGATAGTGTTGGGTTTTTTTGTTTTTTTTTTTTTGGAGGGGAAGAGGTTTTTGTCATCTTTTTCTCACACGGTCCCGGCGCCACAAGTTCATTTGTATCAATTCGGACGCGCTGCTCCGCGCCGGTGTTTGCAGCGATACCTGTGTTTAACCCAGCTGCCCGCCTCATCTCTTTACTCCCTCTCCTATACCAAAGTGCTCTCCTTTTGTTAGTAATATTACTATATTTCTGGTTGAATTAAATGACAATAATAATTTCTTTTAAAAAAAGATGCTTTGTAAAAAGTCTGTCCGCTTCATTAAAGAAAAAAAAAAAGCGCAAGCTGCTCGCCTCTTTGGCATCTGAAGGATTGAGCTGTTGTGCCGTCTACTGGGCGACGGGGAAACTACAGCCCGAAATGCCTGCAAACTTTCTGCGGGAGAAAAAAAAAAAGTAGAGAGTTTTCGGCAATTTGGAGGGGCCAGAGGCACCAAATTTCTCGGTAGAAGAGGTAGAAGAAGAAAAGCGACCCGAGAGAGAAAAGCTGAAAATGTAATTGTTGTTCTTTTTCATCGGGCACACCTGTATAATTGTATGAAAACTCCACTTTTAAGTGCTCGGGATTTTATTGACTGCAGAGCGCGAAGCAATCAGCTGCGTGAAGCTGGGGTTTGGTAAAGATGGTTTGAGTTTGCCCGTGATAGGCAGCCAGACATTAGTTAGATAGGTAGGAGGCAAAGAAATTAAAAGAAAAAAGAAGGGGATACATATTTGGAAACAGTTTAAAAACTTTGCCACCACCCGGCTGTAGCGTGGGGCCAAAGCGAGCGCTCCCCGCCCGGGCACCTCCCGCCCTCGAGGATGCTCCCGGAGGTTTGATCCCTCCAGAGCAGCTACTCTTTGGTGAGGCATCAGGAGAGGGGAGCTTTTACGCCTGCACAGCGTCAGCCTCCACTTCAGCGAAGCACACAGGTTGCTGTTTTGAAGCTCCTGAGACTGCCCGTGCCCCAGCCGCGGATGCTGCCAGGCAAGATGCAGCCAAGCTGGGTGATTCCCTTCTTGGCTCTCTGTTCCCTGAGACGCTGTACTAAAAACAACAATGTTCAAAAAAAGAGACGCCAAAAAAAAACCCCATCCGAACCAAAACCACCCAAACAAAAAGTTTGTGTTTTGTTTGTTTATAAAACCCCTCACCTTTAAGAAAAAAACAACCCTCTGACTTCTACGAGGTGAGAGGAGCAGAGGGGCTGTGAAATGCAAAGCCTTTGTCGTATTTACAGAGTGTCAGCAGCCGACTGTACATGTAGATAAAAATCTAGAAGCCCACACCAGCTCTCAAGGAGCTTTTTAAAGCAAAGATCTCTAAGCGCCTCTTCTCAAGCCGTACATCGCCTAAAAAGCCGGAGACAACCACGTAGCTGAACAATTGGGTTTAAAAAAAGTATATGTTAACCGAAGGTATAGACAAACCCTTCTGCCACTTGTAGCAGACCAACTCCGACAGCTCTCTGCCTTCAGAGCCACTTGCCAGAGTTCAACAGAGGGTGATATTAGCCTAAAATATTCGATATCTTTTTTCCCACCCCTTTTTCCTGGAGACTCTCCTCATTTCTGTTAGGATAAGCTCAGCTCCGAGTTCGTCTTTGTGGGTAAAACTGTTGTCTTTGAAAGAAAACAACAACAACCTGCCTCATTTTCATTTATTCCTTTTTCTTTTTATTTTTTAAATACCAGCAAGGGATTAGAGGTGCTTTCCTCGGAACACATAAAGCAGAAATTAAATGATGCTGTGTCCCTGGTTTAAAAACTTGAATGCCCTTCTTTCAAAAGTGGAACGAAGCATCTCACCCTTTAAAACGAGCCTCAAAGTACTTGCGACGTAGTACGAGAAGCAAATTAGCGACTAACAAATTAACCCCCCCAATTTCAAGCCACAGGGAACTGAATACTGGTATCTGACAGTACCTCGGGTGACCTAGAGCAAAGCGGAGTTTTGGCAAAGCGTTGCCATTTGGTGTTTTCCTCCAAACTAATTTTCAACATTGCTCCATCCCTATTACC
Source organism: Urocolius indicus (assembly GCA_013401255.1). Lineage (NCBI taxonomy): Eukaryota > Metazoa > Chordata > Aves > Coliiformes > Coliidae > Urocolius > Urocolius indicus. Next base: position 110,513 of record WBNH01010982.1, read on the forward strand.
TAACCCCGTAGTCAGCTTGGCTAACGAGCCCATTACAGAACTATTTCTCCTTGCCTCTGATGCCGATTGCAAGAGGATAGGCATTAATTGGAGCGGGGATTTGGGGTTGTTAAGCACGGTGGGATGGGAGGAAACCTGGGGGCTCTCCGAAGGCTCAGCTTGCCGTTCGAGCCGCCGAGGTGGGTTTTTCTGCAGACGATACCATCTGGGTAAATGAAGGTATAAATCATCTACGTTTTATAAATAATAATAAAAAAAAGGAGACTAAAACAAAAGAAAGGAAAAGAAGGAGCAAAGCTCTGTGGCCGCCGGAGCCGTGCCGGGCGCGCAGGGGCTCGGGCGGGCGGCGCCGGGCGCTCCCGGGACCCGCAGCGCCTCCGGAGCATCGCCGTGTGTGGAGGCGTGCAGGGAGCCGGGAAGTCAGGGACTGGAGCGTGTCAGGGTCCCCGCAAACCCCCGCTCCCTGAGCTCCCCCCAGGACAGCACAATCCGCCGCTATCTGCATCTGTGGGTGCATTATCACAGACTTTTGCATAATTGCATATTGACTTTACTAAATGGATCTGCAGAGCTATTTAAACATCTCTCTTCCACTCACAAACAATTCTCTTGGCAAGAAAGAAAGAGCAAAAAAAAAACTCCAAACTAACTAGGGGGCTGCAAAAAAGCTTCAAGTTGCTCTGGCTCTTTCAGTTTGAGCGTTTACTAGGGCAGAAGCGGCTCATCTCTAAGCGTTTGGGATCCAACTTGGTGTATGTGAGTGCAGGAGAGAAGAGAGGGTCTGCAGTAGCACGTGTGACAGTAGGGAAGGGTAGGATGTCATTCACTGTGGGGTCTTATAGGTGAGTACATGGATGTACACGTCCCTATTCCTGAGCTCCCTTGAACAATTTTTGGCCAGCTCTGATGGCTGTCAGAAGAGTGTATGTGGGTATGTGTGTGTGTGTGCACATGAAGGACTGCTCTAAGGACAACTTAGGAAAAAACTCTCCTTGTTAACCAGTTTTAAAACCTCTCTTGGAGGAGAGGCGCTCCAATGCTGACGTCCTCCTTTCCCTACACCTCCCCAGTCACAGCAGAGCCACGCAAGCCACGTCAGCCCCGAACCACAGAGATAGGCTTCAACTCCAAGGACAGGCATGCTCACCCTCTGCCTGTGTTGCCCCTTGGCTTTGCCATCCCCTCTCCATCCTCCCCACTTGCACGCTGGAGCACAGGCAGCTGCTCTCGCCCTTGAGCCTCGCAGCAAAGGCGGCCTCCTCCCGCACCAAGGCCGGCTCCCCAAAGGCAGCAGCTGCGAGGAGCAGGCAGAGAACAGAGCAAAAAAGTGAAGGAGAGAAAGGAGGGGGATCAGGGAGGGAGGCGGTGAAAGCTGCACTTTCCTCTGAGCAGAGCGAGCATCCCCTCGGAGGGGCCCCAGCCCCAGGAGCTGCCTCCCGAGCCTTGGGCCTCCCACATGGCAGCAACAGCTTCGCCTCCTCCGCAGCCCCACAGCCAGGGCAAAGGCAGCCCCGCATTGCGCTGCAGCTCTGCCCCTGGCTCCTCCACGCTGGCCCCCGGTGTCTGCGGCGGGGATGGAGCCCGGCCCACGCGTGGGTTTAGGATGGGGAACTCTGACAGTCGCAGGGATTCAGAGCATCCTGCTCCATGACGGGATGCTAACAGTCAGATGCAGCTCAGAGAAAAGATCTGCAGGGATCTGCCATTGTCAAAAGGGAAACCCCAGTTGGAAGAACCCACCGAGACGCATCAAAGGAGTATTTGCTTCCAGCTTACCCCACCATGCACTTTTTTAACCTTGAGGACATTAGCTTTGCTTGAGAAGCTGTAATTGCACTTTAAAGAAAACATTCTCCTGCTCTTACCCTCAACTCAGTCATGGGAACAAGACAAGAAATCAGGCAGACACTCAGAGTCTGAAATGGGAATGTTTTTGACGTGGAACCACAGACACATCCCGTAGAGCAATCAGCTCAGCTCAGCTCAACTGCGACACGACTTCCTAGCATTTAGTAGACTGTAGATCAATCAGATACTCTGTATTTTGGCTAAGGGGGCTCTCAGCATGCTTTGAGGAGCACTATCCCACCATTCAACCTTTCAGCTCAAACTGCCAAAGACATTTTGCTGCTTCTCTCAACACTACAGTGACCACAGTCCACATAAAATTTGGCACTTAATTCCTACCAGAGATATAAGCCATCTTTAACAAATGTGGGTGGTAAACCACCCTTCAGGAGTTCCCTACTGGCCCAAGTCTCATTGAAAGTCACCCGGATTAAGTGCCTGAGTCACCTTTTGAAAAGGGCTGTACCTTTCTGCAGGTACATACACACTGGAGCACACGTAGATGTGACAGAAGTAGCTTTAAACCTCTCCATTGTGGAGCCAACAAAAGCATGTCAGTGCGATCTACCCAGCCAAGCGCTTCCTAGCAGATTTTGAGGACGCTGAATTCTCTGCCTCACCCGAGTTCCCTCAGAACTCAGCTTTTATGCCTCTCTGAATGCAAATGGGCTCAGAATAGAATCAAGTTTTTCAAGATGCATTTACCCTCCCATCAGATAAAGGTGACTTGTGGAGATGCCCTAGCCTGGCTATTGCTTTGCAACCCCCCTGCCTCCTTCCCCATTTTTACCGCCTCTTTTTTACCATGTCACCAAACTTCCTTGAGCGCAGCCTGTGAAACGGGATCTCTCAGCTAAATGGTGTGTGACAGCTTGTGGCATCGGGGGTGCCACCGTAGCAGCCAAACATCTTTGGAGCAGGTATGTGTGAGGTGAGAAATCCTCATGCCACAGCCACAGCACTTGGAGCACACAAGCTTTTCAAGGGACTCCACCAAGAAACTATGTGGTGGTAGAAGAAACAGAGGTGAGATGCTTTGCCTCTCAAGCCTCTGCTTGAAGACAAGCTGTTCCCACTCTTCTCTTCATTAACTCATCAGTAGAAAAGCTGGACCTTGCCCAGATCTCCCCACCCCCTGGAATACCTTGCTTAAACTATTTTCCCCATATCATCCTAGATCACAGTCCTTCTATTGTTTCCAACTTGAAGTTTACTATAGTTCATTGTGGTTGTCTGCATTGCTGATCATTTGCAACCCTTTCTATTACTTTCCTGTCCCTGCTACTATTTTAAATGCTTCTTACTTCTTTTCCAATGTTATTACCATACTGCTCCCCCTCATTTTTCCACCAAGCCCCTTTTATTGTCACCAGACTTGAGGCCACTGCTGCTCCTTCTCCTTTGCTGTACAGCACCACCAGGTTAATTCTTTTTCTCAGCCTTTTCCATACACACTATACCTCTCTGTTGACAAAGAGATCCTCACTGGGTTTTGCCAGTGCCAGCCACGTTGTCCTTGCCATTAGTGTTACATTTCTAGTTATTCTTGCTTCTTCCCAAAGCCTTTGAAGTCGTGTAGAGACAATTTGATTCATTAGTACACTCAGTCCTGCAGTAACTCTAGCTTCTGCTGTAGTTTCTGTATTAGAAGCACATGTTGGGTCTGTGAGGGGAAAGCTCTACTGCCTGACTTCTCTACACAGTTCTAATTCTGCTCTAAAAATCTTTGCCTCCCTGAACTTGGAGTGGCTGGTAGCTTTCTGCCCTGGGTTCCTGTACCTAGGAATGTCTCTCTCCCTACTGGGAGGGTTGACAAACTCTTGCCAGTGACACGCTTTCTCCTTCTGTGTGTCTCCAGACTGGAATGTTTTATGGTAGTTGTGTGTGCTTGCAGTTCTCTTCACAGTTTTCCAGAAGAGCTGTGGTTATCCTGAATATTTCCTTACTGAGATGTCACTCGGCCATTGGGATGTTAGTCCAGGGTCCTCCATGAGGGGCAACCTGAAAGGATCTCTTGCCTATACTCAGGTGGCTTCTCGCAAAGCCATTCTCAAAAAAACAATGGTGTGGGCATCAAAGACACAAAACGTGGCTTGGCATACATTCCCTGTTTAGTCTTCTTGTACTTGCTGCTGTGCTTTGTCTCCAGAGAGCGTGGCTCCTGGGTCTTTACCTCCTTTGATGGCTTCCTCACTGCCCAGTGGGTTTGTGTGTTCCTCTAAACCACCACAAACAGCCACGGACTCTCAGAGGGACTTTACCTCATGTGTGTTTTAAAAACCATAGTGTTCTGAGTAAGAAACCTCCTCAGAGAACTCTCTCACAGGACCGCTTGTTGGTCTGGGCCTGTAGTTTATTCCATACCCTCTTTCCACTTTCCAGTGCTTTTTCTAAAGCTCTTCCTACCTGCCTGCCTCTTAATATAGATTTTAGTTAGGAAGCTAAGCCTGCCTGCCTCATGTTTTCCCTTGGATCTGTTCCCTGCTCCAAGACAAGGTTGCCTACGGATCCTGCTTTGAAGTTCTTCTGCGACATATTGGCCTCACTCGGTGACTCTCCCCTTGGCTGACGTCACCTCGGGGGTCCCTCTGCAGCAGGCTGAGAGTCACATCGCCTCCGCTTGCTTTGATCAAAATGAAATCCATTTACAAGCGCCTGATGAGCCGGCACAAACAGACCCACAGGTTTCTAGCCAAAACTAGCTGACATAAAAATATCCCGGCTGTAACTTCGGTTGAGTCCTTGAACTAACTCAGATCAGGCCAAGCCCAGAAGAAAAAAAAGAAAAATCTCATTTCAGTTTACGAGCACTTTCTGTTTGCTGAGCTCAAATGGATCCCTCATCATCAATTAAGCGAAAATCAACCTTAAGATAGATTTAAAAACCCAAAGAAAATGTCCACACAGGGTTTTACCTCTGTATTTTAAAAAGTTAATTTAAATTACACCTCAAACCGCTTTCCTGCTTGGAAAAGGCCTGTTTCTAGAGACCAGCTGGACGCTGGTTACAAATGGTGTTCAGCTCCAGCAAGTTTGGGCGAAGACGGTAGAAACAGTCGGATCTCAGCGACACTGGAAATCAGACTCAATCCCAGCACCCGCGGCGATTCAGCCTGCACGTCCCTCAAAGCACAGTGAAACCTGCCTTTTGGCTGTTCCAATGAGATGAAGTATGCAGTCTCTTTCTTAAAAAAGTTCATTTTTCCTCCTGGTTATATTGTGAGACTCTGTCTGTGTTTATTGTTTTCCTGAACTGAATAAGCACAGCTATCACCTATGAGTGAAAATGAGGAGTCTCAGCCCAAAAGATTACCATTTGTTTTACTAAGTTTTTCCCTTTCAAGCATTTATAAGTATTGAGCGTTACGTTTCAGCAAATCCCTTTCAAAGGAAAGAAAGAAGGAGGATGTTTGCAGCCAGATGACTTTATATAATCCATCTTTTCTTTAAAACTTCAAGCCCTACCCCAAGGAGGACAGGTCTGACCTCAAACAAGTTGTAGAAAACACAGTTTGAAATAAAATACATCTGAAGTGTTGGGGAAGTATCTTCTCTATGTGCCCAGTTCTTCCAGTTTGCTCCCCAATCCATGTCTATGCCAGATGTGCACTGGCATGCAGCCCCTTCCTATGCAAAGCCACCTACTGCCCCGTGTCATGGGCTTCTCACCTGCAGGAAGTGGGGAGCTTGAATTTGATTTGCTGTTTCCTTCTGATGGGTTTTCTTTTTTGCTGTTGAGCCTGTCATTCAGTTTTGCTGTCACAAACAGTCAAACCCCATAGCGGGAAGCTATGAAACCCTCCCTGATGCTATTGGGTTATACCTCTGGTTTTGGCTCCCAGGTTTTTGCTCTTCCCTCTAAGACCCACAGAAATGACAGGTTGCCAAATCCCTCTGGGATTACTAGTAGAACTGTTACCTTGCTAAAAAGAGGGTGCAGGCTTTCATGATGGGAAGAAAAGTCTGGAATAGAGAGAAATTGAGCGCAGGCATCATAAGGCATCAGATAAACAACCCGGTTCCCTTCGCTTTCGCACCCAGTAGCATCTCATTCCCAGGCTGGTTTTATGTCAGCACAGGGAGCACAAAGGCAGAATTTACGTCTGCCAGTGTGCATTAACTCCTGTCCTGACCAGCGCTAATTACCACTAATTATGTGGGACATTGTTAATTCTTTGAGCAGCGTTACTGCTGGCCTTACACTTCTGAAAGTACCTTTGGGTGAGGTAGCTTACTTTGTGAAGATATTTATGTGGGGAATAAATAGAGAGTAGCTAATACACCGTAAATTTACACCACCAGATAGTGGGCTTTCAAGTCTCTAAAGCATGGAGGTCTCTGGGCATCAAGACAGACAAACCCTTGAGTAGGAACTACTCAATAGAAAGGGTGGCAGGATCACCCTGTGTGATCTCGGGAAAGTAATTTTGATCTGGCATTTCTCTTCTGTAAAATTGGAAAAATAATATGTCCCTCACCCTCTCAGGGGTGTAATATTTATTTTCTCTGTCTTGCCAATCATTCTCTTTGCTTTTAAAAAACATTCTCCAAACCCTAATTGTTTTTATGTGTTTGCAGTATAAGACATAAAAGACATAAACCCATCATATTTTTCTATACTGTATTTTCCCCATTGTGTTGTACTGTTACCATGAGCACTTTGCTGTGCAGAGGCTCAGCTATTTGCTGAGAGGATGAATTAAGACATCTAAAGTGCTTCAGCGTCTTGGCTGAGTGGCACTGCAGAGCTGGAAGGTATCATTAGGCCAAATGGCTCTTTTCTGCGGGAGTGAGAAGCCCAGATTTTTCAATGGATTGAGGAAAACCAGTGCATGTTCTTCTGTGTCACCCCCCGCCCCCCTTCATATTGCAAATATAGGGCAGGAGGTCATGGCTTTGAATCAACAGATCCCTTTCACTCTCCCTTAGGTCTGGGCATTTTTCTCCTGACTCGGATGTCAAGGTGCAGCTTGGGAAGTCAGGAGATGTCAGATGACCCCAGTCCACGCTGCCATCAGTGTCTCTGCAATTGAGGTTGGTATTTCTCCTTCCAGACTCTGCACTGTCATCATTAAGGCTCAGCAATGTGGTCCTGGATGGTTTCACTGAGATCGCCATCTCTTTAACACTCTAAACTGGGAGGCTTTGCTGTTAGACTCCCTTTGGCCCCCGGGCAAGGGGCTGCTGCCCACTAATCTGTCAGATTCATGGAAAAGGGCCAAAAACAATATCACAGAGGATCTGTCTCATTCATTGTTACACAGTGAAGTAGATCAGTGAGGATTCCCAGCTCCTGGAAGTTTTTCTTAGTGGCAGGTGATGGTGTGCTGGTGTCAGGGGTGTGCTACTGCTGACAGATGAACGATGTTTCCAAAGAAAGGCTGACTTGGTACCCTGCCAGGCTGCACGAGTAGCTGCTCCTCCATGCAACCAGTGTTCGCGCTGAGCCAGGCTGTCTCTGCCTCCCAGCAGATCCCATCTTTGCATGAGACCTTTGCCCACAGGTCCCTCCTTCAGTCTCACTGGCAGGCAGGGATGTTTTGTCTGTTTCTCTCATCATTGGCATTTCCTTGCTGCTGCCTTTTGCCCAGTTACTGCACAGTGGTCTGGGTAGCTGTGGCAGGGCGGTTCTAAGAGCCTGCTCCTGCGGTGTTGGTGCATCGGTGATCTTGGAGACCTCTGAAGCCACCCCAGAGATGATTTCACACTCATCTTGCAGCAACATCCATGTCAGGCTCCAGGCTCTCCAATCTCATGCAGGCTGCCTCTTCCCTGGGCTCCTTTCTCCAGGACCCATGTACTATGTTTGGGTTCTTTTTCATCCTTTCCCCAACTATTTGGAAGCATTTTTTGCTTCCTGAGAGTTTATCTCAACAGTATGTCCAGTAAGCTGAAATCAGATGTATCATAACTGGTTTTTTTTAAGTCATCTTTTATATCTGCAGATGGATGCCAAGGCTCTCAACTCTGCATAAAGCAATTATCCATCTGCTTTTTGGGCTTTAGGTAAAAGAACAGGAGCCTTATTTGTCTGAATACAGTAGCATGCAAGCATGCATCAGTGCTTTCAGTGGCCTGGACCTTTGGCTGTCTCTTCTGCTGCCCTCCTCTCCCACTTTAACAAATGAAAGGCAACATTTGGCCTTTGTGTTCAAGTTGAACTTTTGCACTCCTCTCGCATTTCCTAAAATTTTAGGATTAATAACAAAAAGAAAAAAGAAGGAAAGATGCTGCATTTTCAGCAAGTTATTGCTCTTTCCCACTTGCCCTGTGACACTTCCTTGCAGGGACTCCCTGCAAACCAGCACCTGCAAAGGCTCAGGTGAGGGCAACAGGACAGCTTATTTTCTCACTTCCCTCAGTTTTAACTCATTTGTAATTGTACCAACTTGAGCAGAGCTGCTGTGATTTATGGGGCTGTAAGTGGTGGGACCGCTGTCTGTCTTTTCCTACTCCCTGCCGGAGAGCTGAGGAGAGACAAGCAGCGTCTAAGAGGCTTGTTGCTTCGCGTTCATTAACAGCAGCTGTCAGACAGCTCTCGCTGAAGCTCCATGTCCTTTCAAAACCATCACAGCTTTCTACTTCACATAGAAATATGCAATGGTTTCGTTTGTATAAAACCTGCATGAATAAAAATTTAATCTAAGGCTAGCACTGCTCTAACAGCAATAATTTCTCTTAAAGGCTGAATACAAAGAATACTAAATACTGTCTATAAATAAGATCGTGTTTAATAGAGAAGGGATTTAATAAGCTTACTGGTAAAAACCTTCCTTGCTGCTTTTAACCCCAAATATAGGTCTCTTCTTTCTGAGCAAAACTGGCTGGCTATGAAGAGAACTCGGGCCCCAGTAAACTTTGATTTTTTTAAGGTGAAATCACTCAACTGAAGCTTTCCCGTCCAAAGGGAAGAGAAAAAATATCTACTTAAAGGAAATATTAGTTAATCAGAGAACATCCCTTTCATAATAGAAGCTACTAGGGGATTTAAAAGCACATTCTAATTATAATAGTTCCCTAATTATCTGCCTAACATCTCATTTTTCTGTCTAATCCCACTTTTAATTATATAGTACCTTTTTTTTTTTTGTGCCCATCACGCAACCAAAGTACTCTATTTTACTGAAAATAAATCCTTTTAACTGGCCATGTCAGAGAAGAAATAGCGTCGCTGCCCCTCGGAACGTGCACGCTGTCTGCTAGGGAAATGCCTTGCCAGTGGGTTTGGATAAAGTGCTTGAACGTGCCCTTTAGAAACAGTCTCATTTCAAGCCCTGTAGGTTTTCTTAAGCAAGAGAAAAGGCTCTAAACCACACTGCTGTCTGCCAAAGTTTTTTTTCAGTGTTTAGCTTTGTTTTTCAAACTCTTGCTGCTCGGTCCCCCTCCCCTTCTGCCGCCGTTGGATGGGATCCCCGGCACTGGCTGATGGCAGGGTAGGATTTGGCCTTTGAACCAAGGCAGCATGCAATTTGCAGAACGGAAGCAATATTTGAGCTATGTTATCTATGAGCATCTGGTCATCGAGATCTCGCTTAGCGATTAGCGAGGCGAGAGGAAACCCTATGGAAGATGGGGGGGGGGGTTGGAGAGGAAATCCCGCACGCAGGGTTCCCGTTTCCAGCCCCGCCACGAGCTTCCTGCCCTATCATCCTCCAGCAAATCCCAGCTCCATGCTTCCCGGGAAGAAGAAGAAAAGACTTACCCTTCAGGGATGTTGCCAGGCTTAATGGATGTTTATAAATGGCCCCGACAAAAGGTGCTATGTCAGTGAAAAGTACTCTTCCCCGTGATTATTCAAATGCTCATTAAAATGCATTTTACTCCATCCTCTCCCTTAGCTTAGTGTGGGAGGCAACTGAAAGATGGAGCCTTTGTGGGAAAGCAGGGGAGTGTGAGCGCTTTCCTTCGGGTGTGGAAGCGGCGAGTTTGGAGAGCGAAGGACCTCTGGCATGCAGGTAGGGTTTCATCCAAGGCCTTTCGGATTTCAGCCAGGATGCAAGCTCTGACAGACCTGGGGCTGGTGAGTTCCCTCCAGGAAGACAAGCCAGGGATTAATGGTACCAGCCCCTGCTCAGATTTGCATGTACCGTTTCCTTAGCTTTGCTCCTGCTGGAATTAGGGATCAGCCTTTAGTGAAAATTATTCTCGATGTGTACTTAAGCATTAAAAATGAATATGCATGTGTGATAAAACTTAGGGAATAATTTATAAACAGATAGTGTAATGTGAGATAGGGACAACTTGGCTGCCCTGCAAACCTGTGCAAATGTCTGTAGGACGGTGGGATGCTTCTTCCTTCATGGCTGTTACATTATGTCTCTCTGACCCTTTCGTGGTGGATTGGTCTGCCAGGCTCTGCTGGCATTTCCAGGTTTTAACAGAAGACATGGTCTGTCTTTATACCTTCCACTGCATTGGACAGCAGCTTGGCATCTGAGCTGGCAATCTAGGCACACCATGTTTCACCCTCTGCAGCTACCTAAAGCTGCATGTACGACTGCCTACCCTCAAACAGCATCCACAATGAATGATGTTGTTTTCTGCCATCTTCCGAATCAGCGGCATTAGCTGTGGATGTGGAAAGTATGGATTTCCTGGGAAGGAGTTGCTATCTGAAATGCAAAGAATGTCATGCTTTTTGGGAAAAAAGCTGCTGCAAATAATAAATGATATAGTTTCTACTCCAAATGCACTTTCTTACTCCTATTGTTATTTGTAAAGGATGGGAGATGCTTCTGCAGGGCATGATGACTGCTCCCAAATACAGTCCTCTCCATTCACCCTTGCAGTTATTACCTAAGTACATCAATAGTGACCTTTCCACTACTATTTTGACTTCTCCTTTTTTCCTCTCCCTTGGGGGATTCTTTTTCTGTCGTGTCCTTCCGTTATACCAGGCAAATCCTCGCTGTCACTGCAGCCAGCTGCTGGGATGAACTCAGCCTCCCCTAGAGTATTACACAACTGCGTGGACTAGCACTTCTTGTGTCTCCTTTGCAGAGGCTGAACCCACTTGTGCAAAGTGTGAACCAGGGCTGAGTCAGGCTGCCTGAATTTCTCTCCTCTGTGCAGGCCTGGTCTGATCCTGACTGTACCCCAGCCTTTATACCCGTTGGCAGGTGAGAATCAGGCCTGGTATCACCTCGTGCTCAATGCTCAGCCAACAAACTGCCAGGTTCCAAGCCTTGCTCTGCTTTAGTTTTATGTTGTTATTCTACTTTTGCAGCTGGTGCCTTTTTCCTCTCATATTTTTGTGCCTTCGTTGCATTGTTTGTGTGTTGTCTGATCTGTGTTTCTGCGGGTCTCAAGGTGGCCTTCAGCGCCTTGTACATGACGCATACTAAGGAGCTGGAAGAAGAGGCAGCGCTGTGTCAATCAGAGCCTTCCTGCTCTCCTCTCCTTCCTCTTCACTTGTTTTCATCCACTGACCACTGTGGCATGAACCAACTCTACCTCCTACCAGCATGTGGAAAGGAATGCTTTCACTCCAATTGTAGCCTGTCCCATTCTTACTTAATAAATAGGCTGTTCAGTTTATTTTTTATCACTTAATACCTTAGCTAATTCAAATAGCATCTACTGGGCATATCAATGATGAGACTGGCTGCTGTTTTAACATATTCAGTTGATTTAGTCAGTTATACTGTCAGGCAAACTCTTACAGCACACTAAACTATCCTGTTGCAGATGGCTGATGTTCCATGAGGCTCTTCAGCCCCAAGATAGAGGCACCATGACCTGATGGGGCTGGTGGACTGCTAATAACAGTGTACAGGGACAAATCCAGTTCCTCAAGCATTCCCAGGCTTTGCAGCCATATGTCCATAAAAATGGACAGACTAAATTTTCTTGGGAAAAATCTAAAGTCACTGCATCCCCTAGCAAATCCATACCTGGTGTGACACTCAAGGTAACTCTTGCACCTTCTCTGTCAAGTAATTAAAATGCAGTGGGCAAATGATAAGAGGAGCAGGACAGTATGGATACTTAGCACTTTGAGCAAGTGATAGGAAATTGTCTTCCGATCCCCTTCACAGATGTACAGCAGAAATGTGAGGGTCACTTAAAGTAAAATTTCCCTGTAGATCTCAGCACTGGCCTAATTTTCAACTCAGGTGCTTGACTCAGCACATGCCACTTTGCTAACCCAGTTGGGCATTACATCCTATATACAGGGCCTAAATACCTGGTCCTCAGCTGTTTGAGTGCCTCACCTCTCCTGTCTGCCAGAAGGAGCTGTAAAACCGCATCCCTCGTCCACCACCTTCCCTGACTCTCAAGTCTGACAACTTTAAATTAAACATATTGTCTTTAAACAAAAAGGTGTTGATAAAATTAGTCTGGTTGGGGCACAAAATTGAGGGTGACTTCAACTTTGGAAGGTTGCAGGCACGCAGATAATACTACTGATAACTATGCAAGAGAAACAATAGATCTTCCTCCTAATGCTACCTTATTGTGGTCAGTAAGGATATGGTACGGACGGGTGCAGGCTAATCTGTTGCTTACTGCCCTAGAAATCAGCCCCCACATAACGCTTATCTTTGTGTAGAACCCTTTTTCTTACCAATATTGAGATCTAACAACATGGCCCCATAGCTACCACTTGTCTGGAGCAAGGTGTGGAGCATATTCTTCACAGACTATGAACTGAGCCTTAGCCAAACTGGAGATGCAAAGGAGCCTTACATGGGCCAGTAGCTTCTGCTTAAAGCTCAAAGATACACATGGCTCTGCTGGAACGTCATGGGGACACAAAGGCAGGTACAGCAGACTCTGTAGCAGTACATGCTACAAAATCAGCAAGGACATGAGTTGGAAGTACAAAACACTGTTTTGTTGTGGTTTTTTGCTTTGTTTTTTTTTTACACTGAAACTGCCCCTTTCACCCCCAAAGCTTTCATCTCAAAATGACAGTGAACAGGGAGCCCCTGTTCCTGCTCAAGGACTCCTCCTTTTTCTCTGCATCCTCTCGACCCTTCTCTGCCAAGTCTCTTGAGGCAGTTTGAGGTCATTTCCCCATCTCAGAAATTACTGTTGAGACCAAGCCCTCAATTTGTTCCAGGACTTGAGGAGTGAGATGGATTTCTTCCTTGCCAAAAAGATATTCAAGCAGAAAGTCTCTTGGCAGAAATACATGGGTTTACTGGCCCTATCTCTGCATTTGGATACATTCTGTTACACAGAATGATGCAATCCTTCTCTATCTCAACAGAAGCACATATTAAGATACTCCCTGCTTTTTTCTGATAGTCAGACATGCTTTTTTCAAACATTGCAACCTACTCTTTATGTTTGTTGTTATTACTATTTCACGTGCTCTTAGGGAAAAAAAAACAACACAAAAGCTATTAATGAAGAGAAAGAAATACAATTATTTCTGCTCTTTAACAAATAAATATCATTAATTCCTTGTTATTATCAGTCTTGCTAGTCTTTCTGCTTGGAAGCTGCTGAAGTCCACTTTATTGCAGAAATCACAGTGAGATGTTCCTTCAAGAAATCCCTCAAACAATATTCTCCAGAACCATCTGAAAGTTTTACAGCAAAAACTAGACTCACCCACATTAATTTTTCCACTGCAATCAAAAGTTTGCCAAATGTCTTGAGAACTCACATCAAATCAGTGGCTGTTGGTCACTGCAGCTTTTGAAGTAACCACTTTACCTACAAAGTTTGGACCATTTTGTGCATGGACTGAATTCACGGATGGCTTGGTTGCCCAGGAACAGGGAGTAACACTTCTACACACAGTCATTTCTGCTTTGCTGAATTATTTGGAGGCTAGGCTTGGCATAAAGAGATGCTTTTGCAAACGCAGGTGTAACGAAAAGTTGGTAACACATTCAAGATGATCTCCAAAATGAATTGCACGGTGAAAGGCAATCATCTGATCCTCAAAATACTTCATATTTCACAGAAAACACTGTCTTCACCCCTGTCCAGTACAACTCCTTAGTCACATTCATCTGAGGCATCCTCAGTTCTCATGACAAACTCCTGCTGCTTCTGCAGAGTGCAGGACCAGGCCCTCTGTGCCTGGATGGACAAACTTTGTACGCCAGAGCACGTGCAATACTATTTGCACTATCCAAGAAAGTTTCCACACTTTGCTAACATTGATGTTGTTTCTTAAAACCAAAAGTACTTGAGAAAAAAACTCCCTATCACTCATTACCTTCCACAACAGAAAAGTGACAGACAGACAGACGGGATTTCCTTGATGATCTTTTTCTAAGAGTGGGAGCACTAGGAGATGCTTTTAGAGGCAGCTTTCCAAAGCCCAACCTCCCCAATGAATATTTTCACCAAATAAAACCCCAAAGTAACCAAGACTCCCAGAAAAAAAAGCCCTTCAAGTTTCAGATGTTGCTGAAAACAGGTACCCGTAGAAATATTTCAGAACGAGTCAAAATTAATTCATTAATCACAGCTATTAACAATTGATTTGACCTTTTGCAGCCCTTTTCACCCAGGGATATATCAAAGGACTTCCCAAACGTTAAGCATCATTGTGTCTCTCCTACTGTGGGTAACTGGCAGGGCTGGAGCAGTTTTGAGAGCTCTGGAACTTGGCACCCGGGATAAAGCAGCGACTTGCTGGAGACATTAAACTCTGCAATCAGTGCCAGGAGCAGGAGCCAAACAAAGCCTTCACTGGAATCAATTTTCAGGCTTTTTTGGGATGGTTCTGTTTCACTTATTTTTTAAAATAAATATGTATTTGAGGAGCTGTGCTCATTATGGTGGTTTACTTACAGGAGGCAAAGCTCTGTCCGTGGGTAATTATATGTAGGTCTCCCGTAGGAGCCTCTGCTATGTGGCAGATTTCACCCGTGGAGCGATAAAACACAAACACTGGAACAAGGTCTTTTTCTGCTAGCCTGTTTATTTTTTTTTGAGAAATGCTCCTGATTGAGATGGAAAATGCTCTCCCACCACCCAAAAGGCTGAGAGTCTTTTCTTTTTTCAGGCTGGCCCCTGTTACAGTCACCCCCCTCCCCCAACACCTATTTTTTCATAGTACCTCCAGCTGCCTTACAAAAAGCCAATGAATTATTCTTGGGTTTAGTGCAACTGCTGAAAATATTTCAAAGTGAAAAGGAATTGACCCAACCTACTGTGCACATTATTTATTCAGAGGTAGTACAAAAACGAGTCCCTGATGTTACTAAAACAAATCCTAATAAGTACAGAGAGCATCAATTACAGGCTTCCCTTTATAGTCCTATATATCTCTTTCTCTTTCTAGAGGTAGTATCACATGCAAGGGGGCACTGTGTTGGCTTTCAAATCTATTGAGCTTTCATAATTATAACCTCTATTTTAACCTCTTTTATAGGACACACTATACCGTTTCACGTTATGTTCTTTGAATCCCAACCAACCCTATGAGGAAGTGTCTTTAAAGCTTGCTTCTTGTAAGATGAGCATAAAATGGGAAACATTAAGCATTCAGAACCTCCTGCATACATTACATCAGGGTGAGGAAGAGCAAAGTGAAATACATCTTGTGAACCTCACTTGGACTCTTGCTTTAAGCTGGGTAAATACTCAGCATGTACATAACCTGACATAATGAAATCAGGAAATTATTAATTGCAATGGAATAGCTGGATTTATTTTGCTTTATTTTTTTTTCCTGTTCCAGTCTGTATGGAATGTCCTTCTATTTAATCAAAAAGCTTGGAATGACTCCTAATCTATCATAAAAAAAATTTTAAGGACATGATTAATTCCATTGTTTAAATTCTGTTTTATTGCCCTAAGAAAATCTCATAAATGTTCCCACACCTTTCTCTGTGATCATTTCCTTCTAAAGTACTATACTAATTAATTTCAATTAAATATATGTAAAAGAAGATATATTTTGAAAAATGCTTCTCCCTTGCCACTTGTTAATATATTGAAAAAGTGTAAACCTTGGAACATTTAGCACAGAAAATATTCATTTTTGGTAATTTCTCAAGGGGACAATTTATTAAATGAAAGGCTTTTAACATTAGCTAAAAGCAGCCCTGTAAATCACGGGTGTCATCAAACTGCTTCATCACTTCATTAATTTAAAAGATTATTATATGCGTAACTGACATAATTTTGAACAATGTTACATGGTTAATTTATTAATGTAGAAAAGCAGAAATGACACGCTGAATTGATTTATTACTATAATTGTATAATTTTAGGACTTTTTCTCTGTGACTTTCACCAATGGAGCAAATGATTCAGGGTGAAATTCTGCCACTGCATCTATCTGTTCAGTTATTTATTTGTTAAGGCAGGACTACGAGAACTGAAGAAGAGATGGCTCAGCGTGGCTCCTCTGTGTTTCAAGAGGGAGCTGTTGAAAGACCTCCTTTACAACCCATGGTCACCTTGTGGTTTTATTCATTTTAAAGCATTTTTTACCCACTTTCAATAGTTCAAAAGATTTAAAAGTTACTGTAGTTAACACTAAAAACCTGATTTTGTGTAAGTAGTCTCAAAGTGTATATTCCCTAAGCTCTTCACAGGCACAGAAATAGGATTTTGGGTGGTGGAACTTGCCCAGCCCCACCAAAGAACCCAGAACCTCCTGCAGACCGGCCCACAGTTTTTTCAGTCATAATTATATTAGCAAGCAGTTAGTGCTGGCTTCGTGCCTGAGCTGAAAACACAATGCAGCATCATTTCTTTTCTTGGAGCTGCGTGGAAAGCACAGTTCAACTTGTCTTCAATAATAGAATACCACGTTTGGCATTTATTTTTAGATTGAAATGATGCGTGACTCCAAAATCCTGCAAAGCTGGTGGAACATTCCATGCTTCAGCCCAAAAGCTCATGGATGGGAGGATACAGACCCCGCTAAAACAACCTGGCCTCAGGAACCTGTGAGGGAATCAGGTTAAATCAGGAGTTAACTAAATGGGGCCCCAGTTCAGCAAAACACTTGGGCAGACACTCGCCTTCAGGGATGCGCTAATGTGCTTCCTGTTAGCAGAGCCTGAAAGAGTCCAGCAATCATCCCCAGCGTGTTGGAGTTCTGCATCCCACTCCTGCAGCTTGGCTTTTTCAAGCTGAATTGTTGCTAAACCAGCTACATTTTTTTGTCTGAGTCTCCTGGCCCTGGACTCATGCTGCACCGTTCTGGTTGTGCTTGGAAAGGGGTTGTGTGGATGCTCAGGTGGCTGTGCAAGGATTTTACAGCATGTTTACACCGTATGAAGAAACAAATGCTTCACTAACATGGCTGGCTGCCTGTCTTAAGAAACCATCCTGGTGATCTTACAGTGCTAACTGAAGCTCTGGTTCCAGAAACACCTCGTTTTCTAACATGAGCCTTGATAAGAGGAAGGCTTTTAAAGGATGACTACAGGTGCATCCTATTTGGAGCAGCAATTATGTTGCATGAGGAGTCATTGGCAGGTACAAAAAAAACATGGGAAGACTCAGGAAGCATAAGTTCAGCCTGAGGCATCAGTGGTGCCTTGCTTGGACCTCCAGTGCCCACTCCCACAGGACACAGATCCCTGCAGGTCCCATGCCACATAACCACTAGTATGATACGGATGGTCCTGGAACTCTGGGTCACTTTGCTTCATGCTTATATTAAGTAGCTAAACAAAGTTTTAGGTCTTTGACTACAACCTGAGAAGACCAGGACTGGAATGGACATACTAACATCACAGCCTAAAACCCAGAAGCCAAATCTATTTCGTTAAAATCTGTCTCATCAGCCACACTGACTTCCCTGTACTTGTGAGTACTCAAATCTGTGCCAGGCCACAGGCATGGGGCTGGGAGGGGGGAACTGTGGGCTGTATACTGAGCAATGCTCGTGCAGGGTGTAAAAGCCTGGGCATGTCCTCAAACTCCTCTTTTTTTGTACATTTTCTTTATTTACAGATATCTTTAGATGACCAGACATGTGAGTCTGGCTTCTCGAAGGGCAATCTGAGATGCCAATAATAAAGAAACCAAAAATCAAAGAATTTCACAGCGGGTAAAATTTAAAATGCAAATTAAGAACTAGACCATTTTAGAGCGGTGGTTAAAGATCCTGCCTCATCAAATGGTGTCACAAGAGCATTCTGGGCAATTACTGACAATTTTTAAGAGACTATTTTTCTTTCCCTGTAATCTTACATAATGCCTTTCATATGTAATACCTTGAGCATATGCAGTATGCAAAACACTCTACCAACTGTATACAGACAGAAATCATTTTGCCATTAGAAACAGCCATGGCCACGCTGCAGAATGGTGACCAGATGGTCTGAGCACAGCGCACGCGGCAAGACTAAGGAACGGTGGGGAAAAATTTTAGCTGAGACTGCTGAGGCAGACCCAGGCTCTTATGAAAAGCACCATGTGGTTTTTAATGTGCACAGAGTGAAGACAGGACCTCTGATTTTAAGATACTACCCCCCAAGATGTAAATTATCCAGAAAGGCATCCTTCACGCCGTGAAGTTTCAGCCCATCACTCACGTATATTATTTCAATGCTCACAAGCTAGATAGGGCGTATTATAAATCTCCCAATTATCTCTGGCATGTGCACAGTTGACTTTTATTTTTGACAATGATAATTTTTTTTTTCCTAAGGGTGTCACTAAGGACATGGGGAAACAATTTAGGAGATAAAAAAAAAAGAAGAAGAGGAGAGGAGGAAAGATTCGAGCCAAATGCTTTCTTACAGGAAACATTTATTTGCACTCGAGTGTCTCATCTAACAAAGTTCCACCATATTTTCCCACAACAGACAGGAACTTGTCTGCATTAGCATTTTAAGAAATGAATCCTAAAGACCAGCAAGTGTCAATATGCTGTCGCAAGCGGGATTGATGGCTCTTCACAGAGCTCTTCTCACATGAGTGCAAATGACTGTCTGTTAGTTCATCACAGGCATTTTGGTCAACACAAACTTTTCTTATTTTCACATGGCCTTTAAAATCCTTAGGAAAGCAAAACAGAGGGGCTGATCGGTGGTAAAACTCCTCTTTGCCTGCTGGAAAGTGAAATGAGAATCCAGCTAAGAGCAAACAGAATATCATGATTTTCTGCAATGTGATCTCACAGATCACGTCACAAACACAGACCTTAAAAGTGAGACAGAGACAATTTATGGAGAATAGCTTGTTTTAAGAAACCAAACACACATTCTACGTGATCTGGAGCGAATATGTCCTGGGCAAAAGGGCTGGTTTTGATCTGACTTTTGTTTTATATTTAGTGCTGCAAACATCTGCTAGCCTTATTACAAATTACAAATAGTCATAATTAGTAACCACATGATGCTGTTCTACATGTGACAGTGACAAAATCAGAAAAATATGGGACCGTGGAAGTACTCTATTAATGTAATTCCTGGATGTTATATACAACCACCATGTATATCCGTTATATACAACCACTCTCAGCTTCCCCATCCTCTCCTGACATGGAGGAATCCCTTTTCCCTCTTTTTGTACAAGGCATTTTAACCAAAGTGTCAGGTTAGTTACAAATTTCCTCTTGCTGAGGATTGTCACTGGTGATTTCTATACCAACTTGGAAATGAGGAGTGCTGCCTCATGACGACTTAAGGAAATCAAAGCCTCTCCCTCTCTCAAGCTTAGGTGGACAAATCCAGACACACAGTGAAGATGACAACAAAGTTCAATTGTAAAGCTTCTTCAGTGTAACACTGCCTATGCTTGACCAGAGCCCTTTTGGCACTGGTGCTGAGATCTGGGGATACTGGGGATACTGAAGACAGTACTTCCAGTGGAGCAGCCCATTCTCAGCCCCTCCTGCACCCAGAAGAAGAATGGGGACAAGCAGAGGATTAGCAATGAAAGGAGGGAGCTATCCAAACCTTTCACTCTGTGGCTGGCAAGTAAGTTAATGCTGAGTGGTCATCATCTGATTCAGCTCCTAAATGTGGCATCTAAGGTGTGGAAAGCAGAAGTACCAGAGACAGTGGATTTAACATAAAACCAGAGGATTTGATTGGACTTCAGTCATTGACATAATAACTAATGCCACCATCTACTTCCCCGCTTTTCTTCATGACAAAGCATCCACATCCTTTCCTCTTCTCCTCCATTCCTTGCTTTCCTATCCCATTTTCTTCCTTTCTCTTCTTTTATGCCTCATTCTTTCTCTTTTTGCCCAGTTTCTGGGGTTGTTTTCCCTCTTATTATCATCTTGCCTCTTCCACCTTCTCATCATTACTTTCTTTTTCCTGAGTCAAAAAACTAATATGAAAACCTACCAGAAACAAGCCAACGAAGGGAACTGCTCAGACTGACCTTACAAAGCAGTATCTCTGGATAGAGAAGTCCCTGGATTTCAGAATTTGCAATGTGAGTTTGAGGGAAGTATCCCTGTACAACCTTCTCCCTTTGACAGTCCTTCTATATGCTGTGGGTCCCCATTGCAGACCAGGCGCTGGGTCAGATCTTTAGTTTTGAACCAGTATGGCTTTTCTTATGCTCTTGCTTGAATCTAGGATCCAGATATCAGCCTCTCTGTAATGGAAAAGCCCTCTAGAGTGAACTGTATGAATCTGAGATGTGTTGTCCCTGAGGAGTCATCCACACCATCTGTTGGAGACAGGATTATGTTTCCTTAGACCCAGCCTTTACAGATGTGTCTCCTGCAGTGCTGGTTCCACATAGTTACTGAATAGTCTGCTCCAGCGCAGCAACTGTTTTTGGTATAAGGAAGTCCTCTAATATCTCATCTGAATCTCCTTTACTGCATATTAAGCTGATTATTTCTGTTCCTTCTTCTAAAAAAATTGGATTAAAGTCTCATTGGTCTCTGTTTTCTACTAACTTTGCAGATAGCAGAAGACTGTCACTAATCTCTCACTGCCTTAAAAAAAATTGCATCCTATCCAGTCACATCATCCCAGTACTACAGAAAAATGACATCCTCTTCTCTCCAGAGGCAGTCACCACTCTTTCTGCTTCTGCAAGAGGCTACAGCGCACGCCCTGAATTGTCTGAGCGAAAATGGCAGAGTCCATAAAGCAGGCAGGTCTCCCCAAGAAGATTTATGGCTGAGGCACTCAAGAACTGTGTTGTCTGAGTGTTTCTCTTGGAAAGCACGGCTCGTGTGGATGCAGCCAGCCCTCACCCCTGTCCTGCCAGCAGCAGGGCTGCGGTACCGCTGCCCTTCTCTGGCGGGGCTCAGGAGGGGATATATGTGGGTAATTAGCATTTTTTCAAGAGTGAGGCTGGAGGCTGCTAGAGAAGGGAAAACAAACATAAATTCCAGGCAAGAGGGTAATATTTCCATCATCAAAGCCGGCATACTGCACTGTGAGTCCTTTGAGCAGCAGAAACTTGATGTGCAAACCCCGTTGAAAGAGAAATCTTTGTATAGTCTTTTTTTGTGGGATAACTTTAGACTTTGGCACTTCTTTTCATAGGACCCAGCTCCTTGAACTGTTGCTTTCTGACACCAACAGGGGGGTGCTCAGAAAACAAAGTACTTCTCTCCCTCACCTCACTTTTATCATCCTCCTAGACAAAACCACTAGTTCTCAATTCTCTAAGCTAGACCTGGGCAGATCCCTCTGGGACCTTCCACCAATCAGTAACTCCTCAGACCCAATGTCTAGTGTTACTGAGTGGGCATTGGTATGTATTTTCAGGTTTCGGTTGGAGGCAGGATTGATTTTGCTACAGAGGAAAGATGGGGATGAAGGCTGTGGAAAAGCTGACATATCCCTTTAATACATTTATTAAGGGTCTCTACCTCCTCCCTCTCCCGAACAAGGACTAACAAAAGCTTGTTTTTGTTTCCCATGGAAATTCCCATCAAAACATTTACTATGTGAGAAGATAGATTGAGAGAAGGAAACAGAAGACCTTGAATATATTTTGAGTGCTTCAGTGTACTTGAATCTGAAAAGTTTTCCCCCTCCTTTACAATAAAACTGTCTTGTGCTCTTTCTTGTTCAGCCTCTCAAGTGAATGGTGCTGCTGCTGAGGAAGGAAATGTGGACTGAAGAGCTGGGTTGCTTATTAAATCCCTTTTCTAATGGCATTTCTTTTCTAAGACTCCCAAGGCTTTGGAAGTGCTAGCGAGGAAGGGGATGGTTCCATCAGAGAGACAAGGTATCAAAGAATAAGCACATGAATGGTGGGAAGCTGCATATCCTTCCTATGTGGTCCTGTACCTTCCCACTTTTCTCCATTTTCCCTGATTCTGGTAAGAAAAGTGTCTCCCAGCCCTCCTCCTTCATCACTCTGTTCCTCATCTCCCTTTCCCTCTCCATACTCAACTCTACCACCTGTCTGAAGCTCTCCTTGGAAGCCATCAGTTTCGTGGCCCCTTCACGAGATGTTTTGATTTTGACCATGGATGGCATTGCCTGGGAAGCTAAAGGAGAGTTGGGGGTGGGCAGTGGGAAAGAGAGGCTGTTCTATACAGCTTTACAATTCATCCAGAGGATATCATGTTGGTTCCTGCAGGGATGAGTTGATGTTATCATCCAAACTCATCACTGAAATCTTTCACTGAAGATCAGTACTTAGTATCAAAGTGAAAACTCTTGTCACATATCAAAGCAACTTGTTGGTCAAGTATTTTCATGCTTGAAAAGGGATGCTTCTAGAGGAATAAATAAATGTGCAAGGGTAAACATGGTTCACACATGTGTTGATGAAAAGGAAGATATCACAGGACTCAAAACAAACCAGCAGGACAATAAAACCTAGCAAAAAACCCTTAATTTTGCCTCCCTCCCCCCAGGTTAACAAAACCTCTTCAAAACAAGAGAGACCTCACTGGCAGACAACTATGGGAGGCTTTACATTGATGTTTTCTTTCTTTGAAAAGGCTTTAAATGCTTTTCTCATGTTTTTACAAAAGCTTTTACATTTTCCAGGGGTTCTCTTTTGGTCTGAATGCCACCCCTAGCAAAGGAAAGGAAATTCTTCTTGTCCTTTTGTTGAGGCTACAGCAAAGGCTTCATGAGAAAATTCCACACGTATGGAGCCCTGCATGGGCTCCTATAGTTGGCAGGGAGAGAAATTCAACCCCAGCCAAAGAAAAAACACATTTCATTCATGGCTGTATCAATAAATCAATAGTAATCAATAAGGAGATCCATTTGTTACCCCTAAGAGCTGTCTCAATGTGTTTTCAAGGCTCGAATGGGCTGAAATCCAAGGGGATCCTGCCATTTGTGCAAACGGGCATGAAAGCTCATCCCTAAACTGCAGCCACACAAGCCAAGCATGCTCCCTACCAGCCTACGCTGAGGACTGGCACCCAGCCCTGGCCTAGACATCTGTAGCTAGTTAAAGACCTGTTTATTACTCTTAGCATCATACTAGCTTTAGAGAAAGCTATGTCACCATTAACCAGTACTCAATGGTTTGATGTCAGTCCCCAACATACTTTTTTAATGATTATCAAACCATTATGGGCCATGCCCTGCAGAAGACATTCCCCAGAAGTTTCATGGGCCCATCCAACACTCCTCTTACATCTGAGCTGCAGTTGGTGAAAGAAGAGAGAGAAGATGAGTGTAAAAAGAAAAAAAAAAAAAAAAAAGAGGCACTAGTTGGGAAATAGGAAGGAAGGGAAGTATTAAATGAAAAGGTCTGCCAGGATGTAGCCATGGGGAGGTAATTCACCATGGGCAGATCGACTTGAGGGAGGGCTGAGTTTAAAGAGTGGGAGTCTCACAGACAGCTGGTACTCAGCTGGTGATGCTGCTGCTGTGTGCTGCTCCAGCGTAGCCTATAAATGACACCAGGATACATTCTGGATGTTTTTTTTCTTCTTTTTAAAGTGACTTGTACAGGAAATTTTTCCTCATCACATGTAAAAGCTGTTCCAATTCCCTGAAGTAAGAAACTTGGCAAGCCAATTACAAGCAAAATAGAAGTGCTGAAGCATATGAACAAATTTTAACAACATGCAAGCCTAACTTTTATTGCCAACAGTAGATGCACTTTGGAAGCTGGGTGTGGGGGGGAAGAAACCCTGATGAAGTGGCAAAATGCAGTTGTTTTTCTTTATCTACAGAGAAGGCTGTGGTTTCATTTGCAGATGAATCACTTTGTTGTGATTTATCCCGTTTGTAAATGGACCTGATTTGTTTTCCCAGAGGGTTTGAGAGATTTTTTTTTTCTTAGTAAAGAAAGTTAAGGAGCCAGCTGACCAGGAGAGGCAACATAATTGCACCAAAATGTTTGAAGAAGACTGAGTTAGGGTGTCACTTGCCAGAACATTTTGGTATCAAGACAGAACAAAACCCCCGAATATGAAAACATAAACTGAAAAGGCAAACAAATCCTCCAAAAAACCACTACCAAAAAACCAACAGGGAAAACTAGGATCTAGACACACCAAATACAGACCCACCAGTTGTTAAAAGAGCTGTTAAAGGCATATCCTCCTTTGGAGTGCTCCGTTCCAGGGCACTGTAGCATCAACTTTGCCAGAGCAATTAAATTTGTTTAATAATCAAACCTGGATCTCATTTATACAGCATATGAACGTAGTAAAACAGAGCGTGTGGAAAGTTTGCTGTACAATAAGATGTGGTTTATTTCATAGCACAAGTTTGCTGATAATTAGATAGCTCATATCACAGGAAAAAAATGTTAACACCTATCAAATACAATATATACAGCCAGCAGATTTGTCAGCTTCAATAGTTTTCCTACACTCACGGTATTTATTACATTTTTTTAAGCTTTGCATCCCGCTGAGAGCACGCAGAAGTTGAAGATTCAATCCAAATCTCAAGACTTAGTGAAAAGATGCTATGATTAACTCAGAGATTCTTGTATCTGGCTGCAGAAAAAAGCTGCCCGAAAAATGAAATGATTACACTTTAATCTAGGAACAGAATCTACCGTTCTGGCAACTGTTTTAAACTAGAGGTGGGTCTGCTCCAGACATAAGTGGCTTTCCTCAGGAGTTTCTACCTAAAGAGTGTTTTACTTCCTTTCTTACACATGTAGTAAATGAACTGAATACAGATGGTTTTCAGCAGTACTATCGTAAGAAAGAATACAAAACTTTGCCATTTATACTCTGGCCAGAAAGTATTCACTTCAAAACAACTGCTAAGCCAGACAAAACCCATGCAACCCAATGCAACTCTACAAACCCCTCCTCGTTAGCAGAAACACTTCCCTTTCATTTTCAGGTCAGGGGAATGGACTGATGCTCTACTTTCTTCCCTGGAAGAATTGATTTGGTTAATGTGGCCACGTCTCCTGGCAGGAGAGGACTCAAGGTTTATTTTAGCAGCAAGTGGAACACCTCCCACTTAGAAAGTTAGCGTTCCTGCAGCAGGTTGGAAAGAGTTCACAATAGGCTTTGATGCCTTTGCTCAGCCACATTTCCTCTTCCAGTATTTGTTGGGAAGAGGGGGAGGGCAAAAAGGGACTAGGTCCCAAACCCTTTACTATCTCTTCTGAGCTTGTTGTCTTTTGTAAGCCACAAAGAACAGATTTTCTTTTGTAAATCCTTAGTAATTAAACGAGTACTTCACTGGCTATATTCCTCAATGGTCTTGTTTCCTAGGTTTTGCCTTTGACAGTCATATTTTGCAAAGGCTGCTAAGATGACTAGGCACCTTACCCTACTTAACACTAAACCAATTGATGCCCGTGCACACTGCATGAAGGAGGAAAAGTTTCATTAATGGCACTTCATTAAAGAACTGCACTGGAAAGCCCTAAATGTGAGCGAACCAACCAAAATCCAGAGCGAGCTGTCTATTAGGAGAGCAACAAAGACAGTTTCGGAAACTGAACTCTGGCTCCACTGCAGCGGATTAGGAAGAGTGATGGGATTAGTGTTTAATGACTTGGGGCAAGAGACAAAGGGAATTTCGACAAAGAGGCTTAGACATGGAAGAATTAACACTCTCTATCCCAGCCATGCCTCTGATGACTTCCAGCATTCTTTTCTGGCTCTGTTGAAGTTTGGGAGCGGGGAATGAAACAAAAAAAAAGACTAGCGGGGCTTTAATACCTCCTTTGCCTTTTCTTATCACAGTTCTTTCTCTTTTTAAAGAAAGAAAAAGATCTTTTAATTTTTCTTAATCAATGCAGTAAGCAAAGTTGCTAAGAGCTCGTGCTTCAGCACACTGCAGAGGATCGCGTTCCTAGACAGGCATTCATGAGTGATACTTGCTTCTGCAAGTATGTATTTCCATACATATGTTTATATATACACACAAATATATTTATACAGTTAAAGCACATACTTTAAAAATGACTTAACAAGGAGAGGAATTTGCTCACAAGTGCACAAGACTTTAGAAATCTTCTTTGATTTGGGGTTGTCTTACATAATATAGAGCAGGGTGAAACAGGCAGAAGGAGTACCTAATTCATTTGCTCATACAGTTAATCACAGACTTTCCCAGAGTGACACAATTCAGGGCAGCACGTGTATTAATGATCAGTAGAACCCCTGAGCCTGACTTTGCATACAGAAGGTGTAATTCCAGTGGAGTAACTCATTATTTACCTCAGCATAAGGGACAGAGAGGAGGAAGATTAAGCAGTAATTATTTAGCAGAGAAAACCTCTTGAAGCTAAAAACAATTAATTATTTTTTTAAAGCCCATATCCCTAAACTCTGATATGGGTACATTAATATATTTGATCTCAAAGCAGCACTCCAGTCTCTGGCCCTTTGAGCACTGAATGTCAAGGAGACACTGCTTCAAGAAATGCACTGCAAGCACCAGACACTTGTGAGAAGCAGGGTCCTGAGAGGACCCTCTCTTGAAAAGTGCTGTGCACCTACCTACTCTGCTCAAGGAGTCTTCACAGCCCATTGAGCTTAGGGAAGCACCTGCACATGTCCCTGAATTGAGGCCTTTTATAGCTGCTGGTCCTTGTTTCACAGAGGTAGAGACACCACCCTACAACTGTGCAAAATTTCCCTGCATTGTAAACCAATTCAGCATGTTGGTTTAGGGGTTTTAATTGTTTTTTTCTTTTTTTTTAAACCAAACCAAAGCACTTGCAGAAAAGCTAGGTATTCATTTCACATGTTAGCCAATATGAAATGCTCCCAGAGCAGCTTTAGACTCCAAAGTATTATTTAACCAGTGTGGTTTAGTAGGACAATGGCAGCCCCCTGCCGTAATCCATTCAGGGGCAATACCATCAGTCAGTGTGAAATTAAATACATTACAGGGTAAGAGCTTAATGCGTTTTATAGGCAGTTGTTCATCCACATCAAACTTTAGCTTTTAAACTCCTAACATTTGATCCCACAACAGGAACCATGCCTCGAGAATGAGATTGGCACATTTGCACTGCCAGCAGGGCAGAAAAAGCAGAGCACAGCCTTCAGTGGGAAATACAATTGCCTGAGAGGGAAAAATGCTCACACCAAGAGAGCTCTGCAGAGGCACAACTGTTTGTAATACAGATGGCAGGACTAGAAAGAAGGTAAATACAAACCCAGGGCTGGCTGCCTATGGGTTATCAGAATGAGTGTTTCGTACCATGGTGAATGTGGGTTTCCCTTATACATGTATACATATTATAATAGGGAAGTGTTTTTCAACTCATCCATACGAACTCCGGTTCTGCCAACGGTTACACGTGCAATCTTGATGTCCCCCAGAGTCTGACTGGACTTCTTGCTTGAGCAGAGGGGTATTCCCATATTGGAGTCTGCAGGCTCGTGCCTTTACGTCAGCCAAGTGTTCTCCCTTGATCCAGCTGCTAAATCTTGCACAGGGCTTGTGCCCATCCGTGCTCTAAAACCCACTCTGTCTTCTTTACACCACGGAAACATCCTGAGCTGCAAAAATGGTTTGTAAAAGAGATGTATGGAAAGCACCAAGCAGAGGAGCCTGTTCGATTCTGCTCTCAGTTACGCTTGCTTAATGCAGGACTAAATTCCATTTGCTTCAGCTGAGTTACTCCAGATATAAATAGGTGTGAGATCAGAACTGGGTCCTTAGAGAGCTCTCTGCCTTCTGTGATGCTGCTTCTTAAAATGAAGCACTGATAAGCCCCAGTGGTAAAAAAAAAATATTATTTAAACTATCTTCAGAGCTATCTGTTGCCCAAAATGGCTTTTAACTGTTGAAAGAACATCAAACATTTAAAAATGCATAATCTGCTCTCAGCACTGGCACACAGCGCCAGGAATATTCGTCAGCCTTATGTTTTTGGATCATATGTCACAGCAGATTATCTGACACTCCATGAACATTGACCGCTTCCTCCAGTTGTGGCTACAAAACTTGTTCTCAGGCATGTCACTGGATGCTACAAGCACCATGAGGTGGACTCTGACTTCACAGTAAGGGTATTGTATCTCCCCAGCCTATGAGCAAAACTACTCCTTATATCCTGATAACATCTCCCCCTCTTTGAATGGAAAGAGCCAAAAGCAACTTTGATGAGTTTTCTTTAGTGATGAACATTTGGATAACTACTTAAAATATTCCAGGGCTCCAGATGCTATTTATCCAGTGGTGCGAGCTGAGAGCTATAAGCCCCACACCTAAAGAAAGGCTTTATTGCCTGGGGTGAGTGGGTGGGAAACTCTTTAGGCTCAAATGGGGTCAGTGAAGCTACAGGCGAGCGCTGCAGCTGACTCCGAAGACAAAGGGGGAAGGGCACAAAAAAAAAGGATGCAAGGAAATCAAAGGAAGAATTGAATTTATTTGCAGGCTTGTGTTGTCTAGCTAAATGGAGACAAGAAAGGGGAGTCCAGGATCCTCCTTTGCAAAACATTTCAGCTAGCCAGAAACATTTTAATTCACAAAAACTCTCCTCCTTTTTATTTTTACTCTCCCCTCCTGATGTCAAAACGAGTCCATTAAAAGCTACTCTTTTGGCCTTTACATTCTTCCCTTTCGTGTTTTTCTGAGACAACTAGGAATTGTGTTGAAGGGACAAGAGGAGGAAAACTTCTCTGCCACATGGCTACCTGCCTCTTGCACCACTCCTCCTCTCTTCCCACTCTTTCCTGCTTTTCACTCTGCCCACTTATTAAACTACCTAAGGCACAGTCCTTTCTCCATACCAGAGCTCTGGAGGCATGGGATACATCTCAGATACTTTTTCCGGACTATACCCCACTTGTCTAATGCCCACCTGTGACTCCCACACGTGTTGCACTCCTTGTCAATGCATTAGGCTGTCCAGGTTCAAGGTTTCCTTCCTTTCTTCCCATTCTGTATTAGAAGATGACAAGGTTAAGTCTGCCTCTAAACATCACCAGTTCCCCTTGCTTACATCTCCCAACTGCATTTTCTCAAAGATGCTGCCATGCAACACAACAGCACTGCAGCCTTTCACCCAGCAGTTTATGAAAAGATCTTGGAAAGATAATTGTGGACCAAGAAGAGCATTGAAAGCACTACTGCAAGAGAAGCCAAACCTCATAACCCTGGGAATTACCCGCACAGCAAGGCCAAGGACCACTGTTCCTTGAATGGCTCACAGTCAAAAAGAATCAAGTTGTTCTTTTGGGTTCTCTGTTCAACTGCAGATCAGGGTAACCCAGAAACACCAGTATGGGCCCTAGTTACCACATGCACTCACCACAGCAGGTTTAAATCCTCTAGCTAGCAGCTGCTGAACAAGCCCAGCCTTGAGACATAGGTTTCACAAAAGCCAGAGAGCCAACCCCGCATTGCCACACAGCAGGGAGGAAGCCACATCTTCATTCTGTATGTCTATTTTTCATGATGGAGGAATAAACTCTTAACTTTTCTTTCCTTAAATTACATTTTGTCAGTCACCAAGGAGTTTAATTTTGGTAGCTGGTGTCCTAACAGCCTGGATCAACCACTGTCCAGTAGCAGGACCAGAGGCTCAGAGACTCTGCCTGTCAAGCCTCTGGAAATGCAGCTTGTTTGCAACTTTTTAAATGAAATGTGTTAACAACAACAACAAAAATCAAGAACAATTAACATATTCTAAGGCAAACATTTGACTTTTTCTCCCCAAGAAGTTAAAAACCAAGCTGCCCCCTAAACCTTCAAACGTGGAACACATCTATTGGAAAAAATCCTCAAAACCTTCATCAAAAATTAACCAGCAGATTTGTCTCCTGCTTTACCTCACTTTCCTCTCCAACATCTGAGTAGCCCATCATCCAGTACAGTTTCTGATGGAAAGGAAATCTGCAAGTGGCGGTCAGAAACACATTAGTCTCAGCTGCAGGCTCAAGCACCAAGGAATTGCTGAGAGGATGGAGTTGGCCTCTGGCTCTTACACCAATTCTCCTGCATCCATAGCCATCCCCCACCCTAAATTGCCATTCTGCTCTTAACCTTGACCCCTCAGCATTTCTGGGTGGGTCCTGAAAACACACACATACTTATTTGCCACTCCTTGTCTCAGCTGAAACCTGTTTATGTCTACCATTACCTCACCCTGACAAGCAGGTGCACCTCGGGGCTTTTCAGGAAAACCTATATTTCTCACAGAACAGGTGTCTGTGTGTGCAGAAGGGCAAGTGGAAATGCACCACAGTGTGATCTGGGTTTTCCAAACCCAGCATCATTAGCTTACTTTCTTCATTTGTTTTCCATGTTTTTACTAGCTGATATCCTGACACCATCTTTGCAATGAATAGGACTATTCAGAGCTCTTCAGTAATTGCTTTCAAGTCATCAGAGGGCAATTCCTCTCCCAGTCCCAAGCCACTCAGCCTTATCCATACTGAAAATGAATGCTATGGCCAGGCTGTACTCCCAGGCACATAGTGATGTTGTTGAGCTCAATCTGGCTTTCACCAGCAGGCCTGTGAGGCTCTGAAGCGGGAAGGGAACTTGGAGACCCGTACCCTGTCTGTGCTGCCCTCTCCCAATGCTTTATCCCAAATTTGATGTTTTCAGTGTAACTTCAGGCTTGACTTCCTCCCACGCCCCATCTCCATTAGGTTTCAATCCCTTTTGGTTTTGGATACAAGCCTCAAAACATAACATTGAGAGTTAGAAATGAGAAGGCGAATAAACCAAACCCAACATTTTTATCCCGCTGGGGAATGTGGCTCCTGATTTTAGACCTGGACTCACACCACAGCTTACATACCCTTTACCCAAAGCTTAGTTCAGTTCCTCTATAGTTTTCATCCTGATACATATAGAACAGGAGGTGACCTGACCCCATCTCTATATGCTGCTCATCCAAAAAAAAAAAAAAAAAAAAACAAGTGCAAAAAAAATCCTTTGTGGTTTGTTCATGGACAAGAAACAGTAGAAAGGTAACCTGCTTTCAAGACGTTTCTGGACAATTTTCAGTGTCTTCCCCAAGCTGGATATCCCAGCTTGGGAGCTCAGCTACATGCTCTCAGCCAGACAAACCTCAGACCTCTGAAATGTCACTTATTGCTAGGTAATGCCATTTCTTCTGTTCTTCACTTGTCTCTAGCCAAAGAATTACCTGATTTCACCAAACTGAAACAAAGTTCATAACCTGTTATGGTACTACATTATATATTATTGTATTACATATTCTTTATATAAAGCTGCTTTCAGTAAAATAGATGTTGCACAGACTAGCCAACACACTAGACTTAAAAGAGATTAAAAATACAGATTTCTTTTGTCTGTAAGGACTGTAAAAATACAGAATTGTGTAAAAAAGAGAAGCAGAAATGATACAATACTGTTGATGAGCTCTCCTGTCATCCTTGCAAACATAACAGTTTAGACGTGTAAACACCTCCAGCTTTCCTATAGCCAGCCAGCCCCAAGGCCAAATCACCAATGCTAAAGGCTTCCAACAAGAGTTAAGCGCTGCCTGTGCTTTGTGTGGTCCCCTAGGAAGCTTTGCACCGACAGAGGTTGGATTCAGCTGTGCTTAAACATCTCCTCCTCCCTCTCTCCCTCTATGTTTCCCCCACTTATTTCAGCTGACAGATGCCCAGACCTCCAGCAGCCATCCAAAATGCCAGTTCAAGCCTCTCTCTTCCCAGAAATGCCTATCTACAGAGAGCAAAGCAGCATCTTGATGGTCACATTTGGTGATGCTTTGAGCTGCTCTCTTAAGCAATAAGTCATCAAATAGCAGTTCTCCCTTACTTCAGGGCATTATCCTCTATCCCTGTATTTGTCTTGCCCTGGTTGTAAAACGTTTGCTGGCAGGAGTGACCACCTACTCTTGTGTAGAAGGTAGAGTGAGATGCCACGTGGAAGGGTTGTGGGTTGGAGCTTTTTTCCCCCTCCTTTATGAATTGCTATCTTTGATCCATTTTTCATATGTTTCTCCGTGCAAGTGCACAAAGACAGATATTCATTGTAATATTTATAAAGGCAGCCTGATAGTTACTATGGTTTCAAAGAAAACAGGAAAAACGGATACAAAACTGGATGCGCCTCACGTTAGGCAGCTAAAGGTATGGCACATGTTATAAATCCTGCTCAAACTGACTCACATCTTTCGATGAGGTAAGTGTCGACATTAGACAATTTGGTGGGGAGCATTTCTTTCTGCATTTATTAAAATGTCAGTAACAGCAGGAGTAACACCTCCTAAAAGGCTTGCAGGTGCTTGTCTTCCAAAAAAAAAAAAGAAAATCCAACATTTGAAGAGGACACAAAGGCACAAACTATATTTCAAATGATTCACCAGGAGCTGGAAGAGAATAAGATACATTTGGGTGTTTAATTAATGTGTGTAATGCATAATTGACACTGCTCAAATCCAGGGGATTGCCCAAACTGCTACATTTCAGCATGTTCAAAACACTCCGCAGAACTGAAGCAGAAAAGAAGGATTTCTGCAGATTTCCACACGTTGCCAAAACAACACGCTGAATTTATTCGTTTCAAAGGTCCCCAAAGGCAGGTGGGTGCTACCTCCAAAATGTGAAGTACTCAAGTGAAAAGGAAAGGGGAGGAACAATAGATTGGTAAAAAAAATGCATTAGATGTGTAAAAGCTAACCATCTGGAAGGTCAAGGCGCTAAGCAGCGGAGGCAATGCCTAGTGGCTACAGACAAAGCATCGGGCTGATATGACAACACAAAGATTTGTTTTCATTCTCTCTCTAAAAACTCTTCAGGAGGTTACTTTGTGTCCTCCTTTGCTTGGCTGTCCGAAGAAATTGGTAAGGCTAGAAGAAGTCGGCTTGTTCACATCATGGCGAAATATAAACCGAGGTCAAGAAAACCACAACATCTGGAACGTGAGAAAGGGATTTTCTGTTAAAGGGCTTAATGAACTCTGAAAATAAAGTTCTCAACTCAGCTAATGTGTTTGGGCTTCAAGAAGGAATCAAATGCAAAGCTGGAAGAAAGTTTTATAGCTCTGCTGAAGAAACAAGAACTACATCCGAGCTAAAATTAGCAAAGCCCAATGACAGCAGAGAGAGCGTCGCTATCGTTTAGCCAAAGTGAGGAAAAATGCTCAACTATAACTGATAGCGATTTACGTGCAAACTATTGTGGGAAAAGAGGACTGATGGACTCTTTGGCGTTGTAGCTCAGGGACAAATGGCATCCCTGAACTGAGAGAGGCTGGGGGTGGGTGGGGATGGGCAGGTTCTTGCAGGTAATGGGGATCTGCCTAACACCATTCACCCAGGACCGGACGGGCGAAAGGATGCATATGTGCCATCACTTTAGCTTGAATTAGGAATGCGTAGGACTACAGTATTTTAGCTCCAACTGTGAGCTATTTTCATGGTTTGCAAAGCAGAGACCTCTTCAGATGAAATAAAAGCTGGAAGATACACATTTAATGTACTCCAGGCACTACACTGGGTACTCAGTGCATGGGAACCAGATGACAGCTAATCCAGGGGAAATCCCTCCACAGTGCTTGCATAAGGCAGGCGCTAGATCCTCATCATTGAGTATTTTCCTCTACATATCCACTCTGACTTTGCTGCCCTAAACTGTAGCACAGCTTAGCTGTCTGGGAGGCTGACTGCACATATTTCTTAGGCTATTTCTGCACAGCATCTCACACCTGCAGGCATCAGTTTTTTCCTTCATTCCCTGCAAAGAACACCATTTAGTTCTCCATTAGGCTGGGGACAAGAAGCTGGGTGAGCACACAGGCACAGTTTGTTCCCAAGGCAGCTGTACTGCAGTGATGTGCCCGGCAAACAAGAAGTAAAAATCTGTTTGAGATTTTACAGCTTGCTCCCACAGGGTAGTAATATGCTGGTCTTGCTACCATCAACAATAACAACAAACACTTCTCTTGCAAAGATACCACAGACTCAATCCCAAGCCTTCTTACAATGAAAATCAGACATAATTCCACTTAGTCCATGGAAATTTGACTGTAAGGGGACTGGAAATAAGAGAAGTATTAGGTCCTCAGGATCAGGATTCAATTAGGATTGCCCCTCCCTTCCCTGCTTTCAGCAAGGGGCCATCTATTGCCTGATACCTAAAGGGCAGGTGTCAAGAGGATGGGGCCAGTCTTTATTCTGCAGTGCCCAGTGACAAGACAAGGGGTAAAAGGCACAAGCTGGAACACAGGAAGTTCCACTGGAACATGAGGAGAAACTTCTTTGTAGTGAGGGAGCCCTGGCACAGGCTGCTCAGGGAGAGTGTGGAGTCTCCCCTGGAGGTTTCCAAACCTGCCTGGACACGTTTACTGTGTGACCTGATAGAGGGGAACCTGCTCTAGTAGGGAAATGGGCTGGGTGATCTCTAGATGTCCCTTCCAACTCCTACCGTTCTGTAATTCTGTGATAGTTGAAGCTTTAATAATTTCAGAGGAGGGCCAGGAAGTTAGTGGAAGGAGAGCACAATAGAGCAGCAATGGTGTGATTTCCCCAACACAATACTTGGACAAGATTTTGGTAGCATTTATGATCCTCTTTTACCCTCAGCAATCAATACAGCTGGGGTTGACTCACCACANCTAGTAGGGAAATGGGCTGGGTGATCTCTAGATGTCCCTTCCAACTCCTACCGTTCTGTAATTCTGTGATAGTTGAAGCTTTAATAATTTCAGAGGAGGGCCAGGAAGTTAGTGGAAGGAGAGCACAATAGAGCAGCAATGGTGTGATTTCCCCAACACAATACTTGGACAAGATTTTGGTAGCATTTATGATCCTCTTTTACCCTCAGCAATCAATACAGCTGGGGTTGACTCACCACACAACTGCAAACTGTCTCCCTTGGACGTAAGAAGAGGAGTTGATATATAACGCAACACAGTTCCAATCCTGCTCTTACCTGTGAGATCCCAGTCTTCCTATAGGTAGCAAGTGCCTTTGGGCTTTGGCTACTTTCAGTCAAGCTGTGAGAGACAGGCCTGAACAAGGAGGGAAGCAGTGTTTGCTCTCAGGGAGGAATGAACCTTGGAGGATTTTCACCAAAATCACAGTTCTGCAGACTGAAGATAGCAACAGTGGGAGGATAACAGTTTGGAGCAGTTTTCTTCAGATAACAGACAGCTTCTCCCCTGCATGTACACATCTCTGCGTTGCTGGTGTCAGCTCAGATACTGCTGGCTCAGTCTTTAAAGAGCTGCGTATTTACACAGACACATTTTCCCCCGTGGATGGATGTGAATATGCTCAGCTTACAAAGATGCTATGGGACAGAGAGCTCTGTTCTTCCTCTGAAAAATCACAGCAAGTATTGGCTTCATTGGACAGCACCAGAGGACACTGATTTCCCCCCCACCCTCAGTTTGCCTCTGTCCTTCAAGTACAGCACACTAAGTGACAGCCACTTACAAAAACTCCAGCACAGCACTCCAGTCTTTTTCCACACAAGGAAAACAAACACTTCTGTCTGTATCATTGTGGTTTGGGTTTCCTCGCTGCATGGAAAATACTTAACAAAACAAATGCACTAAAACAAACACAACCCCTAAATTACAGCTTTGTGATCTTTGTGGTGCAGATGGGTTTGGGGTGCAGGTGTCCACACTATCACTTCATCACCATAGATGGCAGTAAATGCCCTTCATCTCCACATTCCTGCCCAAGAGGTACAATCTCATCAGTACCCTTATTTTATCTTTTCCAAATTGCAAACCCAGTTACACAGCATCCTCCCTGCAAGGATCTCTAAGGACATTACCAATATTAACAACTTAAGGCTCTGGGCACCCCCAGGCAAGAGCGTTATTTCTACTTTTTCAAGGCAAAAACATCCCAGTAATCTCATGTGCCCAGAACAGACACCAGAAACCTACAGAAGGGCTGAGAAAAGAACATGAACCTCCAGGCAGACAAGCTGGTCACGACTATCATCCCCATATGCAGGCTGGTGCAAAAGAAGAACTTCGTGTCATGAGCTCAGACGGCTGGGTCGGTCCATAGGCTGCTCACACCATCAATGCAGCCACAAAACCATTACAGGTGAACAGCCTGTTTCCATAACTGAACACACTGAGGAATAACTCCACCTCAAAGAGAAATGTGGGTGTGAGTTTCATTTATTTCCTTCCTTGAGGCTTCTCCCATTGAAAGAACTCAGGGAAGGACTGCCAGCGACACTGCTGCAGCTGATAGGTGGCATGTGAGGTGGAGACCTCAGAGGTTGACGGCGTAGCTGGGCAAGGACAAGGCAGCCCCAACTCTAACAAGAAGCCTCAAAGACAAATTTCTCTCAGAGCAATCCATGGGCTTGCTATAACACTAGGCATACAGTCAAGGCCTCCTCCCTTTCAACAATTATTAATTGCAAAATAACAATTTCCCTGAGAAAGAACTTCTTCAGATTCACAGTATACTCACATCTGTTTGCAGTAAATATTTCAAAGTGACTTTGGGGAGGAAGGAAAAAAACACACCACCCAACCTTGCATGAGTTTAATACAGCTACTTCCAAGCACATGCTCATAAAACATTATTTGGGAAAGATTAATTGAAGCGCTGATGAAAACATAGTATTTGTTTGGGATGCCAAGGAGATTACTCCGAGTACTAAAACTTGAAGCAATTCCCTTTTGTTCCTGTGCTGATGGGATGTTTGGCTGAACGGGAGCAGGTTCCCCAACCTCCCTTTTCTTCCCTGCTTAGAAAAAAAAATGGCAAGAATTGATCATTAGCTGCAGATTAGCTCATACATTAAATACTGTTGTAAAATATTTTTATGGTGCTACTTCTAGCAGTTTTAAAGATAACTATACTCAGGACATAGAACCAAAGAATAATCTAAAGCTCAGGGTAAAAAAATATAGATGCACTTTTATTTTTATATGGGTGTGTTATTTTTTAAATACTGAAGATTACAACTGATTGCAAAAAGGCAAAGCATGGACATTTACAGGGAAATATTTCTTCTATACTAAATACAAAATACCATAAGTACAATCATCTCATAATAATTACCTAATCCTAATTATTTTGCTTTTAGAATATTTATTTAGGCTTGGATTACTAAAATTTCAAATAATACAGAGCCTGCTGTCATGGCTCTTTATCCAAATGACTCGTAGTCTCTTGTAAACAGTTCTGTGATCTGATTTCCATTGGGACAGGAGTTGTAAAAGGCCAGGGATTTGTGATGGATTTACACATATACTGTTTCAGTTAAGTTACCAAGGTCGACTTAACAGCCCTTTTCCTCAGAGTCTTAAATACATTTGCCACCCAGCCTCTTTATACCATGCTCAAGAAAAGGGGTGATGTGACTGTAAAGAGTGCTTGAACTTCACTGGAAACCCCAATTTACATTCTTTCAACCAGCAGTGGGAGGGGTTTTTTTTGCTATTATTTTTTCTTTAAACGAGTTCTGTGGAGTTGCGAGAAAACCAATTCTTGCTAATACACACACAGGCGAGAAACAGGTTTCTAAGTTTTGAAAAGGTCATTCAGGCTTTGGAAAACAACAGAGAATAACACTCACAACTCAATTGTATCACAGGTATTAACCTAGCCCTCTGAAGTCCAAGTTTTGTTCTCAGGAAAAAATATATCAGATTACTGACCCACAATAATAGATTTTTTTTTTTTAAAAGCAAAGCTCCTCCAGACTAAGCATCAAACAAACAAACAAACAAATGTTAATGGCCTTTGATGGCTCCCTATATTGTCATTAAAGTTCAAATAGTTTGACTTGTGATTGTGCAGGAATGTACTAATAATAAAGGTAAACGAAATTCATGGTTAATTCATAGGTCTGAATGACTGGTCCAACTGTCTCGATCACTTGGCAAACAATTTCTTTTCTAAGTGTTATTGCAGCCACAGATATAATTTCTCTAATGCTGCAGAAAGAATCGGATTAAAATACGATACAGAAGCAGCACTTACCTTGGGCTGATTAATATGCTTAAGCTGTTATCGTGCCACCATGCTTAAAAGCATAAAGATACGCTTTTCTACACTAGTCTCTATATATTGATACCTCCCGTGTGCCAGGAAAACCTCTTTGATTAGTCACACTAAACCATTGCTTAAGTGGTATGAATTTCTCAGGCCTGCACTTTCCATAATCAAGTAATAAATTCTGGGGCTAATCATAAGCTGTGCTGTCTCTCCTAGGTGATGTGCAAGGAAATTCATCAAGAGTTTCTTTAACCCAAGGAAAACTAGAAAGCATTAAGTAATTAAAAAATGGATCCTACAAGTTGGAGCAAAATTCATTTCAGACATCATAAATGTAGAGCAAAAGCTATACACCTTCTCAGGGCAAGCATCTGACTGTGTTTTGGCAGGGAGGTTTTTTTTGAGCATGAACTTCTGTTCACTCCTGGTTGGATCAGCCAGGGAAAAAATCTGACGTTCAGTGGGTAAAACCAAAGTGCCATTGAAATATAGTCAGGGTTTTCTTCTTTGTCTTTCACAGACTGACAGCTACTGCCTGCAGAAGTGTGTAAATGGTCACCCTTCTGTAAACCAGCCCCTTTCCTCTACCTCTGTGCCATCTTCTTGGAGCTGCAACAATCAGCTTTCAGCACGGGGAATATCTGAGCCAGGTTTTTGAACTGCATATATGAAATACATGAATATATGAAACCCTAAGACCTACAGAGTACCCCTTCAGCACTCTGCTGCCCTAAATGACAACATTCTTTAAAACTGTGCATGAAATTTAATCTAATTCTTTTGTACTCGTGTTACCATACGCTTGGCTTAAACGTTGCGTTTTTAAGCCAAAATGCAAAGTTAATCTATCATAATGCCCCTCCAGGTGAGATTTATTATAGATCACTTTCTAAAAACCCTTGTGCTCTATGTGCATGTGCATACCATATTCATCTTATTATTATCCAGTCGAAAAATTCCCAGTGTGTGCAACGCCTCAGATATAATAGCAGGCATGCCAACAGAATATGACACTTATGCTAATCTGCACCCCGCTGTGGAAAAACATACACAAGGATTCCATTACCACATTCATTAGGCTGCAGTGCACTTCATCTTGAATAGGGATTATGAACTATAATAGAGTGAAAACAGTTGATTGAATCCACTTAGCCAAATCTCTATGACATTAGCCAAATATTTCGGAGTGAGGAAGAGGAGAAGTTGAACCTTCTCCTGGTAGGATGTGTTGCCCTTGTCCTGTCTCTCTCGAGCCCTTTGGTTGGATAGGACAGTTTTGAGAGAACCAAGGTTGCGATGACACTTTGTGCTGAGATGGTGTTTTAAATATTCAAAGTGCTGCCCAAGAACTAGTCAAGAGCAACGTGACATAGATGTTGTTGGGACTGATGGGGACTCTCCAGACATATGCACTATTTCTTGTCTTGCACAGGTTCTTCAAAGTGCATTAGCAAATTCTTACTGCACCTGTCATATGCTTTTCTGATGGAAAAGATTTCCAAGCTGAACACACGTGCAGTAAAACCTCCCAGTGATGATATGAAGCTTCTTAAATGGTAATCATATTCAGATGAAAAAGGATGTTGTCCAGCACTCTGTTCAAGTTTCCTAGGTATGCTTTGAGTATATATTCAACTGCTGGTTCTACACAATACAGTTGCCAACTGATAGGTCTGTATTTCTTGACAGAAAATTTAACTCCAACTATTTAAAATATTGTCAGAAATAATAAAGACTGGAACACAAGTTATCACTCAAGAAATGTTTTGGAATTCAGTTGTGGCCAAAAAAAAAAAGGAAAAAAGAAGGAATGAAGTCTTCTCCATCTGCCAGAGTTGAAAGACAATAATAAACCCCTCCTGTACTTAGTATTTCATCATTTCTTGGACTCTTTGTTTATATACGTCCTTGTAATGTAGCAACTAAACAGGAAGTTCCTGTTAGCAGGAGCTCAATGTAAATGAAAGTATAATCATTGAACTCAAGACAGAAGCTCTGCTGCACTTGTTTGTTTCAATTTAAAAACAAAAGAAAAGGAAAACAATAGAAAACACAGAAAGCTACCAAATATCTTCAGCATGTCTAAACTGTGTTTTCCTTCCATGCATCTGCCCCACATTGCATGATACTTACTTGGGGGCATTTGCTGAGCTCCCATTCCTGCTGCACTGTCAGCTCTTTTTCCCCCCAAAGTTTTGGTAAAGCTGGAGACAGCTTCAGCTGCAACAGACACATCCAATAACAGTCATCACTAGCCTGGAGAGTGGACATCCCTTCATTGCCTGCCAATCTCATAAGACGAAGCTGGCAGAAGTCAGCAAGGAGCTCTTCCCTCCTAAAAAGACAGGAGTGGGGATTTGGGGGATGAAGAGGACTTGCAGGTGCTCTTCTCTGTACCTTCTCCTGTCTTATGGTGGTGAAGAAACCAAGGAAGAATAAAGATTAAATGAGAAGAGAAAGGTGACAGAGATTAGATGGGACTTGGCATTGGGAAAGTTGGGAGGGACAAAAGTGGTGGTGGTGTATGATGATATAAGTTTGGGGAGAAAGAGCAAATTTCTGGGCTAAAAGCAGATTACACAAGGGGGAAGACATCCAGCATGATGTTAAACATCATGTATGGGAGACGAGGCAACTAATCATCACACAGGTGCTGGGCAGGGGTTGCAGGGGTTCAGGAGTAAAACCATGTATCATGGGCAGAGCTTACCGATGATGTTATATACTTCTGTTTTTCTCAAAATCTCTCATGTATGGAATTTCTGAGCATGTACAGTTAGCAGTAACCTCAGTGGAAGTGGCACCTGGGTCCAGTCAGCTTCATAAATTCCCCGTTGGATTCTGGATCTGGCATTAACCTCTGCAGGTGAAACCTGGTTTGCTGGTATTACTTTGCAGTCTTCAAAGTCTGGCTGAAAAACAAAGAATTGGGTTTCTGCAGACACACATGTACTTTTTTCAGGAAGATACCGAGTGCTATCTGAAAGAGTGAATTTGGTAGAAGCTAAAGTAGGTCAGTATGGCATCAAATCTTTTGACTGTAGGCTCTGTCTTCATGGAGAAAGTTTTTATTTTTAACTTCAGAGGGAATAGCTTTATGGCCTGTACAAAATATCCAGGAGAAGAACGAGCACTCAGTTCAAGAGGGACAGAG
>WBNH01010983.1:0-14919 GCA_013401255.1 Urocolius indicus
CAGTCTTCCACCTACATTGCAAAATGCCTCTTTGAGACTAACCACAACAGCCAACGTATATAAGATGACATAAAAGGGGAAAAAAAAAAAAAGAGAAAGGTAATGGAGAGGGGAAAGAAATGGTGCTGTGGGTGATTCACACTGCTAATGAGGCAAATTTTGTTAGAGAAGGGCAGGACCAGAAAACCCACAGGTCCTTCAGGGACTGTCATGCTGACAGGAGCTTGTACTCTGGCTGCAGGGCATATGCCAAGGAGGCTGCCAACAGCAGAGCTGAGAACCACAGGCAGAGACAGGGAGCTCAGCCACAAATGAGGCCAATTACAAATGAGGGAGAAAGCACTTAGACAGTTGGTGGTGTCCATCTGGTGCTTAGTGACTAACCTGTTGGCCTTTTGGCCAGTCATCCCAACAGTCTGCACTTCCGACTGCCTTGGGCTAGTGGTGTTTGGAATGCAACTGATGCCGTTCCAGCTCCCAGAATATTGTTGCTGCTCTAAGTTTCTGTGACTTATTTTAAATAAGGCCTTTTTAGTTTAATTTCATTTCTACTCTGCCCATTCCAAAGCATGGACAAATTTCCTATTTTTGCATGGTCTTCAGCAGAATACTGGGGTTACCCTTTATGCCTTGAGCTAGAAAGACACTTCAACCTGTTCTTATAG
The DNA here is from genome assembly GCA_013401255.1 of Urocolius indicus. Taxonomy (NCBI): domain Eukaryota; kingdom Metazoa; phylum Chordata; class Aves; order Coliiformes; family Coliidae; genus Urocolius; species Urocolius indicus. The sequence goes on from WBNH01010983.1 coordinate 666, forward strand.
CCAAGCTTATCAGTTCATCTACACAAGCCACTAGAAGTACATGTACACCTACAGTTTAATGCCTATGTATCTCTCTTGTTTCATTTCAAGCCTTTGAGTACAGATCTATCATCTACTGCCCTATTACTTCAACCATAAATTTACATCAATAGATGAAGCCCTTTCAAGCAATGACACTGGAAAAGTGTTCATAACCACATGCTAATTGGCATGGAAATCATAAGAGACAAACTTTCAGAAGTATCTATATCACATTTTTAAGAGCATCTGTGTCACTTTTAAGCTTTTTTGTAAATCTCTGAAGGTGGCCACTTGCATCTTTTATAACTTAAACACTGGTCAGTAATTTCTTAACCTCTCATAACTTGCAGGTGTACGTATTTGCATGAAGTAAACTGGTGAGACATAGCCTTCTCCACAACATGGAGAAGCCTTTGTCCTTGTTTTCATATTGTTGTGAAATTTTAGGCAAAGCAAATGAAAATATTCTGTCAGTGCTGTAAACCTGAGCAGATTTTCACCATGGTCTGACATTTATTATTGATTATTCTTACAAGAACTTATTTTACTTGGATGCCATCTTTAAATAACAATATTTAAAAAGTAGCGGACACAGAAAAGAGACAAAGGGGTCAATCATACAAGCAAAACCAAGAATGTTTAAGGATGTGTCAAGACTTAGCTTTCCTCCAGGTCAGGATCCTTGAGCAGTAAGATCACTATGAGACTCAAAATCAGACACACCATTTAGGCTTTAGGAAAGTCTTGCAAACTCCTGCTGCTTTTCTGTAGTTTTAACAGAAATTTCCTGAGATGTGACATGGATCAAGTCCCATTGCTACTCCATCCCTCAGCATCACTGTTCCAAGAGCAGAGATTGTTCACATAGGCAAAGAGACCCCTGGGACAACATTTTGCATAGTCATGGGATCCACTGAAACCACAGAAGGCAAGCCAGACCCTCCCTGGGATCATAGCCAGGAATCTGTCAGGCTGCACTTGGCTTTTCCATAGCTTGCTGCAGAAAGGATAATGAACTGAGTACAAAGTAATTTATTAGCAAGTAGGAGATTACCACACTGCTAGATGGTTTTGAGGTTCTCCTTTATGATATTTACCCTCAGAAATGTAATCCTGGGCCATCTTTCCTCTGTACCCTTGGTCAGCTTCAGTCCAACTATCAAAACGTAGACACTGGCAAGCTTTTAAAAGTTCTCAACAAACGGAAAAAAAAAAATCCGTTTTCTAACCCATGCTGGGATGCAGGTGCTTCACTGGCTGGTTTTTGCTCCCCTGAACCAAATCAGCCCAGATGTCTGCTTTATCCCAGCTTGGAAGATCTGTGGCTCTTGGGAAGTCCAGGGGTCAAGAATTTCACCCATGCAGGCAGGAAGCCATCAGCTGAATCCTATCACAAACATACAGCACTAAGTCAAGACAAACTTTTGAGCTTCTCACAATTAATATTGTGCCTCATTCTAGCCTTCTGTGGGGCAATAAGATGGACTTACAACCCATCATGGGAAATAAAAAGGAGGGCATTGTCGTGTCGTTGTCATTAAATTCTCCTTTTTTTTTTCATTGACACTCCCAACACCATGAGTTATCAGACAGCAATGACTCAGATGGAGCTGTTGTTAGGTAGTGTGGAGCAAAGAGCTGGAAAAGTTAGGCCTGAGCAATCTCAGAGCAATTTTTCCTACTCATTTCCTCATTCACACAGCTCTGTAGCTGTCTCTATTCATCAGTACAGCTCAGAAACGACATCACACTTCCAGGAATCTCTGCAGAATTACAGATGCTATCTGAGCACAAATTCGATCTCACAGTTTCTCCACAGCAAAAGAAATTGCCTTGATATAGATGAAAACCAATGAGGTGCTCATAATTACCTGAGCAGGTAGGAAGAGGCCTAGGAACTGGTTTGCTCTGATTTCCAGATGAGACTGGAGCATGAGAAGTGCAGCACTCAGCTCTTCTCAATCCTTCCTGCTGCAGGTGGAAATTCATGAGATGCATCTGATGAAGACAAAGCATAATCATGGAGCTCAGAGAGTTAAAAAATGAGATACAAGCATAATTCCTGGGAGGCCTGGATAGCTATAGCTTCTCTGGTTCCTTAATGGTATGATGGGCTTAGACCATTGTAGGTGACCTCCTGAACTCCTGACAGTACAAAATCAGACCTGGATGGCAGGGATAAAACTAAACAAGTCAATTTCTAGAGCACAGGCAGAATTTCCTCGGCTTTCTACAGCTCTCAATGAATCCTAACATGCTGTGGGCTTGCTACTTCCACCTACCCACCTTCTGCCTCTCCTGGGGTGGTAAGCAGTTTCTTGAGCTAAAATTCATTCATCATTCTATGGCATGATTTCATTTGTGCCCAGTTGAGCACAGCTATCCGGAAAAGGCACTTTACTTTTCTCACTGCAATACAGTTACCACCACAGCCCCACCTTCCCCGCACTTGTATGCCGGAAATTTGTGCTGGTAGTCTGTGACAGGAACAGCACAGAGATCTCCATGTGCCCAAAGAAGACCGGAGGCCTCCCCAAAAAACCTTGCCAGCGGTAGCAGCACCACCCACAAGCCCAGTGGACACTCAGACAAAATGACAAGAACAATAGCAGGAAATATCTAAGGGTGGAAACAACAAACCAAGCACAGCCCACGTTTCTTGGGGCTTCCTGATTGGCTTGATTTGCCTCAGCAGGAGCACTTTGGATAACCTTGCAGTTATCCCACCAGGGTAAAACCTTTCACCAGTGAAGCCACGTTTGTTCCAGTCCTTTCTAGGGCATAGGGATCGTCGCTGCCAAGTATAAATAAATAAATGCACACAACTAAAAGCTCTAAGGTAGGTCGGGCAAATGAGGCAGGATCAGGACACTGCCATCACCGTGCTCAGAACAGCAGCTTGGTGTATCCCTTTTTGCTTCCAGTGGAGTGTCTGTCCATTCCCACAAGACACGTTCCTTGCTTTGCATCAGCCTTCACCGTGGAAAAATAGACTCTGAGTTCCTGTAAGTGAATGACAGAGGACAGATTTGCAAAGCTCAAATCCAAGAAACAAACAAAACAAGTTACGGCTCCTACTGGGTGTTCCCCTTCCTGCCCTGCTGCGCTTTTTCTGTCCATGCCGTCCAAGTCCCTCTTGGCAAGCAGTGCAGAGGAATGTATTTGTGTATTTGTGAGGGGCACATAACATGGGGAACTTTTAAAAGCACCTAATAAATCTCAGTGCCTGAGGCAGGCCATCTGAGCTGCACATAGCCATCTAACTCTTTCGTTGAGGGCTTCTGAGGGGAGATTCAGGCAGTTGTGACTAAAGTATAACACCAATGGCAATGAAAGGTTGGTTAAAAAAGGTCTGAGGGAGGCATATGGGATCTCTGTAAGTCGCAGCTTTCTGTAGTGGTAAGGTAGTTGTGCTTTAACAGCCACATGGCAGCCAGGATGCAGGGAAGGTGTCTTCATGCCAATTACATTACTTTGGTTGAGTTTTCACTTTTTCATTGTAAAAGTCTGAATTCTCTTGGGCTTGTTTTCATTTTTAGTATTATTCTCAGACTATATTCAATTATTTAATTTGGGTACCTTAGGTCAGAGTTCTGGACACTGGGCAGCAATTACACCAGGTCAGCTTGCAAGTACCACATTTCTTGAAACAGCACATTTTAAGCCACCAGTACAGAAAGTAGAGAGATAAAGCTCTCTTTGAACCAGAAATCTACTGTAAAGTCCATGCAGTCACTAGCAGCAAATCTGAGTGAATTCAAGCTAAAATCATAGAAACCTCATGTTCAGAGTATAATTAATAATATCAGCTAACAGATCTACCAGGAATAAGCATGATCTGACGTATGATTGGACTGCATAGCACTGGCAAAATGTGTTGAATCAGGATAGGGAAATGGAAGCAAAGTGATTTGCTAGAGGCTACAGCAGGAATAAAACAGACTAGTCTAGCACGATTACTATTTCAGTCAACACTGCTTTTCTAGTAAATAACTGCAACACTTTTCAAGTGCTGCACAGATTGCAATATGAAGGAGTCATTAGCATGTGCTCCTAAATTGCTAAAAGTCACATATGATGAGGAGAGGGAAGGATTCAAAATACCCCAAATGAGAAACCTACAAGGAATTAAATCCTGGTTTGTGAGCAATATGGAATAAGCTGTCTTTGACTTTGGATGGAGCCAGTGCTCTCCCTCAGGAGAGGAAGAAGGCTCAGGTGGAGTCTGGTATGGAAATAACCTGTGCAGGAATGGAAAGAAGAAAAGAAATAATATTGAGGTGAAGAAAAAAGCAGCCTTTACCAGGAAGATCTAATCTTTCACTCAGTATACATATGTCTGCATATCTATGTATTGGTATGCAGTCACAAATTGGAGCATTGTCAAGAATGCTCTCTCAGGCATTGCTACTTAGGCTTGGACTGTAATAGATCTAACATATGTATTAACAACTACCATATACTCTTCCTTAAACAGACCTTAATCTTACTCTTGACTTGAATGAACATCACAAAAGGCTAATAATACTCTGCTTTTTGGTGTTGGTATTTAGCTGGACACATTGTGTGAACAGCAAGACAAGGGATATTATAGTGCAGCTCAGTGCATTATTTCAAATTCTTCAGAGGAAATACAACACTTGTAACGACTGTCAGAGTGAAACTTTGGTGCACATCTTCGTGTCAATAAAGAACTTCTGTGTTTTATCAACACAGACAGAAAACTAGGATTTTTTTTTCCCCACAGGTCTACTATTTGTCTTAATAAAGATCTTGAGTTTGCTAAGAGTCATGTGGCATTGCAAAGAAATAACAAACACTGAAGTAACCACAGCTATGTTGTATTAGCATCCATTCCAGGCAAACTAAGTAATAGGTGCATCAGAGGAAGAATAATATTTACATTAAAATATCCTTGAGATTGAAAAAAAAAATATATTTGGCTAAAAACAAGTAGAAAAAAATTGTCATTGCAAGCTGAGCAAGAGAGGAAAAACTCAGTTCAGAAAATAATTTAGGAGGGAAAACCAGCAGGACACGCTCTCATCTGCTGCACATCTGCTACAGAGAGGGTCTTATTAGGTGAATTGCTAGCTCTGTAAAATCGCAGTCTTTCTTCCAGTCTTTCTTTTTCCTCAAAAAGTTTGAAAATACTTACATTTTTCTTGCTATTTGCATGGCACTGTCAAAACAGACTTTCTGAGTGTGCCTATGGAGGGGCTGGGCAGTGCTCATCCCATGTCACTGCTTCACCCTGCAGATCATTCACTCAATACTTCCAGTAATTTCTTTTTCTTTCTTTTTTTTTTTTTTTTACTTCCCTTCATTTAAAAAGAAAGTGAAGATAAAACTTAAATCTTCTTCCAAGCTTCCTGCCTGCTCTGTAAATGCTGCTGGGTTACTAACTGTGTATCTCCAGTATTTCCACAAGTACAGGAATTGCACAAACACATCCTCCTTCCTTGGCAGATAGTGATATAGGTGCTGTTAAGGTGACATTTTCATTTTGGTGGCATACCCAGGCTCACCCCAGGCAACACTGCAGCTGCCAGCACTGCTGCACGGCGCAAGAATGGATGCTCGACTGTCATCCCCCAATTGCTCTCCCTCTATTTCTTGGAATTCTCCCAAGATATAAATAACACAGTCCACTGTACAGCTGACCTGCTGACATCTGTTGCTAAACGTAAATTAATTTTCATGTGCATAGCTGCAGTGTGCTAGCAAACTGTTTTTCACGGGGCTGGCTGCACCTATGTTGCTTTTCTGCTCTCTGGGTCTGTGCAGCTGTGTACAGGGACTTTGTGCTGGGTGGAACTGCACATGCAACCCTCCTTTGCCTGGACCTTGCAACACATGCCCTCCAACCCCATGTCCCACCATAATCCTTGCGACCTTTCTGGAGCTTGTTCCCTATGCTGAAAGTGTCCAGCCAGTCATCTAAAGTACAAGTCAATGGTAGGAGCAAAGCACAGCACGAGAGGGAGAGAGGATTTCATGAAAATAAGCCACACAGGCATGTTTGTCCAATGTATTCTTGTGTGTCCTCAGGCATCCCAGGGACAATTCTCCTGATGCTTGTTCTGCAAGTTTAATTAGTGCTCTGGAACAGCAAGCAAGTTTCTGTAGAGTTTGGTGTCTTCCCTAAGTCTTTGCAGCTTCACCTTCAAATTACAAACTACAGCACACATGTCCTCTCTCATATGGCTGTTTCATCTTGCCTGCCTTTCTTCTGCCATCCCAGGAGGTACTGAACAATGAATCACAGGTGATGGATGCCTCCCTATGCTTGCAGTGTAGGTCTCATACTTTGTCAGGTGTGACTGTCAGTCTGGACACAGAAAGTTGCATGTCTGCTTTAGGTACAACCTGACCATTCTATATCAGTTGTAGCTCTCACTTCATTTATTTTATTTTAACATATTGGACATTGGACCAAGAGGGTCCAGAACAGGACTCCAGAGTAGGAGGCTTGCTCTCTCTCAGGGCTGGGAGGGAAGAAAAAAATATGTCAACAGTGACAAGAGACAAAATCCATCTTCACTAGGAGGAGTCTAAATATGCATTTTCATCTCACAGGACTGTGCCAAGAAAGTGGGACATTTGTGCCAGTTGTTTTTAACACAAGTGCTCCAGGAGTTGGATGATTCAAAAGCCAGATTCTGCTACAGCAGGTTAAGCTTACTTGGCTGTTCAGAGACAATAAAGGGACTCAGTCAGATATGCCACATCCTGCCTAGAGCCTGGTCAGGAGCACAAACAGGAACTCTCAGGTCCAGACACTCTGGTATAAACAGACAGTGACAAAATATGTGGACTCTTCAGTCTTTCACCTGTTTGGTCATTGGTCAAGGAATTGGGTTCAGACCAAGGCCTTTTTTTTTCCTTTTTCCCAATGGAGTGTCAAGCCATGTGCTCCTCTGCTGGAAGGGCAAGAAGTCAAGGCATAGAGATTCACTGATTTCCAGGAAGTGATCTGCCCTCTCTCCAAGCAGTGAAAAGATTTTAAGGTTGTAGTCTCACCCAAGCTAGAGACATCTCCCACTTGAAGAAGAATGAAATAACTTGGCCCTGGAAAACACTCTCTTGCAAAAGTCCACAAACAAATGTGGGTAATAAATACCACAGGAGCAAGAAGTTGTGTGTTAAGGTGACAGGAGATGATGATACGGGAATGAGATAAAAATACTTCTGAAACAGAGGAAAAGCAGGTCATGAAAACGTAATCCCAGTTGGAGTTAAGAGTCACCCCAGACAGAGCTGAAGGTCCTTGTGCTTGGGAGAGTTATCACTGCATCAGGCAGACCACCAACAAAAATTAATAAACAAGCAATGTTGCCTTGGCAAGGAAATATACTCAGTTGTGTAACTTCAGCAATTCCAGGTCAAAGCATTTGCATGAACGCTAAACCTTCTACACCTGGAGTAGGAAACGTTTTACTAACTAACTCAGGATCATGATTGTTGGGTTTTATATCTGCTCATGTTTAGCTCAAGAAATCCTGTGGACAGTGCTTCACTTACTGGCTTTGATTTGTCTAACCTAGCAGGGATTATTCTGGTTCTAAATCAGTTAGATGCAAAATATCAACATACAGGTCTCTTTCTATGCATATGTGGATACACATTTACTTCAAACAGCTAAGGGAATTCTAGAGTTTTTTCTCTCTTTCCAAGTTCATCATCTAGTACTGGGATGCAACTGTTACTTAGTGAAGGAACTAGTTTTTCTTCCTGTGTATTCAGGAATATTCCCAGAGCAACCTATTCAGCATTGTGCCTCAAATTCATTTCCAAGCATTGATTGGTGATTATGTATTCCCAGTCTTTCAAGTCATGGAGGTTTTGGCTTTTCAAAGGTGCCAATTAAGTTTGCTATTCTTGATAATCAACTACATTCTGTAAACAACAGCCCTTTGGAAATCATAAGATGTGCAGTGTCAGCTTTACTCTTTGAGAGTGAGTCATTAAAAAAGGACGAGCTCTGCAGAAGGACTAAACTAAGAGACATTGAATTACTCATCTCTGGAATTCCATTTCAGATCTTGCAACAGACCTGAAATCCCAGGTTTTTTTGCCATCAGCATTGGCTATGTGTCGATACACAGTGACATCCACAAATGGTCTGACTGGCTTTGGCACAACTGCCATTGTTTACTAGGAAAACTAAGCCAATGTGGAAACTAAACCAAGTATTAATCAGTGATTTCCCCCTCTTCTGCAGCAGATGAAGGGCACCATTCACAGCTCTGGCTCTGACATGTAGGTTTCAGCTCCAGCTTCTTAGGCATGTTGGTCTACAGCCAAGTTGCTGGTGCTTGGCTGTTGATACGACTATAGGAGCCTGTCAAGGGTTGAGGTGCTGTACTGGGATTTAGGGTACAGTTCTCCATATCTTCTGCAGTTATTCTAGTCTAAAGAATCTAAATACAAGACTTGGACATCATTTCAGGAGGAACCTTCTCCCCTTGCAAGTTCATTTTCCAAGGTTATTTTGAACCTGGGTGAGTTATCAGGTGCCCTGCTGCCCCAAAATTCTTTAAAGTGACCAAGAGTGGGAATGAGAAGCTTATGGGGTGGTGTATTTTTACCAGTAGTCTTTTGCATTATGGGGAAAGGCACATAGATCCCTGCTTGCAAAAAAATGGGTCCAACACATTATGTTTCATTTTCTAGTTTTGTCACGTGGCCAAAAGCTTTGTGAGGACAAGGTTCTTGCCATAGGCATAGAAATTGTGGAGAGATCAATTTAACTCCTATGGACAAGGCCAGTTATCTCTAAACTTGGTGGTTAACTTTCTGTGTAAGCATCAGAGGGGTTTGTTGGCAAGGCTGTGCTTGCAAGTCTACCATTTTAATATCAGTTTTAACATCTCAAGGTGTTCAGCTCTGAGAGACCTGAAAGACTCATATGCAGGCCTATGTCTTCTTTGTGACACGTTGATCTAGATTGTCAGCCAAGCAATAGCAAAATAAATTTACAGCTGAGCCATACCCTTCCAGTGTTAACTCTGATTAGATCTTTCCTGTTTCCCTCTTAAGTTCTGAATACTTGTATATTTTCCTTATTAGTGCTGATAAATGTTCTTTCTTTCCACTGACATGTCAGGTTGTATGCTGCAGCCATAACCTGAATTACATTTCTCTCTTCACTGCAGATATGACATTAGTACTTCTCAGATGTAACCCAGCATGAAGAGCTAGAACACGCTAAAGAAACTGGCCCATAAACCTGCAGCTGTTCTCCTTGTTTATAATGATGTTATCATCCAACCCCAAAAAACAAAATAATGCTGAGCCAAATGTAGATATCTCTAGAAATTATGTTTCTACCACAGTTAATTAGATGGATAGAGGCAGCTATTTTCTTCAGGCATGGTTCTCTTTACTTGAGATTTGTGTACTCTTGTGGCAAAGCAGTGTATCTCTGCATTAGATGTGTGAGTGCCCTGCAGGATCCTGCTCAGGGCCCCTGCTGGGGTCAACGTAAAGGCATCTTGTGCCAAAACAGCCTCTGCCTTTCAGCACAAAGGAAAATGACACTCAAGTCTGTTGGTTTCAACATGTTAACATAGGAAACAGAGGAAATCCTTCCCCCAGACAGAATGCATTCATCACCTTCAGGCTGGAGCACAAAACAGAGCCCTGTATCCAAACATGTTTGCTGGGCACTGAGTACTAGGTGTAAATCAATATGTACACATGACACAGTTCCAGACCTCTCCTCTGCCTCTTCACCTCTTAGATTTCTCTTCTTAACTCCCCTCTCAGTTACCTAAATTAGTCATCTGTGCTGCCTGACAGTTCCTTTGTTCACTGATTCCAGCATCTCTGTGGAAGGATTAATTTGCTGCTTTAGCCTCCAGTATTCTCAGAAACTGCACTGCCCAACTTGCCTACACTCATGTGGCTGCCCAGTTAGACCAAAATTCCACCGTACACACAGACCAGTGCATCTCCTTCCCCTGCAGTACTGAACAGTGCTGGTATGAATTTTGCAAGGCATTATGTCTGCTATGTACAGAAGAAAAAAGAGAAAGTCTGTGAGAAGCCTTAAAAATTAGTAATTTTTTCCCCCATCATTGAGGAGTTTCAAGTCTCAACTAGAAGAAGCCATGAGCATCCTTGTCTGAACTCATGGATGACCCTGCTTTGAGCAGAAAGTTGGGCTAGAGACCTCCTGAGGTCACTTTCAGATGGAATTATCCTACAAGCCTGTAATCTTACTAACCAAGGAATCCGAGTGCCCTCAAACAACAGCAAAATGTGGTCCAAGAGACAGAATCCCTTCTGCTATTTGTGATTTCTTCCCCTTCACAGCAGGACAGCACTGTTAATGTGAGCTGGAGAGTCACCTTGCTTAGATGGGCAGCTCTTCTCAGCCTCCCTGGAAATCCTGCTACACCCTCAGGTACTTATGCCAGCCATCCACTACAGAAAGTTGCAGGGCAGACAGTCCAGTAGCAAGGTAGGCTTGGTAATCTGAGTGGCAAAATCCCCCATTTGTTTCTGTGATATTTGGGGAAATTGGACTCTGTGTACACCCACTGAAAAAAACCACAAACTAGGGCCAAAGGAACTCCAGACTCCTTGACTCACTTTTTTTCTTCTTATATAACCAGTTTGGTAAATCCTAATGATCAGAAAGCTGTTTGAGCCAATAACGGTCTGGTTTATACCACTTCTCCTCACTGGATCTCCATTTTTTCTCTTTTATTTTTTTTCCCTATAGCACTCCAGATATGGTAGTTGTTTATTTAACTGGTGTTATTGTTGTGGCCGTCTTTCAAATGCCAATCTCAAATCTGCTAAGCCAGGAACAAGGGAATTATAAGGTTTCCTTGCCAGGTGTCAAATGACAATTAAGGCACATCCTTTTTAAACTGGGCTAAAAGAAAAGGACATTATTCAATATTTAACAAGTTTACACAGGAAGAATATGAGCACTTTGTATATATACATACATGAACATGTGCATTCTGAATGTTTTATTACTGTTTAAACCATAACAGCATGTTGTTCAAAACAGATGTGATATTAGTGCATTTTGGTTTTCAGACCAAATTTGCATGTCTCCATTGTATCTTGTTACCAAAAAGGCAGCCATCTCTCCTTATCATTCAGCAACTCTGATTACATGAAGCTCACAAAAAAAAAAATAAAGAATGCAAAACAACCTTCAATTTGCATTACGATTTTAAATTTTGCATTGCTGGCCTCTATGTGAAAAGATAGCCCAAAGGAAGTGGTGAAGACCCCAGGTTCAATTTTTCCAGTGAGGTCTGTGGTGCTCAGGTGTTTTACTGATTAATGTATACAACAGCTCACATGGAAACTCTGCCCTTGAGTATTTTGGTTACCTCAATACCTCAGCAACCTTACCTCGGCCTTTAAGTCTAGAGAGTAGAGATGGGAGTGGTATAAAATTGAGTGAAAAATTATAAGGCAAATGCTGGTATATGACCTCTACACTGTGTAACAGGTACATTCTGGTTGAATGATCTGTGTTTTTCCTGCCATGATTAGGAGTTCAGACCTCTTCTACACAGGATCTAGGAGACTCTGTGTCAGCCTAAACTGATTTCAGTGGGAAAAGGGCAGTTTACACCTATGGGATGAGTTTGTATGCATTCTTGGTGTCACTTAGGTAATCTGTGATCCTGCCAGATTCACACATGTTTCTAAATCCTGGCAGCTCTGTCTCCACCTCCCTCCTCTTTAATAAGTTGCAAATACCACGTCTAAAAGGAACTGAAGAATGGATTTAGGAAGAAATTTTTTTAAAAAAAAAAAAACAAACTGAGATGTCTTGTCAAAACAGGGTAACAGAATGTTGCATCTTCCCAGTTTGTTGTAATGGAAAGAGTAGGTTGGCACAAGGGAAGCAGGCAGTTTATGTTACATATCAGGAGAATTTGCTTCACCAAGGGGGTCATCAAGCCCTGGAACAGTCTGTCCAGGGTAGTGGTGGAGTCATCCCTGGAGGTGTTCAAAAGCCATGTAGATGTGGTGCTTAGGGACATGATTTAGTGATGGATGTGTCAGTGCTGCGTTAATGGTTGGACTCAATGATTGCAAAGGTCATTTCTGAACTAAATGATTCTATTCTATGATTGTATAAAAGAGACAAGTGAAAACAAAACAGCAAGTAATCAGAATGTAAGAAAATGTAAATCAAGTCAGTTGCTGGGTATTCATGTGTAAGTGCACACGTGCATGCATTAGAAGTGAACTTTCCTTGGATGTGCCAAACAATTAATGACAAATCTACAGTTTTGAGCTAGCGAACAAAAAATGATGGACTTATGATCACCCCAAAATACATGAGTCTTTACTGATATCAAATGAGTTGCCTCACACCACATATACTCAAAATGTTTTCATTGTTATAAATTATTAACTAAAGTCCAGTTCATTCAAAAGGAAAAGGACTTATTTATTCCCCTGTACTTTGTTATTGCTGACTTCTACGCACTCCCATTTTCCAGTCTAATTCTGGATTATACAGCAAACAAAATGTACCAGGCTATAGAGCATGTATCCCGAAAGTGCTGCTTAGGCACTTGGGAAGAGAAGAGACTTACCAGTAAACCCCAACTCACCTAGCTCCACAATGTCATTTCACCAGACAGCACAGCATAATATTTCCAATGTCTTTATCAGCAAGTGTGATGAGTTTGTGGGGAGTTACTTTTGCTCAGTAACAGGGAAGGGGACTACAGTGCTGCCCCTGTAAGCAGTTCCTGAAACTTCCCCTGGCTCTAAGTTTGGGACGACCTCCAGCCTGGCCAGGCCCATCTGGTGCCTCTGCCATCACTAAGAAAGGAAATCTGTAATATGTAGGAGGAGGTTGAAGGGTAGGGCAAGATGGAGGTGACCACGTGGACACCGCAGTCAGAGAAGGAGGAGCAACGCCGGAGCAGAGAACCTCCTGCAGCCTTTGGTGTGCACAGCTGATTCCCTGTGGCCCATGGAGGTAAGTGGCGGGACTACAGGCTGCCAGCAGCTCTGGGAAGACCCCGTGTCAGAGGAAGATAATCTTTTGGATCACATCCCGGAGGAAACAGAGAGGAGCCGCAGCCCTTGGGATGAACACACATCAGAATCCTGTGCTGGAGCAGGAGAACCAGCAAGGAGCCTGCCTGCCCTGAGGAGAGAGGAGGCATGAGCCATCAGGAAAGGACTGAGTGATACCCCCGTTCCCTGCCCCCCTGCAACACTCTGTGGGGGAAGGAGGCAAAAACACCAGGATCAGGTACCTGAGCCCAGGAGAAGGGTTACAAGCTAGAACATAAGAGGTTTCAAAGAAACATAAGGAAGAATTTCTTCACTGTGAGGGTGATGAGGCACTGGCACAGGCTGCCCAGTTGGATTGTGGAGTCTCCTTCTTTGAGACACTCAAAACCCACCTGGATGAGTTCCTGTGTGACCTGCTTGAGGTGGCCCTGATCCGGCAGGGGAAATCGGGCTAAAACTTTTGAGTTTCTTTCCAACCCTTGAGGTTCTGTGATTCTGTGAAGAGAGGAGGGGTGGGAGAAGGTGATCTTAAAGGGCTGGTTTAACTTTTCATCATTCACCCTACACTGTATCGTTTTTTAGTTGAGTATTTCTGCTTATGGTTTTCATTGGTGGCAGATTAAATTAAGTTGCATTTTTTTCCCAAGTTTCGTAGTCTTGTCTGTTTTGCCCCAGGCCTTAAGTGGTAAGTGAGCCCTCCCTGTACCAAAGGCTCTTGGTACTTATATTTAAACACATGACTTTCATAAGCAGCTCAAGTTGGCAAGCCCTTGAACAGGGCAATCCTTCCTTCATCCTACTTACTCCCTCTCATTTTCTCCTTGCATTCTGCCTTGTGATTGAAAAAGCATTAAAGAAGTCCTGTGCAGAACAGGGCCAAGAACGAGCAAGAATTTGTCCCTTTAGCCTGGATCAGTGCCCTGATCTCTGTCATGGTTTGACGTGATAGCCTTTTCTGGTAAAGGGGAAGGGGCTGTAAAGATGGCTCCTGTAAGAAGTTGTTTGCAACTCTCCCCAGCTCTAAGCCAGACCCACTTCTGGGGCTCCATGCCTCCATGATCACTTTTTAAGAAGAAGCTGGAGGAGGAGGTTTCTTCCTCCATCTTCTTCCTGTTTTTTCCTTCTTCTGTCCCTTCGTCTTCTGGCTGGTGGTGGTGCAACGAGTAGGAACAGTGAGAGAAACAACCATGCGGACGCCAAGGTCAGTGATGAAAGA
>WBNH01010984.1:0-237395 GCA_013401255.1 Urocolius indicus
TAAAATAATATAAAATAAATAATCAGAGGCACCTTAGCAGCAAAAAAAAGTCTTAAAACAAAACTATGTAGGAGAAGCATGATTTACCAAAGACACAAAGAAATAAGTAACAAAAGAAAATCATTATACGCTAGAGAAAAGTGAATTACAGTATCTCATTAAAATTGCTTTTGGAGGGTAAAATATAATTATGCAATATGAGTTTATCTAGGGAGTTATTAAAGCATTCTTTTTCTTGCACTGAAAGTCATGAGATTTTTAATCACATTGTTAAAAACAGGTATTTCTTTCAGAAAACAACTTTGGACTGTTATTAGACAGTATATTGACAGCTTGTCCAGATAAAATATCAGAGTCTCTTTTGTTTCAACACGAACAATGAAAACTGTAAGCAACAGTGGGAGGAAAGTTGAAGAAGAAAATCCTTTAGAAGCATGTGATGCTCTCTATCATGAAAATTCCAGAATACTGTTACATGAACTTAGAAATTACAAGGAAGAATCCTCACATTTACCATTTCAAATCACTTTATTGCTAGCATGAAATGTAGTACTCTTCAATACTACCCAAGTGCTTTTAATTTCTCTCCAAAACCACAAATTAAAAAAATTAATAGAATTTCCAAAAAATAACCCAAACCTAAAGCGTAATTCAGAAAGGCTGTGATCAGTTGCCCTACTTTTTGGACAAGTGCCATGAGTTACTCACAAAGACAGATCTTAAAAAGATATTAACAATTCTCTCAGTATACTGAAACTCTCTAGAACAATAAAATCACTACATTCCCTTTGACCTGCTTAGTCAAATCCGAGATTTCAATTCATAAATCATCCAGCAACAAGTGGAAATGTGGTAGTGCCCTTGGACTTGACCAAATGCAAAAATCAACCTGCACAATTGAGTCCAGGGGCCTGGGCTGCCAGAAAAGGGCTGTTCCCCCTTCTATTTCTAGAATCAAATACAAGCTGGAGGCATTTATACCACAGAAAGCCTTCACTCGAGCTAACTTGTGAACCAGTCCTGGTCAGAGCTGTTCCCCATGGCTTGGTAGCAAAAAATCAATTGCTCATTGCTCAGAGTTTCTTAAAAATGGTATATTTTGCTACCTTGCCAGTCTTCATTGCTAAAAAATAACATTATTGCTCTAATGTATGGCTTAGCACTGAGCCTTTGAAAGGGCCACTATCAGTGGTGTAAAAGGAACTGCACTAAGGAAAATTAAAACATGTAGTTCTTTGTTTAACAAATGTCAGAGTACCACAGGAGGTAAAAACCACAGAGTGACATGAAGATAGCTATGAATTAGCAGGTATGACATGAATCCTATCCAAACAGCTACTGTAAGACACAAAATATCCTTTGAACTGTCCCATTTTGCTTTCAATTGACTTTGACTTGTACTTTATGTCAAAGACAAAAGTTATAAACGAGGCATTCACTCTGTCTTTGGTTATTTCACCAAGCATGGACACTATTCTCTACCCCAATATATTAAGGGCTACTTGAATAGCACATATATAGCATGTAGTGGGGTCACAGTGCAGATTAGAAGGGTAGCTTTCACAGTTCAAAACTAAAAGGATTTTCACAGATGAATATAAAGCCATATTGCCTACAGAGTTTCATGTAATTGCTTTACTTATGACACAGAAATATAATTCTGTTTCCATGTAATTTAACAGATTTATGGAAGGCCAGATGTTAGCAATTATAGAAACTAACATTATTCATACTCTCAGTAATACAGACCTGTTCACCCTGTACAACACCAACTTAATCTGTTATACATATCCAAAAGGGAAGAACACCCTATTTACATGCTGCTACTGCCGTTCTCCACTCAGCACACAGAAAAAGGATGTCCCCATTAAGAATGGCCCAAACTGGTAAATGGGACGTTTTTGACAACAAAGATAATCAAGCAAAGCTGAGTAACATAGCATGAAAATAAACTCCTAATTGCTACTTAGTTTGTTCTCTTCTTGTTATTCTTTAGGCAAACGATGGTTTCTTATTATTTTACGGCATTTATTATTGGAAAGTTTTAGTCATTAATCAAATATAAAAGGCTTGGACACCATACTAATTTCCAGCTGAACTTTTAAGAGAACTAATTTTCAGAGAACATCCCTTTGGCAGTTTTTTCTTGTCACTGATTGCATTTCTAAAAGTCAGAACAAACAGCCAATGTTCCCAGGGACGTGAGGAAAAGAACTTCTAAGCGTAACATCTTTTTGTCCCTTTACCTCTTTCAGCCTTAAAC
This sequence comes from Urocolius indicus, assembly GCA_013401255.1. Taxonomy (NCBI): domain Eukaryota; kingdom Metazoa; phylum Chordata; class Aves; order Coliiformes; family Coliidae; genus Urocolius; species Urocolius indicus. Next base: position 2,264 of record WBNH01010984.1, read on the forward strand.
CAGACTGAGGGAGGCGGGGAAGGATAAAACCCCAGACAAGTGCTCCCATATTCTTAGCTCCCAGTAATCTTAAAATAGAATTTCAGTTTAATGGAGATCAAATGCACTTGTTTGTATCAACATAAGATCAGTATGTAGATAGCTATGCAAAAGATGGAAGAAAACACTCATATTTGGTACGAAACTTCTCTTAACAACTGGAATCAATGTGTCAAAAATTAGCCTAGTTTAAAATTCTGAACGTGTCCATACCAGTCTTCTAATGAATATGAAAACTGAATGATAAGACTCTCACATAATTTTTATATTATTCAAATCCTTGCTCAGTTCAAATTCCCCACACTGTCATCAGGTTTAATTTGCTTTTCCACAACTGCTCTCAGAAGACGTGGGCGCAAAACTGGAATGTTTAATGATGGGCAAGGCAAAACTGTACACAAATCTTACTTCCTGGTACAGCAACACTTGGTGAGAAGATGATGAAATATTCTTTTATAAATCAAGTAACTTCCAAGAGTAATGGGCAAGTACATATGCGAAATAGCAAGGAGACTCCATAACCTTTACTCATGGATAACACCAAGAACAAGATGTCTGTGTCCACTTTGAGGGGGAATTAGTTCTTTCCTGTGTCTTGCCAACCTGCCAATAGTCTCTTTTTCACACCTGGAATTGGATTTTGCAGTCTTATTCATTATACTGAGATAATCTGTGGCAGAATACTAATTAACCCAAGTAAAAAAGGCAGAGTTTTACTTCCTCACTCCGCACAGTTCCTTCTCAAGTAAAGGTGAGGATATAGTGGAAATGACCACAATTAGAAACTTGCTTAAAATGTTAGCCTTATGCTCTTCTCTATCAACAACATATAACTAACAGCAAAGTGATTCTTGTCTAGACATGTCATCCTAAAACATTGCACTGGGCTACCTGATCAAGATCTTTACTGATCAAGATCGTTTCAGGCACTTCCAATCTGTGCTTCTTTGAAAAAAAATGTACAGCAACAAGTGTGTGATCGTATTTATTTTAGTCACAATGTAACTTGTCACATTTTTGGGAGAGGAAAAGAAAGAAAAGAAGCCACCTGAGATGTGTTCGTTTCCCAATATACCTTCAAAGTACATAAAGAGAGCTCGGTAACGTGGGCAGACAAGAAATCAGAATCAAAATGGAATGGAAAAATCCCATGAGATGCAATTTCCTTTTCCATCCTTTTTGGCTTTAACGAGAAGTAATTTGCCTCAGATATTACAAGAGGTCCCACAGCCACTGTATCTGAATGGGGTAGAAGACAAGCATGATTGTACGTATCAACACAACTTCATTAACTTTGTTTCAGTGAAATTTTAAACCAATCCCCAGCTACTTCATTTCTCAGTTTTCAAGGCTATTCAGGTTTTAATGGTATGACTTTTCTATAGCACCTTAATAAATGTGTGCAAGTCAGTCATGCAGTGTGGTGCTCTGTAATATCATGATAAGCTGTTGCAGAAGAAAGAATCCTACTAATGTGCTAATTTTAACTGTTATGGTACATTAAACCATTACAGTATAATGTTAGTGTGAAAAATGTGTGCTAGGCTCCCAAACCAATGTATGTACAAGTTAACTAAACATTGTTTTGACATATCCTTTTTCACAGGCAACTTGTCACTTAATGTATTTACCTTCTCTCTAAACCAAAATGACTTGGACTCATCTTAGAAAAAATAAATCACTAAACAGAATCATTTTTAGTTAGAAAATATTTTATGATGGGGCTTTTATTCCATAGAGACATAATGGTCTATTAAAGAACATTGCATAGTAAATTAGATTCTGAATCTAGGATTTACTAACACTTTCTAGAAACATAGAAATAACTGAACACAATTACCTTGCAGACATGTAAGACAACTTTCTCTCGGAATACAAGAGTCAGAATTTACTAAATGGAACATTAAGAACGAGCCTTTTTATTTTTCAGGATAAAATCCACAGATACAGACTGATATTACGAGCTTTAAGGAAGACTATGAGCACAACAGGATTTGTAAAACTGCAGATTCTAGAGTTGGTCTTGGATACTCTGTACCATACACAAACCTTTCTGTCTACATATCGTGTCTTTAACAATAGACAGAAAAGCCATTCCCAGGCATATAGGAAGATTTTTCAAAGGCCAGGTCTAGCTTTTTGTTTGACAGAGAAAAGGGGCAAAAAACCCAAAGAACAAACCTCCTTTTACTTTCTCATCTAGGTAACAGACAACACTGCAGCATACTTTGGAGTATATGAAGCTTCAGGAATTGATTTTAAACCCATTTAGACTTGACCTCCAAAGCCTTGCTGCACCCAACTTTTGTGCAAGACTAATATATGTGGAGTTTTTCTTCAAAGCTGCCAAGTCCTATCTTTTCCTAGCTTTCATTTCCCCACAACACTTAGTCTAACCCTGCAGTGAGGTCTAACAATTCAGCCCTTCAGGATGAAACACATGGGGTGAGAGGAGGACCCATGTCAAGTTTCCCCACAAAATTTGCACTGATTCCTAAAGAAAAACATCAAGAACTGTCAGGGACTGTTTCCTTGGTTGTTTTGCTTTCTGTGCTTGCAAGTCACAATGTAGAGACTAAGAAACGTGAAATATCATGAAATAAAGTGGAATCAGGCATTTTCCACTCCAGAGTGTAAACAGCTCTCTACTAGAAGTCTCTCACTTAAAAGAGAGATGGAGATTAAAAAATGCAATTTAATTTGCTTCTATTTTTCTGCTCTAGACAGGAGCAAGTGTTGTGGAACATCATTAACTTCCCAGAACATGGCATTTCTTTGCCAGTTTTTCCGTTCTTGTAGTTATCTCTGAAAATTCAGCGGTGAGGGTTTATTTAGTGATTACCTTATGAGGTAGCAGTAATGAGGTAAAAGGTGCTTAGTGCAAGGGAAAAACAGCATTTGCCAGTTGCTTCAATATGGTACCAGTAGATAGTAGTTAATATTGGGACATATATCATGTGACAACTCACAGATCTTCATAAAGTATCCAGGTTTGTTTACCTTAAAGCATAGCAAAGCTCCTATCCAAAAAGAAAAAAAACAAACCCTCGAAGAACCTAGCAACTATAGCCTACATGTTTTAATTGCCAAGCAAACCTTGGTAGCAACTTAGTATAGCAATTCTGTTTTGTCTGCAAGCAGTATTCTTAACATGTTGTGAAGGGCCAATGTCTCATAAAAGTGCTATCGCTGGAAATTAAATTACATTCTCTTAATTTGAGCCTGCTTGCCATCACCTTATGAAGCTGACATCTTTTATAAAAGCACAGCCATGGAAATATATTCTCTTTTCAAAGCTGCCTTCAGTTGATGTTTTGAGCAATAAAAGTATTTTCCCAAGCTTGAAGAGGCCTGGCTAAGTCATACACCTTATTATCCAAGCTCTGGTGCAATATCATCTGTTGATGATAATGTTGATTTACATCTGTTGATTTACACGTTTGCCCCTTGCCAGGTGACAAACTCTACTATTTTCTGCTAGTCAATGGGAATACAGCTTTTAGAAGCACTGAAGTATCACAACACTTCTCAAATAGAGGTTATTTTTTAAAGTGTCCTGCAAGCATGGCAGATCACCGCAAGCAATGACTCAGCTGCAAGACCACCTACATATAAATGGAGGGAAAGGGGGTTAACTAACAAGTACACTAATACACCCAGCAAAAGCAAACAGCTGCCTGGCCTTTGGGCAATCTGTCAGAGCTGAGTGCTCCCTCCCACTGCCTTATGATTTTCATGTGTTACTATAGTTATTATTTTGTGGAGGAGGTTTTAATTATATTTTTTTTCACTTATGTTCTTAGCCTATTTATTGTTCTCCAAGTTTTGTCCTTCAGGGACAAAAAAGAAACGTTTCAAAACATACTGAAAAGCAATGGCCCAAATCCACCTCAGGTACACACTAGGATTTCACTGTATGCTCTCTAATACATACCAGGACAAAACACTGTTGCTAAGCAGATGAACTCTCTTTTGCCTGAAACAGAATGAATTACTCTGGCCCTGACTCTAAATACTCCACCACACAAACACTCTCTATAACGTGATGAAAGTCAGTGTTCAGATAACTGAGTTTTAGCTAGAATGTGTGGTGTCAGCTCTCTATCATTTTAATCATTTTAAAATAGCCATCATGGCTTGAAATTGTCAATATGAGCTAGCAGCATCTTGCAATTAATTTTTAATTGGTTAACCAGTCTAACAAATTAAAACAAACTGGTTTATTATCTTTCTGACTGGTACCTTGAAGCAGATGTTTCAGAAAAGCAATTCAGTTAAAATAAGCCTGCTAATTTCACATTCTGTTTACAACTTGCATATGGCAAGATGAGCACCTCACCTTATGAACTTGCAGGTCTCAATGAGGGCAGCTTGCTTGCGCTAAAACTCATCCCTTCAGCCTCCACAGAATACAGAACATTCTGGACTCCTTTTGGAGTACCAAGTGCCCTTCCCTTTAAGAGCAATGCCCACAATACTGACCTTTTCAGCAGCCTAGCTATGGGCCATTTAAAACCAGTCTTCTCTATATGTCTGTCTTTTCCTGAGACCACCCTGAGCCTTGTACCTTCTTTGTCCTAAAACATCCCTGGACAAGGGACAGGGCTCTTCATGCAAGCAGTATAGGTAGGCACTGCGAACGCTGCAAATGCTTCTTATCCCCAGTTCCCTCAGGGCTTTTTGAAGCTTATACCACATTGCTTTGACTTCTGATATAGAAAAGATTTTCAACATTGTGATGTCCATTGCTCCTTTTCTCAGTATTTAAATAAAGCAGAGAAAAACTCTTAACATTTGAGAATGTGTTTAGAAATAGATGACTTTCATGTGGAATTTTATCTGTTAAGCCACAAAATGCTGTAAGTTTTCCATTTTTTTACCCAGCCACCCCAATGAAGTTCACTGTTGTGACTTTACTGAGCTCCCTACCAGCTTAAGACAATGGATGACAAAAATGTAGCTGGACAGTTTACAAAATACTGGTTTCAAAGTAATTATTCTTCCTCTGCATTTTTAAATTACAATGCTATCTTATCCCAAGGACTTCTAATAGCTTGAATTTATAAAAGATGGGAAAGTTTGTTTCAAGTTGTAATTCATGTATTTTTGTTAGAAACTTCTGTTTTACTTCAGTTGTATACTTTAACTCTTAGAAAGGGCCCTTTGCACCTATGGACATGAAAAATGAAATTTCCAGTGCTAAAAAAATAATTTTTTTTTCACAGAAGCAGCAGCTTCTGAATCTTTTTCAGAAGATTCATAGAACCAAGGAAAGATAGAAACTGAAGTTCCAAAGAGAGGACGTAGAACCATGAGAAGTCGATCTGGATCTCTACAGAAATTAAAATGGATCCTTTCTAAGTAGTTTTAAATTCATCTGATAAAATCTGATGTATGAATTACATATAAGGCTTCTGAGAAAAGGGGAAAAGATGCAAATACTGTAAGGCAGATGTAAGCCACAATTACCATCTTCAGCAACATTTTATTATTGCTTACTTGTAGTGGCACACAAAGTCATGTGGACAATCAAGGGCACTCAGACTGCAAGAACTAGCACTAACTCCTGATGGAACCTCATCCTTTGTCATCCCAGAGAAACAACTGACCAGCTCCTCCACACCCATCAAAAATTCCTCTCTGTTCATACTTTTAGCCTCAGTCTGCAAATATAGTGCAAAAGAACTTGATGCTATTTGCATAATTCTGAAACTACAATGATGAAGATACCAAACCATGGAAAGCAAACAAATCAAAGCAACACAGACATACTCCAAACGTGTTCTTAGGTTGCTCTGCTGAACTTGAAAATGGAAAACCAATCTTTCCCCTTTTGTGGCCTGTTTTGCTCCCCAGAAAGCCTACTTTCACTTCAGCTTTTACAGCAACTTATTATGATAAATGGCAAAGTGCAGTAAGTCACACTCTGGCTCTCTGACTGCCTCCCTCTTGTAATAAGCATTCCAAAATGTGTCGTGGTTTTGGACTGGCACCCATGCTGCATGGCTGGGGATGCTGACAAACACAGCCATGCTCATTTGCACTCTCATTTTAACCTTAAACACAGTAACTGCTCAGGACATAGTCTCAATAGTCACATTGTAAGACCATGCAGAAGGAGGAGATAAAAAAAAAAAAAAGCACTATGCTGATCATTGCTTACCAACACAGGACTCCCCGGAAAGAGAATAGTTTCCATTGTCATGGAAACCGCTTCTGCACTCACAGTGGTACCACCCTGGGAGGTTAACACAGCGTGAATGGTTGTGACACTCAATGATCCCCTCTGCACACTCATCAATATCTGCCTCAGAGAAAAACACAAGCCAGCCAGGAAATTAATTTCCTTTGACACCAATGCTTTAGGTTTGCTTTTTTTGTTGTTGTTGTTTTTGTTTAGTTTTGTTTTTAAACTCTTCCTTTACTAGATGGCTCAAGGTTTATTACAGTTCCAAATAACAGACACTTAAAACACAACTCACATAACAACAACAACAAAAAAAGAACAAGAATACATCATGGAATTTGATACATACAAGACATTGGTTTATATCATATTTTGTTTAAAATGGAAAGCAAACAGGCAGGTTATTATACTTTCTTTGTTTAGAGTTTTTAAACTCAGAAGTTACACTTGTCTGTGCATACAAAGCATCGCAGAGTAGCTTCTCCACTGAAAAGTCAGCTTCAACAGATCTCAAGGCTTTACAAACTGCATGTCCCAGGACACCTTGGAAACAGCAAGCATTTTCTTCAGGACTTGTGTTTCTGGTGTTCAGCTGTGATATTGGCAGCTATCTGGCACTAAAGGTCCTCAGAAGACTTTGGAAAAAACAGTTAATCTCTTTTGTTTATATGATCAAAATAAATACCTAGTACACGTGTAACAGTGTGTGCCAAACAGAAAAAGCAACCTGTGTTCTAGCTGCCACAAAACATTTAGCTGGAAAAGAGGAAGGCAATGGAAAGTTACAGCAAGATGAACACCTTGCTGAGTTTCAATCAATGTACTGTTTTTATAAAGGATGTTTTTAAAATGTCTGTAACACCATTAAAGAGAGACCTCATAATTGCTAGTAACCTTGGTTAATCACAGCTGGCACCTGGTTGCTTCTCCCCTTTGAGCATTTTTCAGCACATTTTGTAGGGTTGTAATTAAAATTAGCAAATTAATTATATGTTAACCTTGCAGTAATTTAAGAAGCTATTATATTTTCATTCCTCTATTTAGCTCAAGCTTTTTTTTTTTTTTCTTTTTGTTTTTTAATCTTGGACAGTTTTCAGCTGGGTACCTTATCAATTAAAATGAATCTCAGCTAACAAATGTTAGCCATTTTCACCCACTGAGATTTCTTTTGTTCCTCAGCAATCAGCACATTCAAAATATGCATAAACTGTGCACACCAAATGCAAATTTAGGGAAAACAGGTTCCGAAACTGCATTTCGTTCTGCAAGCATCGAAGTGCCGGTGTCTCATGATGCAAGAGTGAGTAACCACAGGGTATGCATTACCAAATACATACACCAATATAGTTTCATGAACTGCAGTGGTCATGTTAATGTGCACTGAAATTTAGTTGAATGACGTTTCTTTCACTACAATTCCATTTTCTTACATCGTACAAGCAATAACACAGAAAAGTTCAATTTTTCCTCATTTAAGTAACCATATTTATTCTCGTTGAAAGATGGCTGAGAAATCCAAATAAATGCCTTTTTCCAGCTTTTTTGTTCACTCTCACTCAAGAATTGTTATCTATGTAATAGGGTTAATAACCACTATGTACCTCTAGCTTTATTCAGATTCTATCTAACAATAAAGTCTATGTTTTACACCATAAAATGTCACTGCTGCCACCTTTTCTGTACTTTTTGTTTTTTAGAAACTAATTTTAGTGTTAAAACACTGCACAAATCTAGCTGTCCATCAACGATGAGTGCTGCTTGCAAACTCAGACACATTCAATTCATTACAGCAAATGGAATTTATAACCATGATCTTTTCACATGTCATGGCTGACGGAACAAGTTTAATCCTATTTGGAAAGTGAATGACTTTGCTGCTGCAGGTCAACCGCAAACGAATCCTTCTGCTTGCTTTCTTCTCTTCTCCAGTGTAGAACTGGAGAATACCCCCGTTTAAAGATTGCTTCCCAGGGTCAGTCCTGTACCAGACCTCTATCCATTCAATTTTACATTTTTAATTTACAAAATCAATAGAGTTTTCCACAGGTTCATTTCTAAACTTGAACCCTTTTGAAAGCGTATTTGATTTAGGCTCATGGTGTTGGATACTAAATGACTGGTAGATTACATTTCAGAAAGCCTGTCTGCCAGGATACCTACACTAAGCAGCAGTTTACTTAATAGAAGACGACTATCAGTGCATGATTCTCTGTAGATTATGTCAGAAAAGTAATGTAACACACTGAATTATTTCAAGACTGGATGGCTCTCTTATGGCAGTGCCATACCTGTCAATAGCTTTTGTCCACTGATGGGAGACACAAACAAATTTTTTTTTTAAACCAGCAGAGCTGGGCAAAAAGGAATTGCTTTCAGTTGTATAGGATCTTCCTTTCTTCATCTCGTTAAACCAGTGGAGTTATACCAGCACTGCCTGACCTGTGCTAGGGGCAGAGGACAAGGGAAAAGGAGGTGCTGTGTGGGCTGCTTTGGCAAAATCTGCAACAAAAGACTAAAAGCAACTAAAAAAACCCAAACTAAACCCCATCCTTTAAGTTCTATTCCTTAACACCATCTTTTTTCTCCTAGAGCCATTCCCAGCTTACAAGAGCTGCCTCGCTGCTCTTCAGGTCAAACTCAGCACTACTCCTTGCTCCATAGCCCAGTCTTCTGCATTCACATGTGTGTGCTGGAGACAGGCTGAGCTGATGGCACATGGGGAAGGATGGGGAAGCAACCTTTCCCCTGCTTCTGTAGCAAGTTAGTATTCCTCTGGCAATACATCATTAAATACAATATGCATGAAGAGCAGCATAAACGGGAAAAATCATTAGCAGCTTCTCCATTTGTCTAACACATTGCAGTTCCTACTCCCATGCTTAAAACGATGTATATAAAGACTAAAAGGGGAGAAATTATTATTATTAGGTCTGTAAGCTTCTCCTGTGATCCTGTGTATTCTTTGTAGCATATGTATAAACATCACTGCAGGTACAGGAAAATACCATTTAGAAATTCCAAATGATTTTATGTAGCTCATAATAGCAAGGGGAAACTGCAAATAACAGCTTTATAAAATGGCGATACATGTTTTGTGACATTACTTAGTTTACCTAATAGATCATTTCCATCTGGACACACTATGGCTTTTGAAAATACCTTTTTGAGGACTCCTGCATAGGAAGATGATGTTATACATAATAGCTAGTTCAGGGAATTAGAATCCTTTCACCTTTCTTCACCTTAGCTTTTCTGTCTTTAGATGGTAGCACCTGATTTGCATACTTGCCTCAGGATGAATATCTTTCTATCAAAGTCTGGTTTGGGGTTTTACTAAAGAATTTGAGCTATACATGTTCTCTGTGTGTGTGCTTTGCATTTGCAGATGCTTACCAGAATATACCATGCATACTTTCTTTATAAAGCTGAAATAAAAGTGTATGCCTCTGGCCTGAGAGTGAAAACAGTACAAAACTGATAATAATTCTTCAAAGGAGCACAGGAAAACCTGTTTGGAAACTCTGTAATGACACAGAAGAAACAAGAGCTGGACGTATTTTTGCTTTAGGATTTACCTGCCTTAAGCACTCCTGGCAGCAGAGAAAGCACGAGGCCCTCAGGGCTCCAGGCTCTGCCTTCTTGCAGCATCCCACCATGGATGGAGAAGCCTGAATCTTTATGTGCACATCTTTGCCTTGTCATTCCACACAGCTAAGCCACACTCACAGAGGCCGGTGAAAAGCCAGTGACTCACAAATTTGTATGGGTTTTCTGTATATCTGCTTAAGAGGCAGAGAGTCTAAAACTCAGTGCTTCTGAGAAATGGCCAATTCAGTATTTCCTTGAGAGCTGAAAATTTCCCAAACCTTAATTTGCCTCTGGTCTTCATCTAAAATCTGCACTATCTTTGCATTAAGTGTAATATTTTTCATTTCTAGCTGTGATTCAACACAAGACGTTGCTGCTTTTAGCCCTGTGGATCTATCTTTGCAGTTTTTCATTCAAGCCTTCTTATAATGTTCATATTAAAGGAGATCCTGTACAAACTGTTCCATTGCCTGGGTTTTTTTACTCCTCTCAGTTATTTAACTGTCATTAGTAAAGAATTGTTAATGGATCTGGCAACACTCCACTATAATGGCTTTGCAAAACCCTCAAAAATGGCATATTTTTGTATTGTAGAATAAAGGACCCAGTTGGTTGTGAATAAGCTCTTGCAGGATGTTAATCCTGTCCTTTAAGGACAGTCTGTAATTTTTACTTTTAGCATCCCAGCTTCTTGCATTATTCATAAAGGTATTTATGCAGACAAGATAAATAGGATAATTTAACTCAAAATAAAACACAATGGCTTCAGAACCCAGTGAAAAAGTAAAATTAAAATAATTCAATCTTTTCTAATGCCTCATTTAAGTCATTTAAGTCACTATGTGATAATACTGAAAGGAAAACTGCTCACTGTCACGTAATAACCAGCAATCTGCAGTTTCAATGAGACAGAACAGTTTTACAATAAAAGAGTCTGTTCATCAAACCATTACTGTGCTCTTTTCCATGCAAAAAATATAAGATCCTTATCTTTAGCTATCTGTTGATCAGGAGATCTATAAGCAGGAAAAGTATGTCTGAACAAGAAAAGATCACACAGGACTCAAGCTACCTGAATTAAAATCATACCCTGGCAGTTAACCCTGTTAGTTCCAGAGCATTACAAGCTCTGTTTTCCACCTTGGAGTATTTTTCTTCAGCATAAGAAAAAAAAAAAAAAAAAAACAAACAAGAAAAAAAATCAGCCAGTCATCTGAAGCATAAGTTCTATGTAAAATACAATCTCTTCTCATCTCCTACTCTCACATGAGCCTCACTTCTATGACACAAAGATAGCAAGAAAGGGATGTCACTGATAGCACTATGCATACAGCTTCCTCTACTGTAAAGGAGTCATTTGACTACTTCAAATAAACCCTGAAAGCAAAGACAACTATTTTGGATGAGCAGAGATGAGAAATTCTCTCTCTCTAAAGAAAACATCTCCCGCAAGCCTATCTTTATACCAAATTCAGTTGATATAAGCAAATAAGAAATCTATACCTTTACATGAACTTTTATAAAGGCTGAATTTTATCCTTTATTATTAACTCTCATAGTGGCTATACTATTAAACTTGTACATTAGCTCTGACTGTTTGCTACAGTTATCAACAATGGCCTGCCTTCATTGTTAAATATATGCAATACAAAGCAGGAATGCATTGACAACAGCTACCCTTAAAGTCTGCTAGATTTTCCCAGTGCTAAGTAGAAGCCACAATGCTCCGACCCTGTCACAAGTTTACAAGCCAGCGTGCCTGGAATACCAACGATACGGCACCGGTAAAGCTATTAAACAAATGGTAACTTAGAACATAGATAACTATATCAGTTACATTTGAATAATGACTCAACCTCGTGGGGACAGTTCATTCTTAAGACTATATAGATACTAAAACCCAGAAAGGACAGGAAACACATCTGAGCCCTACCTATTGACATTTTCAAGCATCAATTTCTTGTCTCATAGCTTTAAGTGTCTCCGGTGATAAAGATTCCCCTTCCCTCTGACTGAAAGCAGTAGCAGGCTTTAGAATAGTTATTAGTGAATTTTTTCCTTGACATTCAGCCTCTTTTTTAATTACTTTCATTTCAACTCATTAGGAGATTTTAGGCAAACAATCGGCACCAAATAACACATTTCTGTCTCCTCAGTAGTCATGGCTGTTTCCACAGGCAGCTTTTATTGCATTGTGTTTATATTGGCCTTTGCAGTTCCTTCTCAGGCAGGAATAGTCTTGCCTGAATAAGTGGTACAGACTTTGGTCCATTTTTCTACTTTGAGGACACAGCAGTAAACCATAAAACTTTAAATCTGTTGAGACAGTGAATACAGATCCAATTCATGAATAATCAAACCCACGTAACACTTTAATGGTATTAAATGGCTTTCAGGGATGAAAGGTATGCCCACCACTCATTATAATTAAAGAACAGCTGTAATATGCTTTATTGTGTAATTCTGGATTGGTGTTATCAAGATTTTTAATCATCTGAAACTCATGTGCAAATTTAGAATGATGAGTTTAACAATAATGAATGGAATTAAATTGCTATCAGAATAATAACACAGACTAGTTGTACCAGCAATTTTTAAGATTAATTCTTTTAATATGTAACATCTAATTTGCTGAAATTCATTTTTAATGCACACTCCAAGATGATGCCTTTATCAGTTTAGTGCATGTCTCATACCTTCAAATTCATCTATTTGTAGGCTAAATATGTAGCATGCTTGGAGTATGCAACCTCATGGTCTCGGACGGTCCAAATGTTGCTCCATGACACTGGGGCTGAAACAAGAGGTTTTTAATCTCAAAATAGAAGATTTCTGGGTGATGTAGGAAATAAGAATTGCAGCCAGACTGCTCCGTGGAAAGCACATCAGTAATATACTAGGCTGGGTGAAGAACTATTTAGTATTTAGTATTGCATTTGAGTTTCTCTTGCAAATGGGATTTTAATTCTCACTCTACAAGTCAGAAGCAGACTGACTTCACAATTAGCAGGTTAAACTTCCAACTGAGGCAGAGACTTTCTGTCAAATCTGAGGCCTATGGGCAACGTGTCTCTCAAATTACATCACTCTGAAAACAGCAATGCTATTAGCCCAACATTTATTATATCTGGGTTCTTCTCACGTCTTGGAAGACAAGATCATGCTTGATAGAACTGGCTTGGAGGAAGGTGCAGAGAGCACACAGCTCAAAATAGCCTTTTAGCAAACTCCAACTGTTGCTGGACTGAAGACTTACAACTTCAAGATGAAAGTGTAGCTCTCTGCCTACTAGTCTCTTGTACCTTTTGGCATTCAGATCTCCAGGAATGCCCTTATACTCTCTTGACATTATGTTCTTCCTAAACATACCACAGCACTTTGTCAAGACCTTGAATTTATTATTTTTCTACCTATTTAGGTAGAATTGCTGTATGACTTCCATATCAAGGTATGGAACTCACGAAAATCAATCTGGTGGCATTTCTGTACAGAAACTCAACTGCTGCGGATCACTAGGAAAGTTTCTTTCTGTGATTTTCTACGGTAGAATTGACAGAGATGATGTGTAATTCACAGGTGAGGTAACTCAGGCTGAGAGATACAGTGAATTACGCAAAGTTGTCCAAAGCAAATGTGCAAGAAGCTCCTTAATTTTGTAATTCAAGCCCACTCTCATGTCTTTTAGGTCACCATTTCTCTATTCCCTATGGTTTTTCTCCAATTACCAGGTAGAGGCAAGGCCAGTCTTCCCCTCCCTTCATGCCTCATGAACATGGGCTTTATTTTTGAATCATGTTCAGTTATTTTCATCCTGATTACTAATTCAATTAAATTGTGATCCTGGAGTTGTATCTTCATGTATTATACATGAGCAGCTATTCAGAATATTAGATACACGTACTAGAATAAAATGAGAGAACAAGATCAACAGGAGAGGTCTGTGGTGTCAATAGACTGTAATCAATGAAGCCCTCAGCACACAGAGGTATATTTCTGCACAACTAGGATTATGGAGATTTTTTCCTAAAAAAAAAAAGTTCAAATCCATTCTTAACAGCACAGTATTTTTGTGCCCAAAGCTGCTTTAAGCCAGTTCAAAGCATAAGTGCTGTAAATTCAGATTCACTTAATTTGCAATGACTGGTAAGACCATACTAAAAATCCATTGCAGAATTATGTGTCAGAAAATCTGTGGCAAATTCCATTAAATACCTGATAAAAATATCAACACATTAACCAGAATAAAAAGTGGTTTTGCCAATTGATTTTAACATGCTGCACATTCTTAGCCACGATCACAAAATCTGAGAAGAATTTTCTAATGAGGATATATGTTAAAGCAAAGTAGTTGATGATCGTCACCCAGCTGCAAGGTAGCTTGGCAGAAAAGAAGCTGAGGGTCCTGGTGGACTCCAAGTTGAACCAAGGCAACTCTGCTGCAAAGAAAGAGAATGATATCTTCAGCTACATTAGGCAAAGTACCACCAGCAGATCGAGGGAAGGGATCATTCCCCTCTGCTCAGCGCTGATGAGGCCACACCTGGAATGCTGGGTCCAGTTCTGGCCTCTCCAGTACAAGAGAGAGATGGAACAACTGGAGACAGACCAGCTACTGCCATGAGGGTAAGAGATTCAAGCATCTCTCATGGGAGGAAAGACTGAGAAGATCCAGGACTGTTTAGCTTGGAGAAGACATGACCCAGGGGACGTCTTACCAGTGCAAATAAATACCTGAAGGAGAGTGCAAAGAGAACAGAGACAGACTCTTTTCAGTGGTTCCAAGTTGTAAGACCAGAGGCAATGGGCACACACTGAAACACATGAGGGTTCAAGAAAGAACATCAGGAAAGGCTTTTTCAGTGTGAGGGTGACCGTGCACTGGCACAAGTTGCCCAAAGAAGTTGTGAAGATTTCAACATTAGAGACATTCGAAAGTCATCTAGACATGATCTGGCTCTAGTTGGCCAGGCCTGAGCAGCAGGGTTGGACAAGGTGATGTCCAGAGGTACCTTCCAAACTCAAGCAGTCTGTGATTCTGTCTCCAAAGAAATGCTCACTCCAACAACTATTAAAGTGAACTGGATGTAGGCTGCAAATTGGCTCATCGAATCTATAACAGATGAATGTAACCTCTTATTAAACAGGACACTGACAAACAGCATTCTCTACCCACTGTACCAATTGTCTATAATCCAGTGCATTGGACAAAAAGAATCATTCGGATGACACTGGCTTTCTATATAAAAGCTTCATGGATGAGTCTTATCATTACTATTCAATGCTAGCAGACTATTTCAAGCACAGTCTTTAGGTAGTAGGCATAACCGATATATCACTGTATCTAGCACTTGAAATGCTGAAGTTCAACATCAAAGTCATCGAAATAGCCTATTATCTTATCTAGCACATCCTATGACAGAGAATAAATGCTCCCTACCACACATTCTTTAGTNGGCTTGGAGGAAGGTGCAGAGAGCACACAGCTCAAAATAGCCTTTTAGCAAACTCCAACTGTTGCTGGACTGAAGACTTACAACTTCAAGATGAAAGTGTAGCTCTCTGCCTACTAGTCTCTTGTACCTTTTGGCATTCAGATCTCCAGGAATGCCCTTATACTCTCTTGACATTATGTTCTTCCTAAACATACCACAGCACTTTGTCAAGACCTTGAATTTATTATTTTTCTACCTATTTAGGTAGAATTGCTGTATGACTTCCATATCAAGGTATGGAACTCACGAAAATCAATCTGGTGGCATTTCTGTACAGAAACTCAACTGCTGCGGATCACTAGGAAAGTTTCTTTCTGTGATTTTCTACGGTAGAATTGACAGAGATGATGTGTAATTCACAGGTGAGGTAACTCAGGCTGAGAGATACAGTGAATTACGCAAAGTTGTCCAAAGCAAATGTGCAAGAAGCTCCTTAATTTTGTAATTCAAGCCCACTCTCATGTCTTTTAGGTCACCATTTCTCTATTCCCTATGGTTTTTCTCCAATTACCAGGTAGAGGCAAGGCCAATCTTCCCCTCCCTTCATGCCTCATGAACATGGGCTTTATTTTTGAATCATGTTCAGTTATTTTCATCCTGATTACTAATTCAATTAAATTGTGATCCTGGAGTTGTATCTTCATGTATTATACATGAGCAGCTATTCAGAATATTAGATACACGTACTAGAATAAAATGAGAGAACAAGATCAACAGGAGAGGTCTGTGGTGTCAATAGACTGTAATCAATGAAGCTCTCAGCACAGAGAGGTATATTTCTGCACAACTAGGATTATGGAGATTTTTTCCTAAAAAAAAAAAAGTTCAAATCCATTCTTAACAGCACAGTATTTTTGTGCCCAAAGCTGCTTTAAGCCAGTTCAAAGCATAAGTGCTGTAAATTCAGATTCACTTAATTTGCAATGACTGGTAAGACCATACTAAAAATCCATTGCAGAATTATGTGTCAGAAAATCTGTGGCAAATTCCATTAAATACCTGATAAAAATATCAACACATTAACCAGAATAAAAAGTGGTTTTGCCAATTGATTTTAACATGCTGCACATTCTTAGCCACGATCACAAAATCTGAGAAGAATTTTCTAATGAGGATATATGTTAAAGCAAAGTAGTTGATGATCGTCACCCAGCTGCAAGGTAGCTTGGCAGAAAAGAAGCTGAGGGTCCTGGTGGACTCCAAGTTGAACCAAGGCAACTCTGCTGCAAAGAAAGAGAATGATATCTTCAGCTACATTAGGCAAAGTACCACCAGCAGATCGAGGGAAGGGATCATTCCCCTCTGCTCAGCGCTGATGAGGCCACACCTGGAATGCTGGGTCCAGTTCTGGCCTCTCCAGTACAAGAGAGAGATGGAACAACTGGAGACAGACCAGCTACTGCCATGAGGGTAAGAGATTCAAGCATCTCTCATGGGAGGAAAGACTGAGAAGATCCAGGACTGTTTAGCTTGGAGAAGACATGACCCAGGGGACGTCTTACCAGTGCAAATAAATACCTGAAGGAGAGTGCAAAGAGAACAGAGACAGACTCTTTTCAGTGGTTCCAAGTTGTAAGACCAGAGGCAATGGGCACACACTGAAACACATGAGGGTTCAAGAAAGAACATCAGGAAAGGCTTTTTCAGTGTGAGGGTGACCGTGCACTGGCACAAGTTGCCCAAAGAAGTTGTGAAGACTTCAACATTAGAGACATTCGAAAGTCATCTAGACATGATCTGGCTCTAGTTGGCCAGGCCTGAGCAGCAGGGTTGGACAAGGTGATGTCCAGAGGTACCTTCCAAACTCAAGCAGTCTGTGATTCTGTCTCCAAAGAAATGCTCACTCCAACAACTATTAAAGTGAACTGGATGTAGGCTGCAAATTGGCTCATCGAATCTATAACAGATGAATGTAACCTCTTATTAAACAGGACACTGACAAACAGCATTCTCTACCCACTGTACCAATTGTCTATAATCCAGTGCATTGGACAAAAAGAATCATTCGGATGACACTGGCTTTCTATATAAAAGCTTCATGGATGAGTCTTATCATTACTATTCAATGCTAGCAGACTATTTCAAGCACAGTCTTTAGGTAGAAGGCATAACCGATATATCACTGTATCTAGCACTTGAAATGCTGAAGTTCAACATCAAAGTCATCGAAATAGCCTATTATCTTATCTAGCACATCCTATGACAGAGAATAAATGCTCCCTACCACACATTCTTTAGTGATTTGCCTCAACCGATTTTGAAATGACTCACATGATGAGTCCTCCTCCACTTCATTGGGAAGATTACGTTGCAGCCCAATAACCCACAATGTTAGGAAGTTCTTTTGATTAGTTTGAGCCCTTCCATAATCGAATATGGTTCAGACAAAATAACATTTGTCCAAACAATTTCACTGCTAACGGGAGGTAGCAGCTGATGAGAAAGTGATAAAAAAGAACATGTTCTTCACTGTGGCTAGGGTGAGGGAGTGTCAACCATTCTCCTTACAACTCCCACGTACACCACTGTGCCAAAGAGCACGAGAAGCAAAGCCAAATTGCAGGTTTAGATTACAATAGTGTGGATGCCCTAGAGCACCCCTGAGAGTTTAATAATAATGGGAAACATTCTCAATTAGTTTTTTTTTTTTAAATCTTGAAATGATTAACAGCTTCAGAAAAGCATTTTCATTCATACAGCCAGAAATTCTCCCAAGGAATCAAATCCTCAAACAACCAGTGTAAAAAGAGCTCTTGAGATCCTAAGCAGAATAAAGTAAAGCTCTCTGCATCCTTAATTAGGGAAGAAAATAGTCCAGGAAGTGCTGATCAATACAGTGCAAATGATAAAAAAAAAGGCATACTTTCATAAAGATGATGAAATTTGTAGTTGGTCTTCTGTACAGCACTCTGGTTTGCAACTGCTCTTATTCAATGGAAGTTCTCCATCAGGAACTGTAGTTAGATGGGAACCGGTCTCTTCCCCCAAGTAATAATGGCCTCAAGTTGCATTAGGAGAGGTTTAGATTGGACATTAGGAAGAACTTTTTTCCTGACCGGGTTGTTAGACACTAGCACAGGCTGCCCAGGGAGGTGGAGGACTCCTCGTCCCCAAAAGATATTGACAAGCTGTGTAGTTGGGGTGCTGAGGGCAATGGTTTAGTGGTGGGTTTGGCGCTATGAGGTTGGTGGCTGGACTTAAAGGTCTTTTCCAACTGAAAAGATTCTACGAACAGATGTAGTAAAATTTGCTAAGCAAACAACAGTCTCAGCATCCACTGACACTGATCACTGACTGAATGGTGAAGAATCATCCCACCTGACAAGAGATGCTAAACAACCACTCTCTGCATCTTCAGGAGTCTAGGAGCCAATACACAGACTTTCAAATGGTAATATTGACTGCTTAATATCTTCTGGTTTTGAATCAGAACTAATTTGATGTTAAGTTACTTGTTCCATAAAACACATTTTTAAAATATAAACATTTACATTTGCTTGTAATCAAGCTGAAAAAAATCCCCCAAGGAAGAATCAAAATTCTTGGTTTCCATTACAAAAATAAAACAGAAAAATAGACCTGAAAAAAAAAATCTCAAAATCCATCTTAAAATTAACTCCCTATTTCACAGTCATTTCTAAACAGAATTAAAGAGAATAAAGTATACCAGCAGGTATGAAAGCAAAGTGAAGCATCCAGTAAAATCTCCCAGGTGAAAAACTCCATAAATAAATGTTCAGGATTAAAAGCAACGGTCATTACTGCTATTCTTCTTTCTAAATGCTGCAATGAGTGTTTCCAAATAAATAAGTGCCTGTTTCCTTAGCATAAAGTGTGCACTTTGAAAGAATATGCACTCTCTTTCATTTTTAATTACAGACTGAATTTCTAACTTCACTATACCATTAGTTGTAGACTTTGATCAGATCCCAGTTTTTGCAGCCTGGGTGCTGCTTCAGACATCAATAATTCCAATTAAACTGACTCTGAGATATGACTACATCATTCCACTACGCAATTAAAAATGTGCAACTGAAATAAGTAGAAAATCCTGGAAGAAAAGCCAGGGGACTCATCAAATGTTAATACTAATAATAAATATACTTCTATACCATCTTTCATTCTGTGATCTCAAAATACTTCCTAAGTATTATCTAATATTACAATACTTTGTAAAAAAAAAAAAGTAAAAGTCTTTTTTTTTAACTTTGTTTATTTATCCGAGAGGACGCTGATTATTCACTATGAAGATAAAGTCACCAGTGCTTGCTGCATGAGTAAGATCTCCACTCATTAAAAAAACCCCACATTTACCCAAACTAGTTTTGTGCCCCACACGTCACGAAATTGACTATATAACTACACATGAAGTTTGTCATTCAATAGGATTCCCAAAGTCAGGAGTTTCTCGTAACAGTTGATTTTACTATTTGAACTGACTCTTAAAATGCACTAACCTATACAACCGGTCTGCAAAAATATATCTGCAAAAGCTGGCACATAAAACTAGGTTTTATTGCACTAGAAGGATCATTTTGAACAGAAAAATCTCAAACAGCTACATAATCTAAATATTAGTGCTTGGGGGTCTTGAGCAGTTCCAAAGAAAAACTCAGTGAATCTAGAGAGATGAGTAAATAGAGAATGAGAAGCAACAGATACACCTGAGGTTTAGCATTCGTGCTACTATTGGTCTTGGCCTTGATCTGGAAAAGTTTCTCTGCATTTCTGTTTATTTGTATGCAAACTTTTTGATACTAAAGAAACCTTTAGTCTCTTCTCAGTGAATACTTCAGAGAGTATGTAGATCAATGAACACACAGAATGCTGCCATTTTACAGAGTGTTTATGCATATATATATATATATATACAGACACACACACACACACACATATATATATACACACACACTCAAGCTCTGTTTCAGAGCTTCATTATCAGTGAAATGAGTTTGATCTATGGCAAGTGAGCATCTCTCAAAAACACCATCCTACATGTATTTATAAGGAAGACTACTTTTGGTGAGGTGAGAATCACTGAAAACAGAGCACTTGTACCATCCCTCTAGGTTGCACTGCATATGTTCCTTCTCACAGAAGGACCATATAATCTTTTAATGAAGACCTCTATCACACACATTAGATCCTGATCAAAGACAAGGTAAGGTGAGCTGTTCCAGACTATACAAGTGTGACTCATGTCATAAACAAGGCCAACAGCAGCAGTAGTGGTGTGAACATCAGAGGATATGAGCAAGAAAAAGGTTGTAGCGGAAGATTTCCACAGTAGGAAATATGACCTGATAGTACTAGGTAGTAGAAATTATCCTTAAGGCTATATGAAAGCACCTAATATGTCATGGTCTGTAAGTTTAAATCACTTGAGAGTCAGTAAAAAAGAAAATGCTCATGCGTTGTCAGTCACCAACATAATTTTAGTTCCCACCACATCACAGTCTGCATACAGGTGTTTCAGATATGCATCCAAATGTACATCTAAACTTTAATCCAATGCAATATGGGCAATTCCACTGCTGATAAAATCTTACTGCCATTAAGATGTCTTCATGTGTTTTAAACCAGTAACACATTTATATTTTAACAAGAAACTCCTGCAGAATCATCCTGTTAGACTGATAAACACGAGGTATCAGAAAGGTGAAAGGAGGAAGCTACTAGTAGTCAAGAAGGAATTGGGACGATAACAGTATATTTACAGTCCTCTTCCACTTGAGCCAGCTCTGTTGGGCTGAGCAACGACTATGTGAGTTAGGAAGAATCTGCAGGGATGTCTTCAGCGTTCAGGGCAAGATGGCACCAATATCTGGAGTGGCACTACTGTCTTTTCTCTGTTTCATGAGAAGTTCAGAATGAGCTCACAGGAGCCTCATTAACCAAATTCACAATTCTTTCTTCTTCTTCAGTTACACTGGCTTTGACCTTATAGGGAAGCAAGCGCATATATATTTCGCTGCTACCTACCTTTTAATGACATTTCCTTCCTATGGAAAGGTGAACATTAAACTGAGAGTTAGCTATTTTATTACAGTGCCATTGGCTAGTGCTCAGATACCAAATCACATGCATGGCCCTTTTTGCCTTTGAAAAAGAAAAGAACAAAAAAAAAGGAGCAAAATACCATTATCCTGCTGTCCTCTGTTACCATCAGAAAAAAACCCGTTCCTGATTCTTGAAGTCATTTCTAAAAGTCTGAGTTTCCAGCAGGTGACAATCACCTGCTGCTCATCATATACAACTGAAGTAATCGTATCCCATATTTCCACAACAATCTTTATTCCCACAAGACACAGAAGCTCCTTCAAGTAAAAATATTATAGAGTGAGATACCTCTAACCTAGCTTTAGATGCCTAGAATGTGTAGATGTATGTAAATGTATGTGTATTACAGTTAGCTGGTCCCCTTTTATCATTAATGAAGAGTTGGGTACTTTCAGGATAAAATTCATCTAACACCTACTTCAGATGTCTCCTTAGGAGAACGGGCAGCATGCATAAGGAATACCTATTTCTCTCCACTAACTACAATAAATTTATCTGACTACCTCAAAGCCATAACCTCTCCCATTAAAACAAGGTAAGACAAACTCTATTTCGCTTGGCAGTGTAGCATCTAAGTGAAAAGGAATCGGTGACAATTGTGCTGAAGGGGTTTGTAAATTTAAGTTATGCATCAGAATCTCAGAGTGATTCAGGTTGACTAGGGTGTCAGAAGGCCTCTGGGCCAAGTTGCTGCAGACAGCAGGGGCCACCATGAGGGCAAACCAGTCTGTTCAGAGCTGCATCCAGGCAAGTGTTCCAAACCTTCAAGGGCAGAGACAGCATAGCCTCCCTGGGCTTGGGTTAAAAAATGGAATCCTTCTTGTTCTAATTTGTCCATTGCCTTTCACCTCTCTTTCCGGCATCTCTGTGAAAATTCTATCTCCTCCTCCTTAGTAGGTGCTGGGGTCTCCATGAAGCTGTGTCTTCTCCTGGTTGAAAAAGACCCATTTTCAGCCTCCCTGCATACAGGGAAAGTGCTCCAGTGCTGAACATCTTGATGGCTTCCTGCTGATCAAGCTGCAGGTTACAGATGTTTTTCCTGGTTTAGGGGCCAGAATAGGAAACTATATTCTAGATGTAGTCTCCTGAGTACTAAGTAAAGATAATCACTACTCTCAGACTCCTGGCTGTGCTCCTGTTAATACATCTCCAGCCCAAGAAAGGCCTCCTTTTGTGACTGCTATGGTTGCCTACAGAGCAGGCTGTCTCATTTTCTCCAGGCAGCTGTCTCCTACCCGACCACCGCAGGTATTTTAAATGCCTGATTCATGCTCCCTTCACTCTTCCCTCTGCTTATTGCTCTGTGGACACTGGCCTCCTGTTTAGGTGAGCCATCTTGAGACATCATGTTGTCAGCCAATGTATTTTTGCCCCAGCAGCAATAATAACTGAAGCAGACTGCATCAGCTATGAGGAAGGACTTCACAAAACCCATGTGAGGTCATTTGCTCAGCAAGTTAAAGATGAATTAGAAGAGATCATTTTTAGAGCAGTGTTGTGTGTCTGGCATGTAGGCAAGCAAGCTACTGGGGCTGTTTTGGCCTCTAATTGTGCAGTGGGAGACACTGGAGGAAGGAAACAGTTTGAAAGATAGGAAAGCAGTACTTCTAACAATACTTTAAGGGAGATATATTTTACAATAAACTCTTGTCTGCATTTTATTGTTTTTTTTATCCATTTCTATACCTTCCTGGTTTCTTTTTCGTTCCTCTTTTTTTTTTTCTTTTTCTAGTATGGAATAACAAGTTCAGTTGATAGCAACAAGAATAGTTTTAAAAACTCCCAATTCTATGCACCAAGCAACAAAACACCTTCCTTGTTGTTGGATACTCTTTGAAGCTTTGTCTTAGGCTGGCTGTGTTTTGTTTGCTCTGACTATTGCAGAGAAGTATTCCTACCCTTCTGAGGCCAAACAGCCCACACATGCTCTGCTGGCAAATGCATGAACAAGCTCTTACCTTCATTTATATTGCTTGTGTTCATTTATCTTTCATTTGAATTATGCCTTTTAGAAGACCTCCGCAGCAGAGAGTTTTTGGCCTAAGCACTCACAGAACATTTCTCCATTTCTGAGGTGGGACTAGAATCCTCTGAATTGCTTTAATAGTTTTCATATTTTATAACCTTTCCTCATCAAAGTTTAAGTTTTTACCTTCATTTATATTGCTTTTAGTCAAAAGTGCCTCTTTAAAATTTCTAGAGTTGTACCAAAAGACATGAGGTAAGAATTGGGCTTCCTGGGAACAACTGAATATTTATGTATTGATTTTTCAGGTTAACTGGGACTCAGCTCAAAAATGTTTCTCTAAAAATTGCTTCATCCATTAAAAGCCATTAAAATTGTGGACAATATTACAAAGAAATTCCTTAACCAATCTCTGACAGCCCTGAAGCTATCTACAGCAGCTATTTCATTGCATATATTACACAGACAAGGACAAAGAGAAACCTTCCTTGACCACAGACATTAGATTTACTTTGTGAAGCAGATTTTTCCAGAGAGGAATTTTTTCAAGACCCCAACCCTGGCTGTGTCAATACCTATATACTGTGGTGAAAAGAAGTTCATCTTGTCACCTCAAATCTTCTGTGTTTCCATCTTAGCACAACTCTGAAGCTACTGTGTCCCCTAATGCAATTCCCATCCTGAGGTGGATGGATATACGGGGCCATAGCTGAGCTTCACGGACTGCACTTCCAAGAAGGAGATGTGTTCCCATAGATGGAGCAAATATTTCACATCATAAAAAATAAATTAAGAAAAAAAAACAGGATAGAAAACTTAATTTTGAATGAAACTTCCATCTTTTTTTTACTACATCAAAGGGCTTCCTGTTTGTTGCAAAGGAGCAGTTCGGCACTTAGATCAAAGCATCTCCTGGCTGGGTTGTACTGAAGCTGAAGTGTCAAACTGTTTCACTGCAACACTAATAAGGAATGCTTTGATGTAAATGTGTGAGTGTGTGTGTAGAGCCCTTTAGTTATTACTTAATAGCTACCCATAATATTTTAGAAATAGATTACCCAAACTGTAATTTCACGTTATGGCATATCACTGGAAGTAACCCATTGTCATGTTATTGTTACTGACATGTTCACAAGCAAAACATGGAAGGGTATTTGATGCATCCATCAGAGAATGCTGCAAAAGGAAACAATGACAGAGCTAAAGAATATCATTTAGGTACCCTCTGATTTTAAGTCAAGCATTGTGCATAGCCTGAGCCAAACAAAAATGGAGGCAAAGAATTGCTCTGAAGCCCCCACATACGTCCATCAGAACAACTCTACAGTACTATCCTTGTTAAATTATGCCTCCACAGGTTCATATTAAATCCTATCTGATCTCATTCCAAAATATGTACTTACAAAAGCAGCTCCTGCACCTGTAAGGGAAGAGAGCACATGGCTCTCCGAGCACCACACTTCTTCCCAGCCCTTCTCAGCTCCAGGAGGCAATTAGCCTTCTGCTCAGCAGTTAGGGACAGCATAAACGTTCGACTACAGCAGGATGTAGGAAGGGAAATTGAAACATTCACCTCAACATGAGTCTGCCTTGCACCTCTATGGAGAACAATTACCAAATATGTTCAATCAAATATCTTTGTAATCTCTTTTTTTTTGTGTGCGTGCAAGACATTAGAAAGTCAATTTTGGGCACAGTACATTAACAATCTTGAAAAATTAATGAAAAATAAATCCAATGTTGTAATAATTCTACTTATTTTTCACTACTGCTTTACAGTTCCAATACAATGACTACAAGTGAGAGAGAGCAGAAAGCACGGTTGGTTTTGTTCTACACAACAAACCAGCTATGAAACTGCTGAGAAACACAGATCATTTTGCCAGTTGTTCCTTTTCAATTGAAAAACAATTTGTTATTTACAAGAAAACAGAACAGACTTTCATGTGCATTTAACCAGTTGGACTGCACAGATCTATGTTAATTATCACTCACCACAACCTTATTTGTCTACATTATTCTTCTTAGCATAACACCATTTCTTCTTCTTTTGATTTTATAAGTCCCCTTCAGCTCTACAGATAGTAAAATTCTATTTCTTCAACAGCATCATATTATTTTGTGTTTTTCTCTAACACTGAGTAGCTTATCTCTACAGCTGTGGTCTTCATTGATTTATAACTGTCTACCGATTATGATAATGATAATCAGGGATGATTTACTGATACGCATTAGCAAGAGGACAGCAAAACAGTTGCCTATTTCAATAGCTTATTGAAAACATATCTGAAGAGTATTGAAAAACATCTGATCCATGTTATGTAGCATTGATTGTCAAAGGCTATTTTCTCTTACATCAACAAACCCCAAGTAGTCCATCAGTAGCTTTGAAAAGCCATTTGAAAAGTTACGAGGATTTTAGACTTCCACATTTTCCTTGTCTTATATTACTTCTCAACACAGTGTGCACCTCCAGTGCTGACATACTGTATTTTAATTAATTTCATTATTTTTAAGAGAGGCTGGGCAGTTATTACTTGTTACTGTTTCTCCAATTTGTACTATAATTAAATGGCTCAACACTAATATAGGCACTGATATCACTGGCAAGCCATGACTAGCAAGATAAATTAAATTCCAATGGAAAGTCTTCAGGAGTGGGGAAACTGAAGATGTTTTTATATTCACAGGACAAAATACTTCAAATAATATAAAAACTTGAGTTTTTGCCTCGTTAACTCTTTCTCTATAAGCAAATTCCAACTTCTTGCATCAACAACTTAAGTCATTCACCCAACATGTTATAGGGACTTGTAATGATGTATGTTCCATAGACAGAGAAAAACGAGTCTGGAGAAATGAGGAAAGCACCTCCAGTCACTTAAGTTAGTGGCCTAGTCAGGACTAAAATCTATAGTCTATGAATTTATTTCCTGACAGTAGACATTAAATTACACCCCTGTGTGCTGCAACACTTCATAAATGTGACAGTTGGGATCCAACTTCATATTTAGTATAGAACTTTAAACCATATTAAGAAGCCTGAACAAAATTTGCAATCCAGCAAAGACTGGACAATTTCATAGATAGAAAATAGAGCAATTTTCATTCCTGCTATTTGGTACTAAATGAAATGTCCTTTCTAGATATAAATAGTTTCCTATTTGCATTATAATTAAGCTATGTCACACTTTCTGTGATTAATAAAAGAACTTTAGGGTGGAGTACTTTGGCTCTTTAATCTTTTTGGAAGCATAGAGATGGAAGCAAAGTGGTCAGAGAAATAAAACAGAAGAAAATGAGAACAAATGGGGAAAATACAGAAAGCACATGTGAGGTGGAACAGTTCAGTTCAGCCCTAGCCCTTATAAAGAAATACTTCCATGTCTTAGTACTTCTACTGAGAAGAAACTTCTACTCTGAAATGAGTCTAACTGTAAAACTCTGTTTAAAGACTGATCCA
This sequence comes from Urocolius indicus, assembly GCA_013401255.1. Taxonomy (NCBI): domain Eukaryota; kingdom Metazoa; phylum Chordata; class Aves; order Coliiformes; family Coliidae; genus Urocolius; species Urocolius indicus. Next base: position 29,059 of record WBNH01010984.1, read on the forward strand.
TGCCTCACTTCTTCAGCACGAACAGCAGCAAGCTAATTCATCAACAAAGAAAAGAACATACTTCAAAATAACAAGGAACATCCTCACCTTCCTTCTCCAGCCTGTTTGGACTTTGCCAATTTAAAACAGGAAAAAAAAAGGCTAAAAGGAAAGCATTGGATGAATGGACGGTGAGGTGGATGGAGAGCTGGCTGAATGACAGAGCCCAGAGGGTGATGATCAGTGGCACAGAATCGAGTTGGAGTCCTGTTGCCAATGGAGTTCTTCAGGAATCGGTTCTGAGGCCAGTCTTGTTCAACATCTTCATCAACAACCTGGATGATGGGACAGAGTGTACCCTCAGCAAGTTCACTAACGACACCAATCTGGGAGGACTGGCTGATTCACCAGAGGCTGCGCTGCCGTTCAGCAGGATCTCGACTGGCTTGAGAGTTGGGCAGAGAGGAACATCATGAGGTTCAACAAGGACAAGTGCAGAGTCCTGCATCTTGGAAGGAACAACGCCATGCACCAGTACAGGCTGGGGGTTGAACTACTGAAGAGCATCTCTGCAGAGAGAGACTTGATTGATAATAAGCTAAACATGAGCCAGCAATGTGCCATCGTGGCCAATGGCATCTTGGGAAGCATCAAGAAGAGTGTGGCCAGTAGGTCAAGAGAGGCTCTTCTCACCCTCTATTCTGCTCTGGTGAAGCCTCATCTGGAGTCCTGTGTCCAGTTCTGGGCTTCTCAGCTCAAGAGGGACAGAGAACTGGAGAGAGCCCAGCGCAGGGCCACCAAGATGATCAGGGAACTGGAACATCTTTAATACTAGGAAAAGCTGCAGGAATTGGGACTGTTTAACATGGAGAAGAGGAGACTGTCCAAAGGCTGCCCAGAGGGGTTGTGGAGTCTCCTTCCTTGGAGGTCTTCAAGACCCACCTGGACATGTTCCTATGCCACCTGATCTAGGTGAGTCTGCTTCTGCAGGGGAGTTGGACTAGATGATCTCTAAAGGTCCCTTCCAACCCCTACTATTCTATGATTTCAGTGCTTGAGTCCTACAGCTGGCTGTGCCACTTATCTGCTGGGTAATAATGGATATATTATTTTATATTTATTTATATCCCCAGAGACTGGGGGTGGGGAGAGGCAGAGCCAGAGTACAAACAAGATCGCCACTCGCAAGCTTCAGGCAGTACATGAGACAGAGAGATGAGTAGTGAGAGTAATGTGAATGTGTAACCACCCCTAGATTAAACAGTTATTGCTACTGGAGGCCTGAAAAGTCACCTAACTGATCTCTCAGGAAACTAATTCCGTGTCTGCTATCCTGAGCAAATCAATCTTCATTGGTTTCTACAGTGTAGAACACCAACATCAGGAGATCTTACAAGAGAATCTCCCACAGCCCCTTCCCTCCCTGGGAGAAAACAAAGATGTGCAGCATCTCAAGCACAGGGACTCATCCTAAATAAAAACAATTAAGTTAAAAACATGATTAGCTCTGCCTCATGCTTCCAACCAAAAGCAACAGCCCATGTTGAGTCAAGAGTGATTTTTGCCAAGAACCCAACTACAAGGCTGAATTCCTGAAGCAATCTGGGTTTGTGTGTTAGGTCTCAATGAAGCATACTTTGAGGTTTTAATTACAATGGCTTTGGTATGAAGCAAGTCTAGGGCTTGGCATCCCTGTTAAGAGACATAAATCAGATACACCCAAGTAGAACTTGTGGCCTCTAGGACATTTCACCTGTGAAAACAGGAGTACTCACAGACATCTGATTACAGAATTTCATGAGGGACTGCACAGCAGGACATCTAACTTTACTATGTCACAGCCCATTACCAGCAACTGAACTTCCCTGGAGATCTAGGCTTTTCCAACTATGCCACCTCAGTATGCTAACCAATAAAAATTGAATAGCTGCATTCTTAAAGTTCCTGGAAGTCTACTGATATTAAAAACATAAAATAAAAAAGGAGGATGCAACTGGAGAAAGTAATTTCTTCAAACATTTTTCTTGGTTCTCATCTTCCATTTTCAGCAAAGACACAAGAAAAGGGGCTCAGTTTTTGTCAGTATGACTGGTACAACTTTGGAGAGCACTGCCAATGCCAAGGAATACTGGAATTTTACTCTGCAAAAAGGGAAAGGCCATAAGGACTTGCCTAATGGAAATGGAATGAGAAGTAATGATATCAAGTGCCTTGTGATTCTGCTTGAGAGCCTAGTAATGAGTATTTCTGCTAAAAGATGGGAAATTACCAGTGAGAAATGACTGGGGAGGATAAAGACCATATTAATCAATCAGAGGATCATAGGATAAGGAGGATTAGCTTTGCTGAAAAAGGCAAAAGCTATCTAGAATTTATCAGCAGAAACATTTGTAACAGAAACACAAAAGTATTAATGCCATAAAACAAGAAATAGTGACACTTATCTCAATAGAATTCTTTTCTACTCTGCTCAAAAAGAAAAGAAAAAAAAAAAAAAAGGCAAAAAACCCAAGAGAGCCATTGGGATATACAAGTGAAAAAATAATCTGTTCTATAACATGTAGTGTGGAACTTATTTCATGTTGCACATTGAAAGCCAAGAGGAGATAGTATTCCATTGTGTAAGATCATTAGGAGTAAAAGTTAAAAAGATTTCTTCAAGTCAAAGAATGACAAGCAGAAGAACATCAATTCAAGTGAGTATTAACTGTCACAAATAAGTCTAGGCTGGAAATCAGTGCAAGGTTATTCGCCATAGGATCAGCAATGTCTGGAACATATTTGCAGGCTGAGTGGTAAGATATTTACTTTTTTTTTCATTTCTCTTCTTAAAAAAAAATAGCTAATTTCAGTACAGACATGACAAATCCATAAAGAGGATTATGTGAGACAGGCACCCATGGTAAGTAGTAACTAAGATCATCTGAAAGCTCCTTATGTGGTATAAAATGCTAAAGACTTAATTATTTTATTAATAATAATTGTTATTATATGCCAAAACTCTAAAGAAGATGGCATTGTTTATTCTTCATATTACAAGATGCCACAGTGCAAACACTGTGATCCACCATCCCTTCTCTGTGTAAACAGAACCTGTCCAATTTCCATTACAATTTTGTTCTGTTAGCTAGCAAGAACTAGCCATCACAAGCTACAATCACGTGGTTATTCCTAGACTAGCCTAACAGCACTTTGAATACAAAACACGGCTTTCTCTGAGACAGGAAAAGACAGGAAAGACTGGGGAAAGGAAAGCTATTGATGTTTCAATATACACTTTACAAAAAACGGTTGTTACATTTGCAACTTCTCCTCCAATGTTCCTGGGAATCAGCCAGGTCCATCTATACATAAACCACAAAGCTTACCAGTAACTATCTTCTCCTTCACATAAGGCCCAATAGATTGTAAGAGCTCATTTAAAAACATTACGATTTCTTGTTCAAATGTGCAATTAAGAAGAGAAATGAAGATTGAGATTAGCAGTGGCAGAAGATCTCTAAACTTTATATTACACAATTAACATTTTAAGTAGAGTGGGTCAAAATAACTAGGCTTTTTACTTGCTTGCAACACTGGGAAGCGAAACAACCATGCTTCAGGTCAAATAATGCTTCATTTATTTTTTAGTATTATTTGAATGTTTGAGGTTTTGTAAAAGCCATTTCACATTTAAAATTGGAAACATTTACAGGAGTTTTCAATGCCTCTCATAAGCTTACAAACAGATACAAGAGTACATCGGACCTTTACACCTGGAAGAGCCATACACAAAATCTTGCTAATTAAGCTGTATATGTGTGCTGAGAGAATAAAGAGAATTCTGCTGGAAAATCTAAACAGCTCATTAAAACAAACATAGGTCCCCCTGACTACTGAAATAAATGGAAGTTAAAGGCTCAGGGTTACAAATTATCATGTTGCGATGCTCATTAACAGTACTGCTAAACAGCAATGTCATACAGAAATGTTCTGATTTACTTAGCAGAAAATGGGTAAATAATGGTGGCCCATTTTCAGGAAATTAATAGAGATGACATCGAGGTGAGTTGTTGTGCTCAGCCTGTTCCACCTCAAACGTTGCTCTTGGCCCAACTCCTCTTCCCTGACCATTCTTGCAAAGAGAACTAGGCAGCAGAGCAAGACCTGGAGCAGATCATTATCGGAACACGATGCCATATCAAAACAAAATCAAAGCCATCAGCACCTCGGATGGAACAGACAAAAGTACTGTGTGTCCTTCCCGTCTGCTCAGCTCTCCTAACAGGGCTTTAGCTGCAGCGCTACGTCCACCAAAGAGCAGGCGATGGGCTTAATGACAGATACAGACCAATTGAAGATCCAGAGGAGAGGATAAGAGGAATGATGAGAGGTCTAGAAAACATGACTTCAATGGAATATTGAGGGAAAAAAAAAATACAAGTGAATATAAATGTGAGATATGAAAACAGGTCTTGATTCTGAACTTAAGTAATATATTTAAATTGTAACAACATAGATTTAAGACCTTAAGAAATACTAGTGACAACAGAGAAACATAGGAACAGACTATCTAGAGCACCTGTGTAATTTCCAGCCATGAAGTTTTTTTAACATGTTACATAGATGTGCAAAGAAAAGGGGTAGTTTGTCACGCAATAGGTTAGGAAGAACTGTCTAGATCTCATCAAGGCTTTTCTGTGAATAACTTTTTCCTTTGAGCCTAAGCTATTCTTTTGCCTTCCTTACTCAGTTACTGACTTCAGCAAACTCAATACCAGGGAACAAGAAAATATTCATTTCCTTATGCCTTTTTCATCACTTCAGATTTCTGCTAAATGCAGTTCATTGGGGAGGGAGAAGACGAGGCAAGACAGATTCCTGAACATAGATCTTGGCAATAAGGAGGAGCCAAATGTCACAGATACTGTGTTTAAAAACTGTATCTGGTCCATTAAGAGATACATTTATATATCATACTACAAATTCAAGCACAGTTTAATGTAAAGGTCCTCCTAATGCTCTTTTTCCTGGAAAAAAAACTCTGTAGCTTGCTTTTGTTGCTAGTTCATCAGATCCACTTGGCAGGATTTTTCTCTATTTGAGCTTTTTACCTTGGTTTTCCCATCACAAAACGTCTGTAATTTTGATGAACATTCTCATTTAAGAGTTTTATCTCACAGAACTGCAGTTTGCCAGCTCCCTCAAACGAAGATCTAACAACCTTCCAGAGGAGGACACTGCCGTTCAGGTAGGTTCACTGATGAAGTATTACACGTTGCATCAAGGAGAATCACCAAGAGAAGGAACAACAAATGAAGCCACAGATTCTGAGATCATTTATTCCGCTGTAATTCATTACTGCTAACTCGAAAAAAGTTACAGTGCTATGAACTCAGTTTTACTTAGAGTAAAACGAAATTCTTCTCCTCAAAGACAGTAATATATTTGATGAAATTTTAATGCAATTATCTGCATTTTTTGGAAAATATCAATTTAAACAGTTATTAGATGCCAAACGCCACAAACAATACATACAGAAAATGGAATAGAGAAATCCCATTACAACATACTGGAGAATATCACCATGACATTTCCACTGAAGAAACTGACAGCTCTGTTATTGTCTACAACAGTGTCTGTTAACTCCTAGATAGCTTTTGATTCTTAATTAAAATAACAGAAGCATATTCTTTTTACTTTCTTTATGACTTTCCAAAACTCCTTTGTACTTTAGCTAGCAAGGCGATAGTATGGGTGCAGAGAAATACAAGGTCTTTTACATGAGACAGAAGAACCGGAACAGAAAGGAGGAAAGCTGAACATCAAACCTAGCCAGCATGGAAGCAGCCTCCACACCACCACACACACAAGAAGGCAACTTGGGTTTTGTTGGAGTGAAGTGATACTGTAAAAGGTGGAGTTAAAGTAAAATGAAATATGCCCTTTCTCGTTGCATTTCTCAGTCAAAGCATTTAAGCTACAAAGTGCCCTGCTAAGCTGTGTCAGTTTAGCAAGGTTTCTGAGGAGGTCTAAGAAATGCTTCTTACTGCTTCCCTGCTATTATTTCCCTCTTCCAAGTTGTATCAGGAGAGATATTCAAATGTCTTTCCCTTCTCTCCCACCTTAGAGATGCAACAGTTCCCTCTCTCTGCCATGAAACGGAGCTGCCGCTGTGCAGGAGCAGAATGGGGAGGATCAGTCCAGGGGTCAGGCTGTGCTCCCATCTTCCCAGAGCAACCCCAGCACTGGCTCTCTGCACAGCAAGGAAGTCAACCCTTTTGAGGTTTCTTCTCCTAGCTGGGCTGGCCTTACAACAAGGCAGAGATGAAACTCAGTCTGAACCTTGCCTGAAGCGTAACCAGCCATTTGGGCTGCTCCTATAAAAGAAGCAGCACTACTTTGTTCTAACCATCAAAACTGCCAACTTAGCAATGGTTGGCATATGAGAAGATAATGGCTCAAAACTCAGTATATTTTGCTCTTTTATTACAGATGTAAAAAACAGTAAAGTATATCTTTTGAACCTTTGTATTAGGGAAAGTAAAAAAGGCCTCTCAGGCAGAGACCTTGAATGTCAAGTGATTTTTATGGCTACGTAACGGACCCTGAAAAACAAAGGGTTTTAATAGAACCATCAGTCACAGTCTGTAACTACTTCCACCCAAAATTACGACATCAGTGCTTGGTGAGATTTTTAAAGCAACATATGCAGCAATAGTAGGTGGCTAATCTGCAGGTTACTGGGAACAAGAAAATTCATTGCAGAGCTTCACATATCCCCAGCATTCACGTCTCCTGCTGTGCACAAGGTCAACCAAACACACTGCAAACTGGGCTCATGTTTGGATTTACTTTAATCATTTCTAAATTGGGTATGTTCTTTCTTCGTTTTGTAACTGGTACTGTATTACCTAACCTCATAGAAATCATGAAAAATCACCTATGGAGGTTAGTCAATTAGAGTTCTTTCAGAAATAAGAATAACTCATAAACCTCATCAAAATGAACACTCTGGGAGGGCGCAGTATTTGGAATTGGAAAATAATAATTGCCTTTTAATTACAAGCCATTTCTACGAAACTTTTTAATGTGAAAGAACAATGCTCTCGTACAAATTAATAGCTGTCACATCTTTCCACATTCATTTTGCCACTGAAACTACATTTTTCTCCAGCCTATACATAACCCTAAATGACAGTAAAACAGAATCCTGATTCTACCCGGAGCTCTGGCACAATCCAAGGACTGTGAAGGTTAGCTTTCAGGAATCATTTCCATGGGTAACTGATCATACTAGATTTTGCAATACCAAAAATCAGATGTGAGGTACATTGTTGAGATATTAATTTTTAACAATAGTAATGATACTGCTACATTTTTCTGCACCATAAAGAAGCAGTGCTTATGATCTTGCTCATCTTGACATCTAAAATGCATCAACACATTGTTCAGTGCAGACAGTTTCGAAATACACACAAAATCAGAACTGACCTGAACTCTTGTAATCAAAGAAAGAAAAATGTCGCCTAATACCCTGTTTCCAAGCCCCTGACTAGGTGAGACCTGGAGAAACTTTGCAACATGCCTAGAAAGCAGCTCTCTGCTTCCCCATCACATGATCTGGAACTGAATTTCTGTCCAATTCATTGAGATACTGCCAGATTGCTTACACAAACAGCCTGAATGGCACTTGGAAGCAGAAACAGGGCAGTCTTGGGAACAAAACTTAAGTTAGTCCGTGGTTGTGTATTCTGAACAAATTGACATTTCTGTACAATTTTCAAGTTAAAAATATGCAGTTAACATACTATACAGTGACGAAATGTACTTGCCAAGTCTCTGCTATTATTAATATACTTAATATCCTATCAACCTGCTAAACTTCCTGTGTTGACTGTGATTTTCTAAGGGAGTGTTTGTGCCAGTTCTCTGGCACTGCAGTAGATGAGGTTTAAACCCAATTTGCCCACTCCACACATGACTCTCAGGGTTATTTACTCAGCAGCTTGGCCATATTGAGCTGCTACCAGTTAACTTTCCTTCAAGTTTGAGTTCGATGGAAAGAAGATACAGAATATAACTATACACACCCCATGTAAAGCAGCAATCAGCTCTCCTGGTGCTCTAGTGGCTTGTTTAGACTTTACTAGACTAAGGCCTCAAAAGGAAGAAAAACACAGTGTTTCAGATAAAAGGTTAAATCACCCTATGTGTTCTCGGTGAGAAAACTACACAAAACCAACTCCATCTATGCCTGCTATGAACAAATACAACAGTAATAACTGAATAACAACATTTTAACATCCAAAGCATTCTAATTCAAAGCACCATGAGAAATGATCTGATATTCAGGAGATTACACATGGGTTTTGATTAGCACAGTCAATACTCGTTCTGCATCCTTCACTAGAAAGACCAAATAAGCACAATCTCACAGGATATGTACATAAACTTTTGGGATTTTTTTCTATCTATACATTCAAGCTTAAGCCTTTCATAAATCTCAGATTAGTCTCCTTCCCTACAGATAGAGATATAAACTGACAACATTACAAGAATTTGGCATGGCAGAATACAGCCTTTTCTTTGGAAGAAAGGAATTAATATGGAATGCTAATCAACAAGGAGGAGAGAGCTTTCTGAAACTCAAGACCTACAAATCTCCTTGATATGGCCATCATTTTCCATTATTCCTCCATTACACGGTCTCAGACCAGATGAGGAAAGATCAACAGACAACCTGGGGCAGCCAGGGAAACAGACAATAATCTTGTTTTCAGCAGAGGATCAAAACAAGCTTTGAGAAAACTAACTCTGGGGTTTATTTTCTTACAGAAGAAATGCATTTGTTTCCCAGTGTGCTTGAGCAGCAGGAGATCTATGAGCGATCAAAATAATGTGTACCTCAAGTCCAAAAGAGCCGTAATTTATTTTAGTCACAGAGCACAAGAAGCTGTCTTCACAAAGCAGCCTCTTCCCACTCTTCCACAGACAGACTACTCACTGTGTTTTAAGAACAGACACACAAAAAACACATGGAGGATCATATCTAATTAGTATTTGCTGAAGTGCACGTAGCATTCCCTGAGCATTATATAGCTTTGAAATAATCTAAGCCTCTTCTTCAGCTGTCAGTTAAAAGTATTTAATTTAAGGTCTTACTCTCTTTTTTCCCCCCTTTCTCCTATGTTGATTCTGTAAGATAAGACAAATGCCAAAGAAATACAATGCTTAGCTGCAGAGGTTAACAACAACAGTCAAGGGCAGAAAAGATGGGTAAGAGAATCAAAAATAACTCAAATGCCCTGGCAATCCAAAAATGATTCACACAAAATCAAGCAATAAGATCAGTAAATAAGAGTCATCTTTGCAACATTCTTAATCCAGACCCAAGCAGGCTCCACTACAGTTGAAAGCCGTCAATCAGAGAGTGCTTAAAACTGATGAGGCTGCCTCCTTTTATAAGTTACACACCAACACATTCAACTCTTCTTTCTAAACTGCCCTTAGAAGCTGACTGCTATCAGATGAGATGTTCTATTTCCAGATATGCCCCACAAAATCTAATGCAAAGTCTGCAGGAGAAAGAAACAGGAATAGGAGTTGAGACCTTTGTTGACAAAGCAAATGGCACAGTCTCTTTTCAATTATGAGAGCATTTTTCATCTTACACTCACAGAGGAAAGGAAACAAGAAGAAGGAACAATTATAGTTTATAGCTTGTATCAAAGGGTTTTGTATAATCCATGTTTCAGCATTGTTTTTACTTTCAATCTACAAAAAGAACATAAAAACATTTAAAACCCCACAAAAACGAATAAAGCAGCTAAATGTATGAAATTGGGTGAGTTAACTGGAAGTCAGGAAAAGAAACATAACTTGTTCTTCATTTTGCATTGCTTTTGTAGCAGACAAATAATGATTTCAGAGGAGCAGCTGCCACAGTACTCACGGAGGTGAACAATCTGGTGTCAAAAAATTAAAGCCATATGAACAGTTTTGAACAGTTCTTACTCAGACTTCCACCACTCAAGCCACTGATCCATCTCCTAGACTTTCTTCCTCAAGGCACCCTGTTTTAAGTTAAGAACAGATACTAACATCTATCTTTCACACAGTAAAATAGGGGTTAGAAAGCAGTACGTGTTGTTGCAGAAATATGTCCCACAGTTTCAGTTTCAAGAAAACACTCTAGCACTCTCACTGCAATTCTGTATGAGGAAGCTTTTCTGCTTTTATTGAGAGCACATGGAGCAGTGTATGGGCAAACCTAGCCAGCCTATGTCCCCAGTGGACAAAACCAACCAGTACAAAATGTGACATGAAAGATTGTCAAGAAAGTCTGATGGCTCAAGAACAGTGCATATATTGTTTACCTGCCACTTGTGTGGATTATATCGAGCCCTAACCATTTCTAAAGGCACTCTACTGTCAGAAACTTCAGATTTACTCAAAAAAGTAAAACAGAAATCTCCAGAATGCTGAAGAATGAAGAAAATATAGACAACTATCCTCATTCTCTGAAACAAGAGACATAAAGTGGCATTTTTTTCCCCTCAAAAACTTAAGACATGAGACTACATTGTTTTCTGTGCAAAAAGGTAACTCCTTTTAGAAGTCTTGAAAGTAAACTCTAGAATATAGCTTAATATTATAAACAACATATTGTAAACAAAAGCATGATTTAATGCTAATACGTGTCAAGAGCAAATTACATTAAGAAAGTCTGCCAAAACAGCTTGAAGTTAATGAAAAGGCTAATCAAAGCAAATACACATATTTTCATTTTTAAACCATGAACACTCATTGCAGATCTATCTTCAGCAACATACTCCTCTCTTGGTTACAATGCAAAGGAGTAATATGTGTAGTCAAATACAAGGGCCTAAAAAGTCATACACTGTTACACACTCATGAAATTAGTGGCTCTTGTTCTGAGATTGTTTTCTATGACACTAAATTCTTGCCTGCTTTATTATTTATATGATTTTGATATAAGAAGATTTCAGTAATAAAGACAGCAAAAATGAAGGCGAGTTGCAGACTAGTGCTGCATCTATCTTTCAGAGTCAGGAACCTGTGAGAATCATATTCAATAACATAAATTGCATTACAGTGTAAACAAAATTTAACCCAGGTGAAATGCATAAAGCAGAAAATGACTGCATTAAAAGATGACAGGACAGAAATGTTTTCTATAAAGATATAGCTCCATAATATATTCATAGCCAGCAGCATTAGGACAGTTCCACACCAGTAGACAATTTCTCATTTTTAAACCTCTTTGCTAAAACAAATAACTACATCTACTCATTGATTTTTAGAGAAAAGACTTTCCTTTAAATATTAATAAGCTGGGGTTTATACTGAATTCTAAATTACATTAAGAAGTCCAATATTTGAGTCGTTTGAGGATTTTTTAATCCAAAATATTTTCACAGTATTATTCACTTAATAGTTCTTACATGGTTACAATACATATTTACAGTTTGAAGCCAAATTTGCATTACATAGTTTTAGAAACCCTGTAACAGTCTTGGTATCATTGCTCAGAGCAAATGAACAATGAAATCAAAAGCTTGATCTAAGAAGAACCACAAGGATAGAATTATCTGAGACATTATCTACCCCCATGACCACATAATCCATCTAACCAAAGTGGCAAAGGTAAAAACAAAAATCGTAATTTAAGAGGTTTTTAGTTGTTTTCACCACTCAGTTATTATTCTTCAAACATTGCTGACACCTTCCTCCCTCCAAAGAAAAGGAATCCACAGACTTTTCTGATGTAAGTCCATCCAACATGCATATTTAGCCACTCAAACAATCACTATCTGCAGCTGGGTAAAGTTAACAAATCACGGACAGAAGGTTAAATAGATAACTAGAAATTGTTTTGGACCACAACACATGATGTTTTCTTGTGCAGCTGACTTTCCATCTATGAAAGTGCTACTGGAAAAACAACATTTTAGGAAAATGCCACAAGTCTGGGAAAAACTTGGACACCAATGTAGCAACTAATGGTGCTGCCTCTGACACCAACACACACAGAATGATCAGACAAAAATTACCATGAGTTCTCTTTTCCTCAGTGATTTTTAATTGATGGTGCAGCCTTATGCCCTTTGTCAGCCACTGTCAACGCATGCATGTGCACAAAGCACAGATCAACCCCAAAACAAGAATCATGAAAATAGTATTTTTATTCCACATCTTCACTACTATATGGGACTGCTTCCCCAGGAAGGCCCCTCAAACTCACCTACCTAATTTTACAGATCTAGGATATGTTATTTCAACTCAGGCATCCCAACAGAAAATACACAAAAAATACATCAGACTGGCTGACTATGTAGCATTTTGTTTGTACTGCTCTCCACAAACATATACAAAAAACACAGATTATGGTTTAGAATTAGTAATGTACAATTTAGACACAGAAATGCTTGTTTTCTGAAAACAAGCAGTGACCTACACCCCACATACAGTACACATCTAATCCTACGTTAGTCTTAAAAGCATATTTTAGCAGTATTTATATTTACACTGAATTTAGATTAGATTATCTCACTTCCAAATTAATTTCTGGAAGTAACAGAATGTTCATAACAACACCGGGTATTTTTAAGAGGGAAGTAGAAGAAAAATAAATGAGAGTTCAAGAATACTGTGATTGTCTGCCAACATTTACAAGCAATATATGTATTCCTTTCTCAGGAGTTCTTAAAGGACACATTACTTTTGGCCAAATACAAGTTGTATTATACATGCATCACACTCCCACAAAATATATAGAGTCAACTAATGGGGTTGCTTGTGATTTTTCTTTCTGAAAGCAGGAGAAGCCATGTACAGCCAAGTCAGCCTTTAACAATAACCAATTAATCTTTCCAATATGAACTTGTCTTTTAAGGAGGTTTAAGCTTGGCTTTTGAATACCCAAAGGATTCTCTGTCTGGCTGTCTTAAGCAGTGTCATTGAAGATGACCTTGCTAAATCTCCAGATATGTACTCATGGAAGGGAACCCAAGACTTCTGATGGCTTTGTATCAGGTCTTTTTTCATCCCTTGCCTTACAGTGCATGGTGCCATGTGTCTTAGGAGTAACAGCTGCAGGGAATTCCATAAAGCAGTTGATTTTTAAGATTGATAAACTAGAATCATAGAATGGTAGGGGTTGGAAGGGACCTTTAGAAATCATTTAGTCCACCTGCCCTGCAGAAGCAGGTCAACCTAGATCAGGTGGAATAAGAACATGTCCAGGCAGATCTTGACCTCCAAGGAAGGAGACTCCACAACCCCTCAGGGCAGCCTGTGCCACCCCTTTTATACAACAAATTCATTAATAGTTGTTTCCAAAGTGGAAATAATCTCTATGCTCACAAATTGCCAGAGTCCTTCACATTAGTGCTATTTTATATAGTATGACAAAAAAAGATGCTGTTATAAGTTAACAACATGACAGCAGAGTTATATCGTTATGGCTGACCTGCTCCATACTGCAATCTACTTCTAAGGCCTCCTTGAAACATAGAACTTGGCAATATCAATTTCCTTGTTTATAGACCCTAAATGAGATTATAAACAGACTATTCATATCTCATGCAATGTACTTTATAAAATATGTTCAATACCAACTCTTCCATCAGCTTTCAGGAAGGTGAAGGGTTTTTTTCCCCCCCTATTCTTCTATGCTATAAAAATAAACTAATAACACACTAAACACATTTAAAGACAAAATGCTTTTCCTGTACTAAGTAAGGTTCTGCTGCCTTACTTGTGGCAGCATTCCTGAACAGTACAAATATTTGCCAAATGTGACAATATATATGATATACATGAAGCAGAAAAACTGGAATAAGACCCTCAATTCTGAGTGTTTGGTTCTATGCTTACATTCCTCAATGAGCATAACTTACTTTTTGTACGCTCATGATCCAATACATCAGACCATCAGCATTACAGGGCATTTGTTCTCTCTTTACATCTCCACCATAAAAACTTTACGAGCCTGTACACTAGTACAAGTTTCTTCTAGTAAAGGCTAAAATTCATCCAGTCAAAATCTTCAGGAGCCATGAAAAATCACAAATATACTCAGTGTTTCCTAGTTTCAGCCAGTGCTTATAGTCATTCACTAGAAGAATTTGAACTTTAGGGATCAAACAACAGATTCATCCTGAAACTAGGAATTTCAACTCATCTACTGACCAAGTAAAATTCTTAAATGTTACAGAAAATGTCTAAAAACACAAACAGACAAACCACAACCTTACAGTATATCCCAATATTTATCAAGTTTGATGTTTATAATGTCAGATAAACAACTCATTCTGAATAAAATGTTACTTTCAAAATGTTATGAGTACATACTACAGCTTCATATTCCGTCTATAAATTACTCTTTTTGGATTAATGTATCCTTGGCTAGTATTTTCAGTCACCTGCTCTGACACTGAGCTGTACTTTACAGCACTCCTTGACAAGTGAAATGAGTAAGACTACTTATAGTATAAGACAACTCAGTGGAGTGAAGATTGGCAAAGCCTTTTATGACTCTGTTAGATAAATTAAGTTCTTAACAAATACCTTTTCACCAAATTTAATAGGTCCAGATTCTCAGCCCATTTTAATACAACCAACATTATAAATGAAAACACAACAGAAAGTCTGAAAGGCTTTAGATGTTCACAAAGTACTTTGGCCTTTATGTTATTGCTCAGATATAGTCAGCTCTTCAGCTCAGATATCATGTTTGATTTATATTGGGAAGTGGTATATTCTAATAGGGTAAAGGCAAAAAAATAGGGAATTATGTCCTGGTTTGGTTTCACTTTTTCTTCATGTCTCAAAAATTCTCTCTTTCCTTCACTAGAAAACTGAAATTTGTTGACACTTATACAGATAGGTTATGACATTTGTCATTTTTACCTTTGATTGACACAAAACTCTTCCTTTAATTCTTTCCTAATTTTACTTCTCAATTTGATTCAGAAAAACTGTCTATGTCCTTTAAGCCTGACTCTTAATATACAGTAGTGCAAAGAAGAGGGAAAGAAAATCTAGAAGTGTGAATATACTATAAAGAGATTTCTTCAGCTAAATTGAAATTAGCATTAATAGAAAATCACATTAAATGTGATGAAATGAGCTGTCTTCCACTGTTCCACAAGAGTCAATAGGGTAGCAAAGCCAACTGTGTTACATTTCCCATTTCAGACGTTCCTTTTCCTGGAAGAATTTCTTCTGAAGGAGCTACTGCAATTTATTTTTACAGCAAATCAGTTCATTGTGGAAAATATTCAGCAAATGGACTAATAAATGACCAATTTCATTTTGCCAGTTGTAGCAAGGAGATATAATAATAGCTTTAACACACCAGTTAATTTGTTTAATACAAAGTAAGGATAATGTTACTAGCACTAGGATCACCTAGCACAGATTTTACAGAGAGAGATGTCTTTTTTTTGTAGCAGCTGGGCAAGTGAGTAGTGGAACATCTCCTTCTCATGTAATTTTGTATTTCATTCTTTTTATATTTGTAAACTATACATCATGGAAAGGATCTGAAAAAATCCCCCACAATCAAATCAATGAGACATATGTTAGATATCAGGAAATTATGTTCACTATTGATCAGATTCTGTATCCTCAGTGACCCACCACCATCCACCTGCCTGTGCACCTCTCATCTTATTCAGTAATGAATACACCTAATAAAGCCTGCTAAGAAAAGATGGGGGAAGGGGAAACAGAAGATAAATAAATCAAAACTCTCTTCAAAAAGAAACATGCGACTTAGTCAACTGAAAAGAGAGGCCTTAGGAATAGCTAGGCACTATCACACTGTATCTGACTCCCTAGCCTGTAAATGATTAATGGACCCACTGAGGGAGTTGTTATTGCTATCAGCACACATATCTCTCAAACTGCATCAGCTGTGAACTCTGCAAAAGTTGGAAGAGAAACAAGATTTCAGATGAGAAAATAGAAGAAAATTTCTAAGATATGAATTAAATCTCAATCTTTTCCATACAGTTAAAGAACTGAAAAATTCTATGTTGGACATTCCAAGGATGAGAAACAAAACAATTAAAGATGTGGGACAGAAAAAAAATAGCCTTTAGCAGGCAATCAAAGTTCCATCCCAAAAAGCTTCCATTAACTGCAGGATTCACAATCTGCCTGGGTTGTAACAGACACATAACAAAAATCCCTTGTGCTATACAGTGGAGGTTTTTCCCCCGTTTTTAAAATTCATTTTGGACAGACTGATATGCTTTCCAGAGCTAGAGCTGTCACAAGAGTAGACAGGACAGCTGCTGTAGAAAGAGGCAGAATTAGTATTTGGCAGAAAAACTGAAACTGTCCTGTCAGACTACCAAACTTACTTTCTACAGAGGCTGACACAGGTCATGAGACATTCTTTACTCAGTCTACAGTAAAGAGGGGAAAAAAAAACCAGCCAGACAAAACAAAAGCAAAGAAACCACTCACTCTTTTTGTAGTGAAGATTATCACAAAGAATTGCCAGAGAAAAGTTTTTCCTTACATAAACCATTACCAATAGCTAAACATCTCTCCCATACTGTAGTAGCATGTGTACTCAGAAGCATCAAATGGTAACCTACCAGATCTCCGTAAAACATCTCTTCATTGGAACTCAGTCTTCATAAGTGGTCATGGAAGCAAGTAAAACACATGCACTGGCCACACCTCCTAACTGATCAAGAGTAGATCAGCTCTCCTGTCACTCAAGAGAAGAACAAACGTCCTCATGGTTATAAAACTATTTGACTTCTGAGCCTGAAAACTTTCATTGGTTCAACTGCAAAAGGAAGAACAGTCCTTCCTGCCTACTCATTAAAATACTATCTGGGATATGAGAACAACCTAATTTATCTCTTAAACTGAGTACTACATTGGCAATAAACCTGCACACTATTACAAAGCAGCTGGATGGCTGCAGCACATGTGAGGGTAATGCATGGCATCCTAACCAGGACTTGAGTGCCCCTCTTGCTTTTCTCAGCCCAAGAGCCCCCACCACCTCCTCGGTTACAGGAAGTATACAAGAACCTCTAACCAGCCCTGGCGAACTGCTGTTCAGATCAAAACAGCACAATGAGAAGGACAGTGAGTGACCCGAGTTCACCCTCAGACGCTCACATGCTTATACTCCACATAAGTGTCATTCACATTTAAAAGCATGTAATTGCCATTAAAAGCTGTAAGGATCTGTAACCTATCACAGAAACAGACATCTATGAAGTTAAGGCATGGGTGCCACTCTGTGCTAGCCAGACAGCTACTTCAAATAAGTAAATTCTGACTGACATTGCTAAAGAAGGCAGAATGTAATTACCTGAGCTGAAATAGGATACAGGTCGGACTGGCTCTTTAATGACCAGAAGTGTTTAGGGCTTTCATTTCATGTCTCATTCAAAAGATAAATGAGTACCATTCCAAAGATAAGATTGCCAGCATACAGACAATGACTTCAGAAAAAAAAAAAAAAAATCAAAAAAAAAGGGGATTTCACTCTTTCACATAAAAACTCCCCCATTTATATTTGTCTCTGAAATGACTGATCTGCTTAGTAGATATTACACGTTGAAAGAAATAATTCAGATGTTACATGGCTTAAGTAGCAGAAAACTCCAGCTATTGAATTGCCCGAATTGCTAAATCAGAAGTTCTCTTTTTAAAAGCAAAAAAGATGATTGATGTATTTAGGAAGAACTCTATTTCTGTAAATGTGAAGGACTGAACAGATTTCTATCATAACATTACAAAAAGTTTGAAAATAACTTTGACACACAGTTCCTTGAGGTTGAGTATGATTGCTATTTTAAAGCTACTTCAATCATAAGGAAACTTGCAAAGAAAACATTCAAGCAGAACAATCCAAGTTAATTTTGTGCTTCCTATATCCTTTACATTAAGCATGGTGTTATTTTAATCTTGCATCTTGCGTAGTCTTTCTCTGGGGACTACAGACACGAACAAAACCAACAGGAATCAGCACAGTGAATTAGTAAGCTGTGAATCTGGAATAGGTTTTCATGCCATATATCTCAGGAGATAGATTCATAGGCCTTCTTCACACCCAAAAGGTATTACTTTATTGATTTTATTTTTTTTTTAAATTTCTCCAGGCATGATATGCTGGATCATACAGCAAAGAAGCCCATTGTGAAGGGGAGTCTCCAGGTACATCATGTACTTTCTGCAGCAGAACACATCACTGACAGACTATGGACAACAAAAAGGTTTCACTTGACACAGAAAAAGCCTTGGAAGGGGAAAAGAAAGTTCGTATGGTTCCTTATCAGCAAACTTTCTATTTCATTTCTCCTCTGTACATACACGAGTACAATCCTAAAGAAAAATTTGAGTTCACACACTTATTGTAATTCAGTACATTTTGCAGAGACACCTCCTCTGATGTAGGCTTTTCTTCACTGCAGTGTTGTATAACAACCACCCAATCTCACAATCTTCTTGGAGCACACTGCTGAACACTGGGTGTTACTCTAAAAAAACAGACACTCAAAACGATAAAAATTTCCACACAATTGTAGATGCTACAGTAGCTACCTTAGTCAAGGAAGAAGGGATGACCCTTCAATAAGTGTTTAACTGACATAGTCACCTTGACTCCCAAAGTAAAATCATTGACTTAGTTTTCCTCATTGTACATAGGCCACAATCCACCAAAGTCATAAGAAAGAGATTTATGCCTTTTTTTTTTTTTGCCTTCCAAGGATAATATAATTGGTGACATGATTTCTTCCTCTGAATACCAGCCCATTGAAAGCAAGTGGAGGTGACTATTGCTTTTGTGGCCATGAATTTCACTCAACATGGGAGAAGGAACTTGGTGGTGATAATTTTTTTCCTCCTGTTGCATCCCTTTCATCTTTGTCTATCCCATGATTTTTCAGGGGAATTAAAAAGGGGGAAAAAAGTAGAAAAACTGTCTTTTTCTGATCAGAATTAAATACACAATAACCTATACATCAGCATGTTGTTTTGCTCCATTCTTTTCTCTTGTCAAGTTATTTCTCAGAAGAAATTGTTTTCTGATGCTGGTTCTGATGACTGAGGCACGTTTTCTCTCACTACACTTTGATTAACTTCAGTCAGATCACTGATGAAATATGTTAGCAATCACTGTATTAAATTTCAGCAGTAACGTGACTCTATATAGTGAAATTCTCAAAGGTGTACAAATTCTTTCAATGGACTGAAATTTCTACCCAGCTGGAATAGGATCTTAGATTGGATACTTGGATTTGTAAATCTAACTTGTGTAAACCAATGAATTAAAAGTGGCATTTTTATCAGTGGTAACTATAACACAGCTTGTTGCACATAAAAAAAAAAACCCTACTCTATATGCTCTTTTATGTCACTAGAACTATTTATTTTTCATTTCCCCTAATTCAATTGCACCAGATTCAAAGGCTTCCAACTCAGGTGAAATTTCCACTGAAGCTGAGAGGATTTCTCTCTTAAAAAAATACATAAGTAACTCTCTGCACTTGCTCTGTACAATCTGAGTTATGTTTCTAGGTTATCAGCAAATTTAAATACTCTGCTATATCCTTCTGGTTTTCACTGATGTAGGCACCTGCCTGGAAGAACCAAAAAAGGGGGTGAAGGCTTCCTGACAAGCCAGGTTACAAAATCAGCATTACTGCATGCACTCAAAGCAGACTTAGTGGGTTTTTTTTTCGTTAACCATAGTAAAAGAAATCTGGTTCACAGCAAATTCACTTCAAAGTAGACATTTTAAAGCAACTGCCTTTTCCATACAGCTTCATATATAGAAACTTCTTAGTTGCAAAATGAAAATGTCACTGATATTCGGTCACATTTCTGAGTGGTTTACAGTTCTCTGCTTTAATGCATTCAGTGGAGATTTTGCCACTTGAAACAAATGTAAATCCCATCACCTGGATCCTCAGAATCCAAAAGCAAACTGAAGCAGACAAGACTGCACAGAGTGGAAGAGCTTCCTGGAGTTAAACTGGGCTACCTTTAAGTCAGGAACTGAGCACTTCAAGAAAGGTCCAAAGCAACATCGCTGCCAACAAGGAACAAATTCCAGCATTTCAGTTTGCTGGAGACTTCTGCACAAAGACTGATTATGTACGCTGTGGGCTGTACGAAGTTAAGAGGGAAATACAGAGCTTTTGTGTTCAGAGCTTCAGAGTTTGCCACTGCTTAGTTTACCCATCTCTTTCCTCCTGTAGTACTTAATTAGAACTTATGGATGAATAAACTTCTAGCACTCTGTGTGTAGCAGTAGTCAGAACAAAGGAAGAAAACAGGAAGGAACCAGTCCCCCTTTCCCCCAGCGATTTCCAGGTGCTAAGTACAGGGCAATGACAGGCCTTAATATTTTTTACCTGTTCAGCTCGATTAGCTCATATTCCTCACAACATGCTCTTCCTTCACCTACAAAAGACAGGTGTCTCCTTTTTGTGTATGAATATCACCTTTACCTCCTGCACTGTGCTCTGCATCTTCCAGGCACATGAAGGAAACAAACCACAGAGCATCCCTCTGTTTCCATTGTTACATTCAAGCTGGGGAAACACACTGAATCCTTTTGAAATGCATCTCTGCTCTTGAACTCTCTACTTCCTCCTTGCAAGCGGTGAAGGTGATATGCAATGAACAGCTATCACACATGGTTTCTGTTGCTCCTTCTACAGGGAGAGGACTCCTCACATTCTTCCCCTGCTCTAGTGTGGGGTCCATCCCACGAGAGACAGTCCTTCATGAACTTCTCCAACGTGAGTCCATTCCACAGGCTGCAGTTCTTCACGAACTGCTCTCTAGTGTGGGTTCCTTCTACAGGGTTCACTCCAGGAATGGACTACTCCAGTATGAGTCCACCAGTGTCTCATGTCCTGCCAGAAGCCTGCTCCAGGATTGGCTTCTCTTTTTTGGGCATTCCCCTGCTCTGGTGGGGGGTCTTCCCCAAACTGCAGGTGGGTCTCTGCTCTACCATCATCTCCACAGGCTACAGGGGCAGGGCTTCACCATGGGTAGCATCACAGGCTGCAGGGAAATCTCTGCCCTGTATCTGCAGCACCTCCTCCCATCCCCTCCTTTTTCACTGACCTTGGCACCAGCAGAGTTGTTTCTCTCACATATTCTCAATCTCTCTGTCTCCTCTTATTTAATATGTTGTCACAGAGGCACTACCACCATCATTGATTAGCTCGGCCTTAGCCACCGCTTGGTCCACCTTGGAGCTAGTTGCACTGGCTCTATCACACACAGAAGCCATCCCTGCAGTCCTCCTGCTACCAAAACCATGCCATAGAAACCCAAGACCCGTGAACACAGTCATCCAAATATCAAAATATCAGAACCAATTATAACCTGGAATATCAATATATCAACTCAGCTAACATAAAAGATTAACATAGCAGATACTCCTTTAATTACAAATGACTAAACATGCAGAGACACCAGAATATACCAAAATAAACCATCAACAATATAAAAATATCCCTTAGAAAACCAAACAAAACCAAAAACCAACAAAAAACCCACCACTAAACCCACTGTTTTTTTCTGGCTTTTAAAACTGGACTTTTACAGTCTATAAGGCAACGTAAGCACTACAAAAACAAGCTCAATCTCCTCGTGCCATGGTCAGCTGGGGAGATGAATGCTATTCTTGATCTGGGATATTTCGCTTTTCTTTGGCTTGGCAGTGTGAGATAAAGTAACTTTTTTCTTCCACTAAGAGTTACTCATGGATTTGCAGACAGATGTCCCCTTGATCCTCAGAGACAGTCTTAGATTTTCCTAGTAGATACTCTTTGATCTATTCCCTGATATCTTTACAAATGACAGCTTTGTTTCTTCTATTGCATTAAGATATCACCCCTTGCCATTTTGCAATAAGCACCACTGGGGCAAATGCTGTAAACAGCTTGGCAGCAAATGGAGCAGGGTAACCTCAGCCACCTGGAGCATCTGCCTCCTCTGGATCTGTCACACCCTCAGGAGTGTCATGGCAACCACAACCACTGTTTTCTCTAATAAGCTAAGAATCATTCACTTCATCCCTTCTATCTCGCACTAGACTGGCTTTACCTCACCTTGAAATGAGAGGCTTTAGAAAGAATCTCAAGCAAAGCCTTACGCCCACAGCTGCACAGCTGGTTTGTTTCCCAAAATAAACCTTCCTTTGTATTTTACAAAAGATCTTACATAGAGAAAGGTAGGGAGTTTTGACATTTAGCTTGCTGTACTCACTGAAAAAAAAATCTCTTTCTCTGCTTTACTTTAGTTTTTGTTTGCTTATTTTTCTAAACCAGGCTCCTCAACTGAAATGTCTTTGATAGGTACACACCTAAAGATTGATTCAGCTCAGGAATCAAAAAAAATAGCACACAAATACCATTCTCACACATTTTTCTATCTCCAGGGTCCAAAGGAAGGCAGACTGTAGGGAGTTTTACCCAAAGGGCTGCAGAAGACCTTATGTTTCAGAAGCAACAATTTAAGAGATGATTATACAAAGAAGCATGCAGCATCTTAGGCAGCAACTCCAGGTATTGCCAACTATTATGAAACAAATCAGCTAAAGATCTCCTCATTTTCTTGATGTACACGACATATCCGTCTTCAAGACAGAAGGAGAGCAACATTTCATTACACGCCTGTGAAATCCATCACTGCACTGAAGAATCCATATTTAACTACTTCTATACTTCAAGTGTGGATTTTTACATCTTTTTTTCCCCACTCACGATTATTGGGACTCAAAGCACATTTTTCAGCCATGGCACATATGGAAAAATGGCCTCTCATGCCAATATCAGACAATCTTTACACAAAGCCCAAAACAACACAAAAAATCAACCTCATCCTGATGCTTTGTTGCCATGTCTCACTCCTGCTTCTGACTGTTCACAATTAGCAGTTAATTCTTTGACAGCTCTCTACCATTCTGAACAGAAAACTGTTCTCTAGTGCTTTATAAAGACTATAAATACATGTGTAGCTACCACAAAAATATTGACTTCTCTGAGCTCCAGCCTCCACAAAATCTTTCTAAGCTACACAAAACGCATTGCCATGCATTGTGTATTAGCTCGGACAGTAGCTGTGGTAAGACAGGGGAGAAAAGATGTGGTGCAACTGTTCTGAATCCCTTTTGGAGGCAATGTCCACCACTGCCAAAAGCCCTCCTGCAGCTTTTGGCAAAATACCGCGCTTTCTTTGACTTGCCACTAAGTTGGGAACTCACTGCAGCAAACCCTTCTGCTGTTCTCATTGTCCAAAGATAAAATTTGTACAGGCTGACACTGTACCTAAATCCCTTAGCTGAAATTTCTGCCACTGCTTGTCATCACCTCAGAGCTGTATGGAAACTGGTATGTATTTCTCAGGCCCACACACAGGACCTCTACCACATGCAGGAATGCCTGCAACATCTAGCCATTCCTGCCTTTGATATCATAGACTGTCGTGCTTATCTCATCCCCATCACATCACCCATGCCAGCAGTGACTAAGGTTTCACAGGTATTGAAAAATGGCAAATCCTGTCTACAAAATCAGACTTTAAACTCTGCAGTAAAAACATGAGGTGGAAACAACATTGCTGAATGGACAACTGGGGCATTTGAGTCCACACTGACAACAACTCTCACAAAGTACTGTGTTTGTATTCCTCTGTGCACACCAAGATGTCTCTCAGAAGCCTTTAACAGGAATCCCTGCCAAGAATGCACCTGGGCTTAAGCCAAAAAAGCGTTACATTCAGTTAAGGGTATGTGTATCTTCAGCTCAGCTGTCAGGCAAATACTTGCTAGAACCATACAGCAATGTCAGCAAAAATTCTAGTATAAAAACTTTCTAGCACAGGTATCACAACTGTATTAAAAATGATCATAAATAGCAATGATCACAGAGATCGTTGATTCCAGCCCTGGCCAGCTAAACACAAAATCAACAAATAAAAAATGGATTAGAAGACAGAATCTGATCCTCAATGGAAAATGGGAAAATTTCTGTAAGAAGCATCAAGTACATATTTTAGAAAACCCAATATTATTGGGTGGAGTGGATGGAAGGAGGAATTACTTCACAGTATCTCTGGAAATCAATTTGCAGTTCACCTTCAAAAAGAAAAAGGCAGCCCCACAATTGCTGTGCTGATTCCTTATTTCAGGCAAAGCAATTGGCAAGAGGTAATTCTTTTTAACAGCATGTTGAATTATGTATTTGTACATAAGCCTTAAATGTGTATTTTAATTTCACCTGAGTAAATTACCAACATAAATCCTGCCCTTCTCAAATAGCTCTGCATTTTTAATTAACCTAATATCATCATTTCAGCCAGGCAGTCAGAAATGATGAGTAACATACGATTCATATTCAGAAATAAGCGCACCTGCTTTTCAACATTCCTGATTACTGGTTCATTTTACCCTTTACATGACGTTGAAGCCAATTTGGGTCATACCGTTTTTAGCCGGTGACGAGTCCTTTCAGCTCACGAATAATAGATAAGAAATTGCTGCGTTGCCGGTTTGAAGGACATTTTTGAACGCACTGTGGCGAATAGAATACATTACCAAAACACATCATTTTACTTCTGATATGCATCAGTTCACCATGAGCTTTCATCAGACAAGATTTTACCAGAAACGCTTCAGCTTTGATTTGAAGTGACGTCCCATCATTTCACTGTCTTTGGTCTATGTCGTAATGATTGAAGATACGCTACTATATGTTAAATAGAACAAAGTGTTTACTTCTAACATTACAGACAGCAGGAAATAAAACCCCAAACAAACATGAGTTTTGAATACTTTAGATGTCTTCTAAAAACACTGCAGCATACTGCAGTGAGATTATGAGGGAATTCTTTACTAAACTGCCTCCTCTTCCTGACAACACTACATCTTCAGTGAGTAAGCAGGTAAGCAAAGCGAAGCTTGCTTCAAAGATACTTCATCACCTTTCTGCTCTGAACATTTAGTTTTTTTTCAGAAAGGCTGAAGTTGTTCTCACATAGAACTGATATGCGCTTAGCCACTGAAATCTGCATACAATATTAAGGTGTATCTGGCTGAAGCTTTCAAAGCCTTTGACACAACTGAAATGACAACTTCTCATATGCAAAACCCTATTCATCCTCAAAGCAGTTTGCACATGGGATTTTGCAAAGTTACTATCATTAGCTTGACTTGTAGCATACCAGTAAATCCTACACATCTTCAAATAAAAAAATAAACTTCCTTCTGGTACAAGTCGTATAGATTTTATACACAGAAGCTAGCTCCTCCTGACAACTACCTCTAAATTCCTTGATATAATGAGAGTACAGTGTTTGCCATCTTTCCTTTACTTGGTGTGCTAACTCATGTTTTAGATCAAAACAATATAAAAGACATGAAAAACACAGGAGTCAACAATGGTTATATCACCCATTCATCAATTTTAAACCATCACTTCAACAGTTTAAAGACTCTGTGGTGTAGTTATGAAAGTCCCTTTTACAGCTATAAGAAAAAAGATAGTTCTAAGATTTTTGGTTGAAAGGAACACAGGCAATTGAGCTGAAAGCTGGCCTCAAGACGCTGGCACCCTGGGTAGACAGAGCACCACTGGGCAGTGCAGGTACTGGTTTTGCAGTAACATATTTTCACATACATAGAACACATCTCTGGTGTCTTGCATCCCTCTGAATAAGAAATGAACAAATTATACATAGGAGGGGGTAACTATGAGAAAGGATTAGAGGCTGGGAAGCTATAGTGGGTTTGACTCTGAGGCAAGAACTCCTTACTACACATACATTGGTGGTACTTGTTACTGAATGTCAGGAGGCTTGGGAGCTTTTTTCTACTTAAAAGAAATAACCCAAAGGCTATAGGCAGAAAAAACGCAGTACTCAGACTTATTCAATATGGTATGAAAATATTAACATCCTAGTTTATTCTTAAACATTTAGAAACAATTCTGACAACTAGAAACTATAGCATTTTAGTACGGACATAAAAATCTTTAGTAGTTTTCAGATTTGTTGAGAATTGGGCTTAAAGTTACTTTGTATTAACATCAGAAGAGCCATGTATTAAACAGTCACTGCCACACACAAATTACTGAACAACTTCTGGGTAACAAGTGGTTCCAGTGATTTAATTTATCCTGTAACAGTTGTTTCTTTCTTGTCTTTTGTTTTTTTCTTCCTTAAAAACAACTAATGAATTATAATCTTAACTATACAAGCACCATGCAACCTGCATTAACAATCCACTGTTTTCCTGCCAGTAAAGGAGGTGTCAAATGTTTAGTAATGGACACGTGATGCAAAAATCTCCATCACTGGTTGAAGTGAAATGTAACCTCAATAAATACCAATCATAATAAAATCCCAAACCTGCTGTAAAAAGAATCTAACAAGAGTCATACTTGGAATTCTGCAAGACCCTTTCCTTGTCATTTAAAGTAGACAAGGAGTAAAATCTTTGTGAAAAGAGCAGAAAGTTGAGCCTGTGAGGCTATCAGAAGCAAACTGTCAAGCACAAAAAAATCTGGGAAAAGGCAGAATCAATACATCATTAGTGGGACATATTTGAATAGGCTGTGATTCTATGAAAATTGGTGGCCTCAGTGACTTGAAAGTATTTTTCGCGTGTCATCCTGCCCAATTGACTAGAAGTGTCCATTGGAAGCAAGAGAAGATATATCCTTGATTGTCGACAGCTTTCCATGTTTCTTTTCAGACTGGCTTTCAGTTCGGAAAAGACAGCTATGGAAGAGTCGTATCTTCAACAAAGAGAAAGTATCAAGCAGAATGAATGAACAGCAACTATTTCTTAATTCACTACATTATATTTCTCATTACCAAGGAAGATGTGTTTCCGTAAAGCTTTACCTTTCTCACAATGACTTCCTGTGAATCCAGAAGGGCAGACACATTTGTTAGGGGCCACACAAGTTCCACCATATCGGCAGCCTTCTTCACAGAACGCTGAAAAATAAAAGGAATGTATGGGTACTACTCAATATTTTAAAAATGTATTACATATCTGCAAGATACTAAGAAAAAAACATCTAAATTCTAAGCAATTAATAGAATTGAACTGATTAAAATTCTGTCCTCCTGCAAACACAGAGAAGTAACTCACTTAAATGAGATGAGGATAAAAGAAAAATCTCAGATTACACCGTAGGCAAACCACCTCGCCAATAAAAGATTAATAACCATCTGGAAGAAGAACAGAGGGAAAAATACAACTGACAATTTTAATAGAACTGATCTTCTTTCAATTATACCCAATATGAGAATTATAATTACAATGCTCTGGTGATCCACAGAAAACAAGCTGGTCAGATGGTGTTAACGACTTTGTTTCTCACTTCTATCAAATACGCTTTACTGAAATGTCTGTAAACACATAATATTTTCCTAATTTATTTTTTAAGTGTAAAGCACATTTTGAGGAATAGAGAAATTAAACAGGACAAGGCTCATGACTGAAAACAGAAGAGAAAAGCTCAACCACATTATTTTGACCCAGCTGAAGTTTGATTCGACAGAGCAATGCACAAGTAGATTAGAAGTACTGAGTAAGACTTTTGTTAAAAGAGCAGGCCCTATCCACAACACACTTCCCAACCTCTCCTAGGTATTTACTAAACTTCACAAGTTACTCAGTGGGTTTGACTGCACTTATGAGGGAAGTTACAATTAATATTTAAACAGCAGCTCTCTGCATCTAAGCTAATAACAGAATTGCAAAGTGTTTCCTGCAAGCTAAAATCACAGATGGAATGTTGGCAAAGAGATGTTAGGAATGCTATGAAAAGGCATAAAGTGCTAGATAACAGAAGAAATGTTTTAAGATTTATTTTCCAATGCACTAAAAAGAAAAATAAAGTGAATAAAGTACCAAGCAATTAAAATAATCTTTTGCAATTGTTAACCACTTAGCGGCAAAAAAGCACATCATCATATCTCTTGTCTGAATTGATAGACGGATGTGTCTTACTTTAAACACACGATTCGTAGCATACCATACTGTTTTATGGAGGATAACACAGGGAGAAGAATGCTGACGGTTTAGAGAAGATGGCAGCAGAACATCAGAAGTGCTCCTGTGACTGGAGCAAGGCAGTGGTGCGGAGGAAGCATGGCTCTTGCCCACAAACACCTTATTGCTCATCAAGGCACACGTTCCTTATGGGAATCTTCTGAAATGGATCTGTTGTGAAACGAGTCAATTTCTACTACATAAGAGTGCTTTAAGAGTAGCATTTGGTGTTTTTTTTTTTTTTTGCATATAAACATTTGTAGAAAAGTGTAACTGCAAGAAAGATGAAAGTACTAGTATGAAACACAGCTGGAGAATGTGTGAAAAACATGATGAGACTCAAAAGATTCCCTCCAGAGCTCTTGAAGGAACATTTGCTCATTTCTAGTCTCATCTTTCTCAGAAAAGGTGTAAGTTAAGTTCTTCACATACATTTATTCTGGTTTGAAATTGAGAGTAAGCACAGACTTCTTTGAAGTAGTAATAGAAGTAGTACTCAAAATAATGGCAGTCATTTCTTCCTGACAAAGGAACTAGAATTTGTGGCAGAACAGATACAAAGGGCAACAAAAGATGAAAACCTTGGCAAAAAAGGAAATAAATAATCCATAACATAGGCCACGTTGTACTGGGAAAGTAGTATAAAGGGCTCTTAAAAGAAAAGAAATAACAAAGGGCATAAAGGAGGA
Source organism: Urocolius indicus (assembly GCA_013401255.1). Lineage (NCBI taxonomy): Eukaryota > Metazoa > Chordata > Aves > Coliiformes > Coliidae > Urocolius > Urocolius indicus. The sequence goes on from WBNH01010984.1 coordinate 57,796, forward strand.
AAATGTTTATTACAATAATCATGCATGTTCATTCAAAAAGTTGTTAGAGTTGATAGAGATAGTTAAAAAGGACTTTTGGTAGTGCTCACACACACTTTGACACCATAACCATGAATACCAACTTAATATGAAATGTCTGCTTCTTACAATAAATCTTATTCCTACTTTTGCAGAACAAGGTAGTGTTCTCTTTTAAGAAGTAGAGGAGGGCTTATGAGACAGAGCTGGACATGTAAAACACCTTCCCATTAGTGCAAAACCTGTGTTACGTGAGTGCAGCAGCCAAGGCTCAATATCTGGACAGCTGAGCATGCCATTCACATCTGGGAGAGAAAGACTGGGATGCCTGTCAAAGGGTAAAATTCTCCATCTTTCTATTCCCTCCAATGTACCTGTATCAAAACACACCTCTTATACACAAATGCACTAGCACCTATTTGTTGAGCATTTTGAAATTCCCCTATCCTTGACATGTCACACATTAGCAACTTAAAAAACTAAACAGTACCTGCATAGTGATAACCTGATGACTTATACATTCTCATGAACCAGCATCCCCTACTGTTTAACAAACATCACTCTGGAATTGCATGGGCTTCTCCCATCCTCTCCAGATGTTCACTGGAGCTGGCCATGACATAGACCTCATTCATCAAGATGGGCATCAGACCCAATACAGTGTTAGAGGATGAAGTTGTGGAACAAGCTGGGCAAGAGCTGCAGAAGGAAACAATTCAACACTCCTTCTCAATTTTTGCAGAAGCTGAAAAGTCCTGTGCAATACAGACTAACTGTGCTTGTCTTTGTTGTTCAGGCTTGGGTAGACTTGGGGGAAGAGGTTCATTCTTAAATTCTTATGCAAGAAAAGAAAATCCCAAGGAAGAGTGTCAGAATTATCCTGCTGTTCCCCAGATGGTTCCTCAACAAACTAATTCCTGCACTGTGGGGCTGCAGGAAGTACGAACATCAAAACCACAAATCTCAGAACACGGTTACAAAATCAAAATGTTTGTCTATAGGCTACTTTCCTTAACTGCTAGCAAGAGCTCACTGTTAGAACTACTTTGAATTTTAAGGGAGTTCAATTCCTCTAATAACAGGAATTCAGTTTCAATTGCTAGCAATTTTACCAAACTTCACTTATCTGAACTATTTTCTCTAAGAGTTCCGCCTCTGGCTCAAGCCTTTCAGAACACTTTGTCAAAATTCATTCACTTCGAACTACGAGATTTTTCCTTTACACCCTTAGCAGAATAGATTAACTAAAGAAAATCTTTACATCACTTCTATACCCATCCTTATGGACAAGAGGACACAACAGGGAGCAGCTCAGTGACTGAATAGTCAATCAACTGGAGTGCCCATGCTCTCATGAAACTACCTGCTTTGGTGCTTATGCTTTATTATGTCTTATGGACTGTGGGATCTAGACTTCCACTGTGGTTTAGGCCTTTTAAAATCAGAACACTATTTGGGGGATGTGAGGGGCCGGGGAAGCTGATGAAGACCCACCAGTATCACAGAACTAGCAGTTATAAACCTTGAGTATACACTATCTCTTACTCAAAGAAAATAAAACCAAGAAAGATAAATTGGGGCTGGATTGTATTTTTGCTAATGTATTCCCATAAAGACAGTCTGTCTCTGAAATTATTTGCAGGCTGGCAATCTTGTTAAAAAGGAGAATAGTTACTGAATTTGCAATAAAGGTTTTATCACGAAAATTAAGTGAAGATGCCATTAAGGTAAAGTCTATGAGGATAAACCTTCATCATTAAGAGTTTTATTTAGTATTCCATATGCAAAAGAAACAGAATCTATTGATTTCAGGAGGGCTTCTGCCAGTGAACAGATCTCTGTAGTGTTAAAAGATTTCTTCCTCTGAAATAAAAGTCTTTATCATATGAAGACCTTTCTTAAGCAGACAATTTCTCTGCAGAGGAGGAGTAGCCATTAGCCTAACTTGCAGTGGCAATTGCAATACAGCCCAAGGTGAAACCACGTCCTTCAGACAACATAGAAGAGAGCAGCTTCTATTATGTCATGGCAACACAGCAACCCACAGCATTTCTGCATTTTGGCCCAAAGTATGGACTTGTTCACATTCATTCCAAACTAGTTGTCAGCTGGCTTGATATGCAGGCATCACCTTCATTGGGTGTTAAATAGCTATGTCAAAGAATGTAAATTGTACTTCATGATCAAATACAGCAGCAGGTACCGTGCCAATGCTGCCCTATATTTAAGCCTACAGCAGCTTTCTAGAAGACTGGAATTCGAAGGGACTTCAACCGAAACCTCAAAGATTATGTACTGGCACAGGGAGCTAGGGGGAAAAAAAAAACATGAGCAAATCCATCTTTCACAGGTGTTCACCACAGGCACTTTGCTCTGTACTATGCTGCCTACCCAAAATGCAAACCACAGCTCCTCCTGGTCATTGCCTCAGCAAGCACCATCTTCTCTTGACATTATCTTTGTTCACCTCGTAGATTAGCACATCTGGGGTTACACTGAGTAGCATCAGGGAGAAAGTTCTACTCGATTCTCGTCTACTTTGAAATGCTTCTTCACTGATTTCTTTTTAACAGAGTGGTCAGTGCTCATGAATTCCACTGGTATTTGGCTAGCTGGAAGACTATATGCATGTCAAGCAAAAAAAAAGACATGCAGGAAAGGAACAGAAGGGGCCAAGCTCGGAGTGCCTGGGTAAGACATGCAGCTTTGGAAAAGAGAGAGGGTAGCAGAACTATACAAGCAATTTGATAATCAATTGATGGAAAGACCACAATTTCATTAGCTGACTGAATTTACTCAGCCAAGTATGCACAAGGTCACAGTTGATAACAACTCAGCTATGTAAGCCAAATACCAGAATAATCAGATGATGCCAGTTGCTGAGGCGTATTTAGAGGACAGCTGAGAAAGTAAGGAGAAAGCACACAAACAAAACAAGGGAGCACAGTGGTTCTGCTCTTTTTCTTCATACTCAAGTGTGACACTACCATTTATAAAAAGTACAAAACTCTTCTTGGTTCAGTGAACTACATCCACTGGATACAGGGTGCAACTTATTTAACACAAAGTCTGCCAAATGCCACTGGAGTCTTTTTACACCTGGCTGGAGTCAGAGAAGGACAAACCTGTCAGAATGAACTTTGGGTAAAAGAATTGTCCTAGAAAATTTTCATTTCATATGTTGGAGCACAAAGGGGAGTGCGGGTCAGTCTGGCAATGAGGATGCAGAAACCTCTGAGACTGAAGAGAAATCCTTAGCTGGGCAGTTCTTCACTTTTGTGAGTGGTTTCCAACCTAACATATGCTTCAGATTTTGTTTGTGGTATGTATGAATGTTTGCTCAGTTCAGGAGGAGCCTATAAATCTCAGGTCTTTTAACAGTTGATTGTAAAGTTGTTACTCATGAGGTATAATCCTAAAGATTTCACATGTAAGAGGTACTTTACAAACAACAAGCATAACAACTGCCTAGTGTGGTCAAAATTCCAAATTCTGGTAGCACAAAACTCCTGCTTAGAGCTAAGTCCCAACAAAGATCAATGAACTCAGAATCAAGGTTTGGAGATGGAGTTTTTTTCAAAGAACTCAGTAAAGCACAACAGAATTCTTTCAAATTTGGGAGACAATGCACAGTCAGAGTAAAGAAAGAAGCACAAAACATAAGAGTACCTGGAAGGATTATAAAGAATAATTAATATACCAGGAAGAAATGATGTCAAAGACATCAGATGCAGGCATCCATACGTACTGTGAGTTTGTGTGGGTGTTTCTGTATTTGTATACTATATAGTATTTATCAAAGTGGTGAACTAATATTGTTGAGGTTGTCACTGGGCTATTTTAGCTGATGTAGCAGTGAATCTTTTCAAGGACCCAATGCTCTGTCACACAGCAGTTGCAACATTAAATTAAGGTGAATTTGGAAGGCTGAGTATATCTCTCAGAAGGCATTGAACTCAGCAGTGGGCCCTTCTTTGCTGTTTTGTGATGTTAAATTCTCTTGGCACTTTGTATTTTGCTTGACTGATATGTAATCAAGTTAGGACCATTTGTAGGCAAGAAGCAGGCCATTCAGCTGGCTGCTTTCAGAGTTTGGCTGGAGATGCTGGATTTTTTTTGAAAAATTAAACATAAACACCTTAAAATTAGTCCAGTGAATCACAGTGATAAATACTAATGGTTTTCTTTGCATTGTCCCAGTAATGGAACTTATTTTTGAATGTGTAAGTTGTCCACCTCGATCAATACTTTTTCACCTAAAACCTTTTCTAATGAACAAACAAGCTACCTTTCATTATAATTCAGAAAGCATACTGAATGGACAGAGTCTTTCCATTTTACCTTACTGGTAAAAAGATATATCTGTAACACTTCTTGATGTCAAGCTTATTTTATGGCTCTGAGGGAAAATGTGACAATTTTCTAAAATGTATATGAGAAAGATCAATAGAAGCAGTAAGAGACAAAAGTAATATAATAAAATTTGTCTTGTGATATATTATACTTTTGAAAGCATCTCACATCCCCAGATGATTCTGTGCTAAATAAATATTCCTGATGCCATTTTACTGCCCTGCTTCCTCAAGGCTAGACTCTTCAATATTTTTAGTGCACCATTTTAAGTCAACAGCAGCTGTCTGTCTAGTAACTTGACACTAAGCATGACAAAATAGGGCAGAATACTTCTTCCACAAACCAATTGAACATCATCTTTCAAAATTCAATAGTTAAAACAGTAACACCAAACTGAAATTTATTTTGAGAAATGACATATCATATAATTTGAGTTTTTCTTTCCACCACATCAATGTGCTAATTATACACCCATTTTCTTTTTCTTCTTTTAACAAGCAGCTATAGAATATTTTAGACTTACCAATGTAACGCATAAATTACTATTTTCTATATTTTTAAGTTGAGTTACCAAAACAAACCAGACAAAAGAACAATTTACGAACAACTGCAATCACTGCAAAGCAAGAACGAAAGGATGTGAAACTTCTGACCTGCTTACACTTTGGCTGTATTACTGTGGCTCACAGTTACTTTAGAAATCAGTTATACTTAATCAATCTTAATTATAAGATAAAGCAGCATGTTCCAATAGCACAACAGAAGCACTTTCCCTTGCCTGATCTACTATCACAACTTTAGAAAGACCTTGACTCAAATCCCATTGAACTCATTGGAAAACAAAACTTGAATTCAATAAACAGAGGATGCAATCTGAGGCCTGTTTGACCTTAGTACTGTACACAGAATATTCAGACAACATAAAAATGGTTTTCTAGCTGTGTGGTTTTTACAGTTCTCTCATCTTTGCCTTCCAGTCGGTACAAACAAACTCTCTGTAGGCATGATCAGCACAAGACTGGCTGGATTATATCCTAATGTAACAGGCATACAGTCTTTAAATTCATTCCTCTTGCTTTGCCCTGCAGCCCTCACTAACACACACAAGTCTACTTGTAAGAAACGTTCTCCCTCAATGTGAAAGATTTACTCTGAGCTGCAGAGTGAAGAGCTACATCCTCAAATAATCGTGTGTTCCTACAAACACCAGAATACTGAATGTGCTGTAAAAAATGCCCCAAATGTTAATAAAACATTGTTTGAGGATAATTATATGCAGAACAGTATCCTTTGAAACTGTAAGGAAACTTTAAGAAGGCATTTCCAGTCATGGCTGGAAGCGAACACGTTGCTTGGGTGCAATCACAGCCTCAAAAGTGTTACATTCAGCAACACTTTTTGGAAGGTTGCTGGTAGCTTTTTGTAAGCCTAACAATTGACACTGAAAACAAACACTTGTTTTGATAGCTGCACAAGAGACACAATATTGAAAAAGAAAATACATTGGTAGCATTTTAGCTATGGGAACACTACTGGGAGGAAGAAGTAGTAAGTAAATAAAATGGCAAGGGGAGGGAAAAGTAAATAAATAACATGGCAATGGGATTATCTGGTCTAGATCAAGGATATGTAAAGACAACTGACAAATTGAGTAAGAGACCTTAAGCAGTGTATGTTCAAACAAGCACAGTAAAATTTGCATGTTCTCTCTCATTGTGTTAATATTGTAGTTCAGGTACACTGCAAGTAACAGCTACAGTGGTATCCCTGAAAACATTTTCTAACACACATCTGCATTACATTTTAAATCTCATTCATTCAGCTAGGACACTCCACTCCAAATAAAATGCCTTTTTCAAAGCACAATTCTATTGACCAACACCAGAAGGATGGGATTTGTCAGTTCCAAATGTCAGAGTCCTCTGACTACACAACAGGAAGGACTTCAGTACCTGCAGCTTACAGAGCTCACTCACAATACCCATTTGGCCTTCACTCTTTATCAAGAAAGATGCCATGTTAGATATAGACATTTCCTCATTAAGGAAAAGAATTAAGAGTTAATCTCGATTTACAGAATCTAGCTTACTTTGCAGTCTCTAACAGATAAAGGTTTCAATTCACTAAAGACACTGCCAAGAAGGCAATCAAAAGATGAAAAGCCCTGTATCCCATCATCAATGCCCCAGGGCATTCTGTCTCATTCAAATCAAGTTTATATGAGGGAAAGAAAGAAAGAATAACAAAGAAGACAATGAAAGAGGGTTGGACATTTGGGGGAAGACAGATTCAAATGCCCTGCTGAAATATAGCAGGCTAAGGGATTCTCTTAGGTCCTGATAACTTCTGCACTCTTCTACACTTCTTCTGACCTTTGCCTTTATTGGATTAAAAAAAGAATGCAAATAACTATTAACAGGATACAATTAATCTCAGTTCTTATCTGCATTTTAAATCAAAAAGTTTTTCGGTAGCTAAAATTTCAACACAGAGTTTTCTCAATTATTTTAATTTTCCCAGTGGCAAAAGTCACGCTCATCTCAACATTTGGATTTATCTAAAATAATCACACCAAATAAATTTTATTCTCAAGTGTAGGACTCATACAGAAGAAAAGAGAATAAACTTAAATATTTTGACTTATCTGAGAGGGCAACCAGATATTTCAATGGAGGAAAAAAAAAAAAAGCAGCACTGAAAAGTGATATTGTTCTCACCACAACACAGAAATCTCAGTCTAAAGGCAGGGAGTGCTTTTTCTCAAGATGATGTGACAGCAGGTGTGATATGCATCACCATCAGCCTTATAATCATCATAGTACATTTCTTTTACATAAATCCTTTCATCTCAAGCTTTGACACATTATGAACAATTAAGCCTTACAACCCCCCAGCGAGGAAGATGCATTAAGAATCTGAAGCTGCCAGGCACTTTTTCAGAACACTTCACTACATAAATATAATTAAATAAAGAACACATTTAACAGTTAAGAACGGAAAAGCAAATATAATCTTTGTGTGTATAATCTTTGACTGAGCTGAAAGCATTTTAGAAACCCAAGGGGCCACACTCTCTGCTAGTGTCAATTAGTAAATCTATATCGATTTACACAGTGGCTAAGAATTTACTTCCAAAATTCTAAAGCTAGAAGACTCTAAGGAGTACATCCCTGTAACAATTTATGAGACTGCACTGGTGACTTGCATCCTTATGTACACTTGTACTCACACAAATATTTTAGCTAATATCTACAAAGTATTCACTTTGTCTTAAGTTTCTGCCACCTATTCCTCTTCTCTGCTATGTTTTTCCTATTGAAAACTCACTCTGTAGTAGCATGCTGGGGAATTGTGAAGGGAAAGGAAAATGAAATATAGACCCCTGGTTGCTTCTTCCAGAGCAATGCCATCCTGGTCACAAATCTCACTGCAATGACTCTACATCAGTGTGCTCTATTTTGCCTTTTGGGTCTCATCACCACGTGATGTGCTTCAAGAAATCAAAGTAATGAAATATCTACAACTGGCTTGAGTGTGTGCCTTAAAGGTGCTGGAACTTTGCACAAGTGCAGTACTTAAAGCTTGGTGTGTCTGGCCAAAATTTTCTTCCCTGATGCATGCAAAAACCATTCCAGACAGTGTTTGTTTGCCTCACAACCTGATAATAGCACTTCAGTAGCACCACAGAGCATATGCTGCAGACATTTCTTTAGTACTTTGGATTCATTTACAACGATAAGGTTCAACATAAACGTGTGAAATCCTTCTTATGCTTTAGTTTGCTGTCGGTACACAGTATATCCTTAATGTAGCAAAAAGAATGCAGCACGAATGGCAGCTGTAATCCTTCCATCAAGTATAGTGCATGTTCTTAATGGAATATGTTTTCAAAACAGATTTCCAGTACCACCTTCTTACAATATCATTTTACAATGTTTAGTTTGCAAAAATTGACTACAAGAATAGTTGCTATATTGCTTGGCAATGCAACATTTAATTTTATGGTGCATAAAATGCATTTCTTTTAACAGATGTATCAGTTCCCTGATACCATGACTAAACTGCTTCATACCCATTAAAGGTTGTATGGGGAACTAGCAAAGCTATGGTGTTTATTTTTCTTGTAGCAAACACTTCTACTCACTAATAATATTATGCTTTCCCGAACAACAACAAATAGCTCAGCCTGTGCTCAGCAGACTTCATCATATGCATACCACATATATACTTATATACATACAGTTGCTGGTTACACACGCAAAGTGTCCCAGCTATACATCCTAAAGTGCATAAGAATGACAAGACTGTTTGCAGTTAAGAGGCTACTAAAAAGTAAATAAATTGTAGTAATACTAGAAAATCTTGCACAAACGACACAAAGCTTTTGGCCTTGGAAGCGCCTAGCAAATAAATTTTGCTCTATGTTCCAAAGCTTGATAACAGAAAGAACATGGTTTAATTTCAACACTCCCTGACGAAATTCAAGGAAAATCACATGTGTATTTCACAGCTGAGATGAATGGCTTTGGGGATGCACTACAGTCACCACCGTGCTATCCCTGGCAGACACCATACCAACAAAAAGGCTTTAAAAGTCTCGAAGAAGACAAAGTCACAGCTATATGACTAAATTCATGGAAATTCTTCCTAATATAAGTTGTGAAAAGAAAGAAGGTGAGATTAATTCAACTATAGGCTTCTCCAGCTGCCTGCTGTGGGCTCCTGGCTTTACTAAGCACAATCTTAACCCACTCACATAATTTCCTCCGAAGTAGCTTACTGGAGCTTCAATGGGTTTCACCAGAATCTTCATCTTATAGTTTCAGAAAAGATATGATTTGACTCTACAAGTATCATCTTAAAAGAACAAGTGAGTGAGCTCCACAAAATATATGTTCTTTGAAAACAAGTCACAAAAACTAGGAATGAGTTCCATGACAATTCACTCACTTAAAATACTGCAGTTCAAGTATCAACAGACGGCTACAGAGGAAAAATGTGAAGACAAAATGAAATTAGATGGGTGCATTGATACAAAGGCATCTTCAAATGTTTCAACACTGGGAACAATCAGAATCTGGACTAAGGAAGGGAATTACTTCAGGTAGTGAAAGAAGAATGTACTCTGTAATGCAATGGCACAATACTTAGGTACTTGAGTCCACATTAAGAAGTCACTCATCAGGTATAAGAAACACAGCAATACTACACCATGACTCATAAAATCATCACAAATGTAATACACTGGAATATATGCTCTCATGTAGTACTTAGTCTTCATGTTTCTCACTGGAAATCAGTGTACCCTAGGCATAATTCTAAATGAGAGTTCACTTAACACCAAAGCATATTACTCAAGCTAAGAATGAGAAATAGATATGTAGCATGAAGACAAATAAGACACAACAGGTTTGGGGTTTAAGACATTCATGTTTCCAATCACACATGTGCTAAGCTGAAAATATACCTAATACCACCAGGTACAAAATAAAATTAAAGCAGCAGCAGCACTCCAAGTACTTAAATATTTTATTGCCTCACTAATACTAACTCCACCTTTGAAATCACTTTGTCTCCACTCGAGCAAAAATAAAAGTCCTGAAATCTTAAACTTTGAATGCTGCCACACAATGGGCTGAAGACAGAAAGTAATTTCCGTTTAAAGACATTTTTGCAGTCAAATAAGGTCTGACTTAAAAAAAAAGATCTCACTGAGTAGCAATTGAAGTGATCATCCCTAATGTACACTGACAAAACAAGCCAAACTGAGGGGAATAGATGCTCTCTGAACAGTTTTGTGAAACTTTCTGCACACTACTGTCATGTTGTTGTTGTTTTTTCATTTTAAAAAACTTTCTCAGCAAAGTTACTAGGTGTGTTCTATATTATGAACACTACTGCATGGTAAAAGGAAACAAATCTCTTATGATGTATATAATCACTCATTAATAGCAATGAAATATTACTGCTGTTGCATAGTATCAGAATAATGGTGTTCTGTTGTTACATAAACATCATTCTTGTGTGCACTACAGCTGCCATGCCAAGATTCCAGGAGCTGACGTATTATGAAGCCAGAGTCCTGGTGATCGTACAGACACAAAATGGGCTGAAGGGAAGTAATGTACAGCAGCATCAAACCTTGACAGAAATCTATGGCACAGGAGCGCACAGCCTGATGGGTTTGTGGTTTCTGTCTTCAGAAAGGCAATCCAGAGTCTGAAGTCATCTATTTATCTATACAATAGTTAGTGTCAGCGACAGGGCAAGGTTCCTCAGACGGCCATGCCTGCAGCATACTGCCACAGACTATTACATCTATCTAAAATAAACCTTTTAAATTGTGGTCTATATGGCATGTTAGCCAGCACAGTAATTCTCAAGCTCTAGGGGGTTGGCAAAACATCAAAAACCATAGGGTAAGATAAAGACAGTGCATTTCTTATAGCTGAGCATCGACACAAATAATACAAGGATTTTGCTATTTCCATTAAAAAGTTCTGCTTTTTTCAGGATCCACAACCACGTTTACTTAATTGATCAGCATCAAGGCATTTAAACACACATTTAAGACATTAAGAAGCTGAACAAAGCTACTTAAGGAAGAATTTATATTTGTTGTTTCCTTAAGAAGCATAAAGGAATAAGATACTCCTGTATCAGTCAGATACTCAAGGGAATTCAGCCTAGGTCATTCAATTATTGCTTTGTATTTTGTTATTGTTGAATAAATCAACAAATCCAGCATCAGTATACAATTTTTTCAGTGACTTATATCTACCTGTATCTGTACTGTGCCACCGAGAAGGTACTTCAGTGAAATGGGAATGTTTCTCAGAGCTGCATATGAAATTTGGTGAAGCAAATGAGATTACAAGACTCGCCATGTGCAAACTTGTAAGTAATCCCCGTCAAACTAAAAACGTTGTGACAGACAAGAAGCAAGACAAATAAACAAGGTGTCCCATGGGAACAATAAACACTCAAAGCATCCAGGCAAAATGTGATACTATTCACTCATGAAAAAACGAAAGATCACAGTGCAATAACACAATATAACACTCTCCAAAATAATTTTGCAGCAGAGATAAATAGAGGCAGTTTCTCCAAGTAGAATCACCTTAATCATACTCTCTGGCAGATAAAATTCACATACTGCACTTGAGTACTTCAGTAATGTATATGTTCCAAATAAAATTGTAGCAAGTACTGCTTTACATTAATAACTACAATTTGATGCTGCCAATACTCTTGAGAGTAGAGCAGAAACTATTGGTATTAGGACCTAATATAGAACTAAATATAACCTATTGTACTTGAGAAGTGCTGCAATAAACTTCACGCCTTACATTTGCCTTTTATAGCAAGCACTTCTCTACAACAAAAATGAAACATGAACATTTAGAACAACTTTGACCCCTTTTTTATGACATCTAGCAGGACGCAGAGATCCAATGAAGTTGAAATCTAACATATCAGCATTTTGATTATGGGCCAAGTAAGATCACACAGCTCAATTGCCTTCTCTACCATTCTAATCCCCTGGTGTTCTAATTTCCAAGAAGAGAATGTAAAGATGCTTACTGATGGCAAGGAAGCTAAATGCCCTCTCAACTTTTTTTCTAACAGCATTGTCATCACATTACGAAATCTTTCTAAATCCTTGCAGTCTTTGTTTTATTTTACTGAACATTTTGTGGCTTTACCTCTATTATTATTAACTTGTGTGCATTCTTGTTAAGTACAGTCTTCAGGAGAATACAGTGAGGGAGTAGATATGGAAAGCAAGATATCACTAAAGGAATTAGTTTGATAAGTCATTGGACTGGGAAAATAGATCCACTAGACAGTTATCCGACATGGAATTTTTGTTTCCACTTGGCCAGCCTCTGAGATTTGCCATTTGGAATAATCAGACCTTTTGGAGGAACTCCAGATTCTTTAATACACTGAAAATCCATCCTGTTCTTTCCCTTGTTTTAAATAGGCAGAGGCAAATAGTGCATTATCATCAAGTGCACTAATGGATTCAAATGCAGTGTAAACTAAATTAATGGGGCTGGAAATGTTGGAAAAATTAAACACAGCATTCTTAATAAAGCTGAAAATAGCTTAATAAAGCTGAAAATAGGATCCAAGCATCCTAAGGCATGTTTATTTCTGTTTAAATAGATGTCTTCCTGTAGACTGTTATCAGCTCAGCAGGAGTCTTACAAGAGAGGCATTTTTCTCATTCTGTGCATTTTAAGTTGGGTTTCCATGAAGTTCAGTCTGCTTGTAAAACCTGCCACCAATCCATATGAACAGCGTAGCTCTGGCAAAGTAATGATAACATCCCTGAGAGCAAGAAAGCTGCAACACTGAGCTGCAAACTCAGTCTAAACCTTTATCCCCAACAGGGAAGTCTGCTGACTTATCTTCCAAAATGTGAATTACTGCACACAAAAGGAAGAGCCTAAAGGAAGAAGAAGAAATCCATCCTCATTAGTCAGATTTTTCCTTTATGTAAATGGACTGCAAAGTCCTTGGCTGGCAGCAAGACACTGATCCCACCTTTCTCATCTGGTGCAGAAAAGGGTCCATCACCACTGGTCATGTCATAATGGATGGGACCAAATAGAGCTCTACTTGGTGAGCACACACTTAATTAGATGTGGGAGGACAAAGCACATCAGACCCAAGTGAGAAATGGCCCAGGGGCCTCTTTGAATAGCATTTTGCATAAAATCTGTTGAGCTATTTCTGAAGAGAAGGAATACAGTTGGGCTTCAAGAGGAGTGACAATTTCCAGCAGGAAACTTGGAACTTTCCTAAAACTTTGTGTGACAGAAGGAACAGATGTATTGTCCAAAGAAAGAAAGAAGGAGAGGAAGAAGAAAGTGAATAAAAAACAGGTGGGGTGTGTGAAAGTGTGGAAGAAGTGGGAAACAGAAATACATGTAGAAAAAAATGAGAGCACTTCTAGATGCTTTAGATCTGACTGACAGCCAACCATCAAAAAAAGAGAAAGGACATATTGTTGGCTACACAGGAATTCTGATCCTAATTTGTAACATTTACATTTTAAAAAACAAAGGGAAATGTCTGCTGACCTCTAAGAGAAGAATCCCAAACAGGGAAGAACTAACCAGCAACACCTAAAACTGTAGAGAAATTAAAAGAGAAAGCAGTTATCTTTGGATAAGAAAACCTAAGACAAAGCTATTGAATTATTGTGCTTAAAATATGATATGATGGGTATAACAGTAAAGTACGTCTGAAAGCAGATTCTGATGACTAGAACAGATATAAACAACTATCCTGACTCAGTTTAGAATTATAAATCTAAATTATAATCCTAAACTCTCCAGATTATGGAAAGACTTCATCTGTAAAATTAAGGTACAGATACTGTCCCAAAATTCCCAGCATTCACAAATTGGTCATTCACTGGGTGATTACATCTCTTCAAGACCTTTTGTAGCCAAAGATGTTACAAATACCCGAACTTCATAAATTGTCACTGCAGATGCACTACAAGTAACTGAAAAAGAACACTGTGCAGGTCTGGTGAAAATAAAAAATATCATCTCCAATGACTGAAACTCCAACGATTGCTCTCCCAAATAAGCATCTGAGTTGGTAGATCAGTGGAAGCAATAATGCTTTCAAGTCCAGAAGGCTATTATGTGCTGTTGTCTTCCCCGTTTATGCCACTGGCACATTCCCAGCACAGATACAGTACTGTGTAGTTACAGCTTGGCCTTTTGCACATTTAATGATGGCCACAGATGTAAGGGGTGGCAATTTGAGTGGTACAGTCCTGCGATAAAGCTATCATCATATATTTCTCATATGCATCATAGCTTTTCCCCAAAGCCTACTGCAGCTTTGTACACATATCACTGATAGACAAAATTTAACCTCTAAATTAAGTTTCAAGTGACATGAACAACAAAATACTGTAGCTGAAAGGAGAGAAGCTAAATATTATCTATAATAATCTACAGTCCAGCTTATTCTCTCCTGGAAGAACTAAGACAAAAAACATCACGAATCATAAGAGAAGAATCATTACAAGTGAGGAAAAAAAGGCTTGCACAGAAACTTGATTGTTAGGGACTTTTAAGGTCACACCTAGACTAGCCTTGCCTGCCTCCCACAGCATGTAACACATACCTGTCAGTAACTAGAAGGCCACCTTGCACGTGAAGTCACCTATCCACAGGCAGCCCTCTGGATAGGTGAAGAGAGCTTGTTCAGAGCCTGTCTTCTGAGTGTCAAAATATATAAGCCTCAGAAGAATTAAAACTATGGAATTAAACAGAGAGAAATTCTCTCAGTACTTGATAAGATGAAATAGTCCCTAACATATTGAAACAATATAAAAGTAGGAAAAAAAAAAAGTAGGAAAGCAGTCACAACTCACAGCTCAACTAGTTCTAAAATAGTCTAACCTATCTGTACTCAGAATCTCTTCTGCCACTTCTACTCTGACCTTACTTCAACAGGTCAGTCTAATAGGGACTATCGTCATTTAAGGGAAAATTTCCTTTCTTCCAGGACACAACTGTTGCCTGAACAACTCAATCGTACACTCTAACCAGAAGCATGAACAAGAAGCCTGGTTGCAGCAGTGATTCCAAACCTGGAAAATGTAGGAGCCAAAAAGAGGCTGAAAGGGCATCTCTGGACATTCATTCACTAAAGAAGTTTCAACATCTGTAGAGCACGTCATGCTTTTGGTATTTCTGATGAGGTTACCAGCTACTATGAAAGTGAGAGGAGCAACTGGGAAGCAGCCAGAGCATTGACAAAATACCTCTGTTCCCCTCCAAAACCAAAATACTCAGTAACATTTCTGGACAGGCATCATCTCTCCAGTAGAAATCTTCAAACTTGGTATTAACACAACCAACAAGTATATGAAAAAGGTGCTTTAAAACTGGATTTTTTTTCCTCCCAGGTTCCTACTCATTTGCTGCTCCAAAGACTTTCAGCCAGATACATTTTCTTTACCCAAGTAGTACAGAAAGTAAGCAAGTGGCTTCAGAAATACTCAGACATAAAACTTCATCTTACTGTCACGGAATGGAAGAGGAATAAAGAAGAGTTACAATCACTGAGTCTCTAATGTATTTTTGCAGGGTGCTCTTACTGAACAGGTGTCTGAAGAACATCTACATTTCACTTGTATAGTTTGTCTAGCTTTGACTTTGAATCATTTGAGAAAATGACACCTGAAAATATAAGCATCCAATAGTATTATAGGCAATACACAGGATTTGCTGTTTCCCATATGCTGTATCTCACTCATTCACATCAAGACATATACTCTCTTGTTCATTTGGTATCACAAAAGCAGATACTAACATTTTGATCAGCAGGAAAAATAAGCAGGTATTGTTGTGATGCACTCTCTAGAAAGTGCACTGCTGGATTTCTGAGAATTTCAGAGCCTCTAATAGTGGAAGTACTTAAACTCTGGCATGGTAGTTGGAAATGGATAAGCAAGATACTGCAAATTAGGTTTCACACACCATGTTTTGCTCTTCAGTTTACTGAAGTCCAAAAGATATTTTACATCATAATTCACAAGTTCTTAGCAGACACCATAAGCCAAGGTTCTATTCCTCCTCAGCAGCCATTATGACACATATTAATCTTGCAAAAGACCACCCAAATAACAAACTCCCACTGAAAAGACACAAACAACTGGGAGGAAGAAGGGAACTCTCAATGACCATGTACAATGGTATTTTTCATAGCAGAAATAATTCTTCCTTTGAAATTTTTCCATTTGATTAGTGGTAGACAGAAAGGGGAGAGAGAGGAAATAGTTCTGATGCTGTATAACAAAGATGGAAACAAGACCGGGGCAACTTCCAATGAGCCCGTATCTCAGACAGATGAGGAAGACTTCAATTGCTACTGTTACAAAACCCTGAACTTGTAAATACTGCATCAACAACAAAAAAAAAAACAATTAGCCTGCAGATATTATTCCTTTCATAAAATACTCCTAGCAATATTGGAAAAAGGATGCTTGTCATCTTCTGAAATCCAAATCTGAGATTTAAGTTCTTCCTCATGGTCCAAAGAGAATCTGCAGTGAGGAAGTGTGACAGTGCCAAATTTGTGACCTCTTTGTAGGTTTGGTGGTGGGGAGGAAAGAGAAGAGAGGATGAGAGGAATTTCTGCAGTCTTTACAGGTACTGGCCAATTCCCTTGGCCTCCTGGTTCAGTCCTGCTCTTTCTATTGCTTGCCTGCCCATCTGCTTGAGAGCACCATGCACTCAAGCGCTCATATTCCTTCTGCCCAGATCCATGTTAGAGCTGACATGGCATTGTGTGAAGCAGAAAGGAATATCTGTCTCAAAGAAACATACTGTGTTAAAGTGCTTTTAGCTCTGGAAGAGAAATTGCATATTTAGAATGATCACTGGAATTAGACAAAATATAACAGATACAGCTTAGCCAGTCTCTTAAATAGCAAAAATACATTTTCCTGAAAATATATTTCAACTGCATTTCTTCAAAAAAGATGCTGGAATTCTGTTTGTTAACCCAACTGCAGCTGCAGAAAATGTTGTTGGCTTTTGGGATTTCTGCACAATAATTCTGAAATATCTTTTCTTGTCACTCTGCCGCAGCAACGTTCCATTTAGCAGATATTCACTTTTTAGTCTCTTTTGCAACAGACATTCATTTACATCTATTTTACATGAACTAAATTTGGCATTAACTGTAGTAGACCAGATGCTTAAATGATACAAGAGCTGACAGCAATGCTCATCTTTATTTACTGCTCTGGCTTGAGCTGTATTGATTTCTAAACATTTGCATACATGCTGGTGAGATATGAATATTTTTTCAGTAACTTTTATCGCATGAATTTCATTCTTCTCATTCAGGTCAAGTCACTGACTTTGATTTCTGGTTTTAGCTTCTCTTTACACAGTTCAGAATAAATGTAACCATGCATAAGCATCAATTTAATCCATAGAGTCAGTATTTTTTTCAGATAAGAGCAGGATGAGTTTAGGGGATGTTTTGTTTGGTTGACTTTTTAAGCTCCAGCTCAGTTAGACCACACTTTTTTCTCATTTTTCTCTTTAAAAACTGCTGCATTTGATATTGTGTGTAACAGCTGCACTTCATCAGCAGATGAAGTGAGGCTTTTTTTCATTGATAGTTTTCTTTCAATGAAAGAAAAGGGTGAGCATTTTCTTGGGCTTTCTTCATTGGTTCTCTTTTCTTCCTTGCTTTTTCATATACCTACTTACATCTTGAGATTCATGTATGTACTGCAAATACACGAATAATAATCATGTAAAAAAGCAAAATAAACCACAACTACCATCACCTTGATCACATCTAAGTTAACATATGACCATAGTCTGAGGAGAGTCAGATTTCTGTTACGTGGATCCTCTTACTACCTCATTCACAAAAACCTTCTGTTTCTCCAAATGTCTAGTCAATGCCTGAGGAAAGATTAAACCTTAAAACAGCACACAGTTCACCTAAAAGGCACTTGTCATTTTGCACTTCCTAATTAGCAAAAGACCTTGACCTGGTAAATACATTACAATTTACCACTGTCAGAAAACTATTTCTTCCCTGTGTTTTGGAGTCACATTCATGGTCTGATAGATACTTGGTATTATCTTGGTCTGGCAGATCAATCACCTCATCACATTAATTGGTCACATAGGAACATGTCCAGGCAGTTCTTGGAGGTCTTCAAGACCCACTTGGTCATGTTCCTATGTGACTTGATCCAGCTGAACCTGCTTCTGCAGGGGGTTGGGCTAGATTATCTCTAAAGGTCCCTTCCAACCACTACCATCCTATGATTTGTCATCAAGTAGAAAATATCACATACCATTCATGGAGACCTTGTATGTGCAAGGCTGGACCTAGTCATGGTACCTATGAACAGGACCAGAGATTGTTCCCATCCCCATACCACCCTAATTATTGCCACCAAGCAAGGACACCAACAAGCAGGATGGCACTGCAGATGGTTTCACTCTTTCGGTGGCAGGAGACGTAGCTGAGCCTGCGGACCAGAGGAGCTGCTTGGTGCAAGATGTCAGCAGATATCATCTCTCATGCAGGTGCACACAGAAGTAGTCAACCACTATGACCTAATCCATAAATGTTTTTAAAAATGCCCCCACGGTGACTTTTAATGATATTGGCTCCCTTTCACTCACAGACAACTAACAGTGAAGCAAAGCATGTTAAATTTTGCTCTGAAGTGCTGCTGCAGCTGCAGCAGTGTAAGAAATGCCTAAATCTCTGCAGCCTATCTCTGCCCTTTCCTAATCCAAGGCTATTCCCTTTTCAGATTTATCGATGAAATATCAGTACATGGAACAAGTCATTATCAAAATTCTGGTACCTTTACTGCTTGAATGATTGGAAAAAACCTTCAAATTTCCAAGCTTAATTTGTTCTCTAAAATTTTCTATCATTTGCTCTTGTAATAACAGTATCCTTTATAATTTTCTTCTCTTTCACTGATGTTTCTCTCTCACTGAATTTGTACGTGGTACAAATAACCCTTCACAAGCCTCATTCTGCTAGGCTAAAGAAAAGGAACTCTTTAATTCATTTCTATCAGGTGGATTCTGCATTCCTGCACACATCCTTGCTGCCATTGCTAAATATGTTCCCAGTTTAAAGCTAACTTTTGACAGAACTATACACAATATCTGCAATGGAGGCTTACAAAATTTCTCGCACAATAATAAAGTTTCTAGTAAAAAGACCTCACCTTTCTCTCAGCTGTGTAAGAGTAGCAGCTCACTCTAACCTCTCAATCCTGCAGTAGACCAGTATCACCTCACTTTTCATGTTAATTCAAAATGAAAAGCCCTAGCTGTACAGAAAAATTCCCTGTAATCAGCTTCTAAGAGTTCTTAGGCTATTATAGCATTTAAAGTGGATGGTAATTCTAATTCATCAGGTCATATAATTCTTCCTGGAGGAGAACTCAGGGTGAAAGTCTTCACAAAATCCTCATAAGTCATCATTAATATATTAATTGTTAAGATTAATGAAGCATTTTTTGGTATTTTGAATGGTGACTTACCATGCTGTCTACTAGCTTTCACACCATGCTCTCAGTACTACCCTCTACTAAAGTAACCCCCTGCAACAGACCTAGATTCCTTCTCACTAATTCAGTGCAAACTGAATTTCAAAGGCTTGAATGAGGCCCATAGCAACTGTGGCACAATTCGCAAGGCTGAAAGAAGCGTTCTACATTTTGATGTATAGAAGAATCAACATTCCCAGGAAGCATTTTGCATCTAGGGACTACTTTAGAGACTATTTAAACCTACACAGATCCATAGTTTCGTAGGCAGTCTTTGCTCAATGTTCATTCCAACAACTGCAATGAAGAACTTGATTCAAAGACAGGTGTTCACAGAGTAACAAATGTCAGAAATCGAGATACCTGTAAAACCTTCTGGGAACAAGGATGTAGAAATATAAGCAGTAGACACTAAGTATACCTGTTTTTCCAATGCCAAATGTGAAGATTTATCATTCAGGGGAGTCATAAACATATCTAACACACTTTTGTGTTACAAGTCCCTGTCTCAAAGTTCAGGAGCACTCGAGCTTTCACAACAAAGCACTCTGTACTTGTTTATGCAGAAGTTGCAGTAATGAGGAAGCCTACTGAGTACAAAGTTTTCTTTCTACAGCATAATTTGCCAGCAGAGATTGCTTTTTAAGATTACTGTCATGCTGCTGATAGACAGAAGTCTACTCTTCTTTTTCAATTCCATGTGCAATTTACCATCAACAAAAAAGTGCTGCAGTCTTTCAAAAATCAATCTTTGCAATTCATGTGTATCAGCATGCAGCAACACATAAGGAAATTTCAAGCCAGGAATATGTTCATAGGGAAATTCAGTAAATATTCAATTCTTTAGATATTATTATCTCCAATAAACATGGCTACTAACATGTAAAACCACTGTAATGAATGACTATGCAAAACAGGTATTGCAAAAAAAGGAGAGCAAAGGAATTGTTCAGCTTGGAAGTTCCAACAGAGCAAGCAGTATATCTAATCAAGAGAAAAACACCACGAAGAAATGACAGTTATTATAAGTTATAAAACTGATACATTCCTGCACTACAATTCTGGCTACTATCCCTACCTTTATGTTCATTGTACTAATTTGTTAACATCTTCAGATAAGGTGTTGTTTTACATGCTCCCGACTTCCCGATAACAGGGAGATCTGTAAACATGTCCAAGACTCAGATGTTACAAATGGGAATCATTTCTCCAGTGATCTGATATCATTACAAGAAAGCTATGAATTATGGACATTATAGAGGACAAAGTTTTAACCTTGCTGTAACACATTTAAGTCACTGTAGGATACAATGATTGAATTTAAGAAAGAAACATCTGTTGTACTACAGTGGGTGCTGCTGTCACAACCATTTCTAAGTTTTTCTATCTGTTTTTGTGCTTGAGACACCATTTTGCTATGTAATGCAAGCAATAATAAATTATTCTCCATTTAAAAATGCTAGAAATACACGAAGACTGGTAAGATGACAAGAAAGAATCTAAACCAAAGCCCAGATCCATGCAGATGTTTTCAACAATGGTAAACCTCTTGTTAGAGAAATCTTCTCTAGCTCCACTTTCTGCAATTACCAAGACCACACTCTTTAGGTAATTGGTGTAAGAGGAGCATGTGGAAAACATTGCACTTTTTAAACATGTAATTGATGTAAATCCAGACGGTTTCTGTCCTTTTTTTTCCCCCAGAAGCATCTGGATTGCTGTGATACTCAACTGCAAAATTTAAAGCAAGATAACACAGGAAGCAATAAGGTCCTAAAGTTTTAATTTGTTATTATCACTATGTAGTAGGCGTCCGGAAGATCTCGGATTGTAACGCGAGGAGTGAAAAGGAAGTGAGAGGTCTGGCACGGGGCAGGGAGAGAGGAGGGGCTTATGCTAGCAGATATAAGGGATAACATAAACAATAAAGGACGGACTGAGCATCATCCATACCATGAGTGCAGTACTTCTTTCCCTCGACGGTTGGAGAGCTGGGAGGTCAGCCTGAACCACCACACAGTGTTGCCTGCGGCGGCAACAATCACTAAAATGTAGCATTTGCAAATATTCGCTCTACTTATTTTTCAACAGTTATCTAAAAAATAATACCTGCACTTCCAAACAATAACCTTTTGTTTCCAAATGCCTGCCCTGACTTCCAGACACACACAAGCAAACTGTCCATGCCTATGCCAAACCCAAAGAGACACTGAACAGAATCAACTACCAATTCATTGCCAAGAGGATCTTGTTTTGGTTCTCGCTCATTTATTCTCTTCCTATATTTCCCTATAACATATAGAGTTTTAATCCAATATGAGTTATATCAGCATTTTGACTCTATAGAGCATACTAAACTGCTCTTAGGTACTTGCAATTAAGAGTAGCATTTCATGACTCTGGGGTAGGGGACAGAACTAATATAATAGTGCAGAGACTTCAGTAGCAGAGCAGAGATTCCTGGAATACACCAGGATGTTAGAGTTTATCGGTTTCTCCCAGTAGTGCATAGCTCTCTTCCATATTTTCCCCACAATTAAAGAAAGCCTACAAACTTATAAGCACACCAGCCACTCCTCATAGCCTCCTTAGAGCTTGTATTTGCTTGCCTCTGCCCTGCTTCTGTTTCCTAACTCCACAAGATACATTAACACAGCTAAAATGTTTATACCTCACCTTACAACCTGTTTCTGAATGAAAATGAAAGATGAAAGATGTAATAGCACCTATATTCCAATTCAAACTCTGACTTGTGCCAAATATAGACCTTCTGTCACTTGAAGGTCAGAAACAGGAAAAAAAAAAAAAGACTAAGAAGGACGTAGTTGATGGGAGGAGTTACTCTATTTGTGCCATTTCCATCCCGACTGCAAGGAGGAATAAACGCAGTCTCTCGCAACACAAAACAAAATCATCACTTGAGAGAGATATCTGAAATACAAAACAAACCCCAAGGAGATACATCCCAGCAGTCTAAGCGCCACAGATGAATGAGTAGAGCTGTCAAGACAGAGAGAATTGCTGAAATGGTCTGCATCTATCATCACTGTCAGTTACATCTTCGTGGCAGATCACTCCCTTTCAGGATAGATTAAAATGTAAGAGGTAACTCCGAGACTGATCACTTAAGTTCATACTGTAGTGGGTATCACTTTTGTTACTATATTTTGTTATTGGAAGTAATTAAGAGTTATCTTTGTAGTGCTTTCATCAACCTAAGTGTGCATTTGCCTATATTACTTTATCCTTCTAATTTTTAATTTGTGGTATTTAAATTGAACGTTTTATCTCATGCAGCATCTTACTCCGTAACGCTCCTAAACCTGAAACTCTGCTGTAAAAACTAGCAGAGAAATCATTTCATCCACTGCTGAGACACCGATCTCTCAAGCTCATCAATGCTGAACAGCAGCTGGAGTTTCCCCAGGACACTCAGGGATCACATTTGCTTGATTCCATATGTTCTCTGAATTCTCTGTTCCACTGGACTGTAGATGTTCATGTTTTACATCGAAGATGGGACAATCAGCAGCATACTGTGACTCCATGATCACACAGAATAGGATGAACTGCTACGTATGGAGTCACATAGGTATCAGCTGGAGTTCTGCCAAGAAGCCTTTGTATACTGTTGTAATTCATTTCATTTCTTACAGGTCAGATATTTAGGTCCATCTTTTTTCCACTTTCCTCAGCTTTTCCCTCTGTTGTTTGGTTATTTTTTTTAATATGGCATAATGCAGACAACGTCATTTCTTCTTGGTCGGCCCAGACTGTAAGATTTAGAAGTTTTGCTTCTTAAATTCATAGATTTTAATTAAACGATAAAGTGCAATATACTAGTCTTCCAGACATAATTAAACCTAATACATTGTTCCAGATCAGAAACTCTAATTAAGTTTCAGTCTCCTATTGCTAATAATCATCCAGTCAGCAAATAGCACTGACAAATTCCTCTCCCCTCTTGCCTTTCTGCCCCTAAGTCATTGCTGCCCCAATACTTAATTGGAAATTAAGTATTTTCTCACTGTACAAGCTTACCACACTCGTACTCCTATTTAAAGTTCACAATCAGAGATGCTGCTAATGTTTGAAAAGAAATAATCGAGAGTATAAATGTCTTTCTTGGAATGTGTGAAAGTGACATTCTGTGACAAACTTTTCTATCAAAGAACTCCAAAATTTCAGTTTCCAACCATAACATTCTCAAGTTTCTTGATTGTGAAACAAGACATAAGGAACTGAAGATGAAGGCTCATGAGAAACAGAAAACTTCATACAGATGAAGATTCGAACACTAAAACATTATAAAATAAGGTCATCCTTTTAGCAGTGGCTCAGTAACAAAGCCTAATAAAAATAATCGACTCTATTTTACAAGTTTGCTGTCAGTCCTTGAAGATTAGACCTCCCAGAGTTTATAGTCCACTCCTTGCAAAAGGAATGGCAGTTTTCCTTCTTAATTTTAGTGTTAGGCTATGTATAAAGTGTGCTGAACGCTTCTGCCTTTCAGATTGCCAATCTAGATTTCATTCACTCTAAATCAATTAGTGAAGAAAACATTAAAATAATTGGCTATTTCATCTGTGGTAGTATATCACATAGGAGAAGCTGACACATTCTAACTTAGAAAGGTTAGGGGCATTTCCTCCTAATAGTTTAGTATTTAACTATTCATTTAATTTCACAGCATGTATTTTTCAAAAATCAATAACCTAAATACGCTGAAGTATCCTTCTATCCAGTCAGCTAAAAAGCAAGACTAATCCCCAGCATCACGTGACAGCAAAAGAAATGCTGTCTTGGTGGTGAAGCAACATCTCATGTTGCCAGCTGGTAGACTCAGGAGAAAAAAATGACCTTAATATACTCCTTTACTGGAGCCAGGGGAAAATTAATGCACTGAAACAGTTAATATGCTTCGTTCTGTGGAAGAGCAAACCTAAAGCTTTTGCTCTACAATTCAGTTGGTTGTTCTATGAACACCCTAAGGGCACTCCACGGGTCCCACCCTTTCAGCAGAGACTCCTGGGCAATGATGGCAGCAATCTGAAAGTCAGAGAAAAATGAAAGGAAAAGGAAGAAAAAAAAAATTCACAGACTATTCAAAATAACTCCAAAGGCTAGAGTTTGTTCACTGGCTGTGTCATTAAAATCAGAAAGGAAAATATGAGACAAGAAGGGAAGCAGACAATCCTGTTATGTTGCTTCCTCAGATTACCCTGTCTTCTGTTTCTCACCAGACCAGATGCTGCAGCGATGTCTGCAGGCAGTGACAGGCATTAGTAACAGACTTGTTTCTATGCCATTATCAACTGGTGTTCTAAGACACTGACAATAATGTGTACAAAATAGTCTCCATTTGTTCTGTGTACAGAAGCACTGAACAACTGGATAAGTTGGGGCTCCCGCAGGGAAAAGGAGACAATTTTGACCTGACCGATCCAACTGACTCAATGAGCACTGAGTGGTGTGTAGACGAGGTCTTTCTGTCTCACAGAGCTACTGAACTTGCTCACTTTTCCCTCCCCCTATATATTTATCAAATCAATACTGATCACATTACTTAAGAGGAGCTAGCAGTACACTACAGCAGCAGAGAACTCACACAGCCTGGATTCAAAAGGACCATATGAAAACCACTTATGGTTGCAGTTAGTGATTTTAAGGGTATTTTCCAACCTACCCAGTTTTATAGCTCTGCAAACACTGCCACAAAAGCTGGTGTCAGTTTCAGAACATTTGTCCTAACACAGAAGTTCCAGAGCATGTGTTATCTATAAAGCAGAGTAAATGCCTTAGTCAAGAG
Organism: Urocolius indicus; assembly: GCA_013401255.1. Taxonomy (NCBI): domain Eukaryota; kingdom Metazoa; phylum Chordata; class Aves; order Coliiformes; family Coliidae; genus Urocolius; species Urocolius indicus. Next base: position 83,064 of record WBNH01010984.1, read on the forward strand.
AAAACATTAGTGACTCCTATTTTTCCCTTGTCTCAAAATCCAAGTAACTGCTGTCACAACCACACACAACTCGGTGCAACAACACTGCAGCATTGGGCCTTGTAAGCTTCCTAATAGACCATTTTGTGATTTATTCTTATATCTATAGACAAAGTGGAAGCTATTCAAGTGATACAAGCCATGAAAGCTGTTCCACATCTTAAGAATTGATCAAGGTGTTATTTAACTACACAATGAAAACAGTTTAATGCCAAAAGAATCTCGAGTCAACTGTCTTTGATTTGTGGGTTACATAGCTCTCATTTCTTTTAAAGCAATTGAGCAGCTCAACCAATTATTACTGTTTTGTGCTGAAATGTACTTGAATTTCCTGTTTCATTTAACAATACAAATTCCGTCTTCTAACACACACTTTTGAAGAAGCAGACTTACAATAAAACCATCTTTTGGCAACACAGCAGCCACAACTCAAACACAACAAGAATACTGCAATTGTGTTGCACACACGCTTCCTTCAGCACTGTTTAAATGCACAACTGCATAGTGAGATTAATAAACACTATCTGCAACTCTCAAGGATCACATGTGAATCTTCCAAGTGCCTACACTGCTTTTGGGCTGGGAAAACAAAAGTCCCATTTAGCTTTGTGTTCGTTCAAACTTAGAACATCTGTGTGTCTTCACATGATTTTATACCCAATACTCACTTCCCTGCATCCTTTAAACAACACAGTAAGAAGAGGTTTCATGTCAGCTAGTCAACATCGCAAGTGCAATGCAAGTCATCCTGGTAGTATGAGATATTTTTTGCATGATCTATCACCAATGTAATTATACATTCATGAGGAAACTCACACTTGACTTACTGGAAGACTTTTCACATTATTCCAGTTTAATGAGAAACACACATCATGACTGAGTGAGGTTGATTATTTAACTGGGGACTTTCACGAAAGGCACGTAGGCTGGGTTCAACAATAACTCTAAGAATTATATTAGCATCTTAATTACATAAAAATAATAGTGGAAACATGACAGAAAATAGTTAGTTGACTTCAGGATAATAAATACAAAGAAAAAGTGGCCCTTGCACAAATACACCAGAGATACCTGAGGTAGCAATGAGCATGAAGCAAGATACGACACTGGAGGCTGTGAAGCAGCCTCTGTACTTGGCTCTGAGGGCATCTGAGCTGACCCAGCTTGGCACAGCTCACCACACATGGGGCTCAGCGAGCTCCTGGCTACCTGCACCCAGTACTCTGTGTGTGCTCTGGCCACCATGGCAGAAGCAGAGCTTCCCACAACACTGCGCCACGCTGCACTGCACAACGTGGAGATGCTCTTACTCTTCGCCCAGTGTAAGCACAATCCAAATACCATTGCATGAAAGTTACTGCTCTCCTCCTTTCTAGTCAGACTGATTACTTCTCTGTCATCTCCACATCTACAGAGACTTGTCATTGCACATACTAAAAAGGCTGTGTTAAAACCTCTGAAGGCTCTGTTCTACACAGAAGACCTTGTTCTACAGTCCTCATGAACAAATGTCACCATCCACATAAACGTGAGTAACTGCCTGCATAGGCACCAACTTTCCCATCCTCCATCAACTGTACATTTTATAAACTAGTCTGTTACCAGCTCTAGGGTTAAAATAATTTCCCTTAAATTAGAAGTATTCTCATCCGTGTACAGCAGAGTCAGCCTGCGGATGACAGAAGTGCTTAAGTGGCTCAGCTATGTGGAGATAAATGTTGCTTTTGCAGTACATTGAAGTTGTCAATACGAGACACATGAATGCAACCTATGACACTTCAGAGCAATCAGTCCTGCAGAGCATTTCAGTATTGCAGTCTGCTACAGAAACAGTGCTGTTGGAAGAGTGTGTGGATTCTTTCAATGGCACTAACAAATTCTTAATGAAGATGCTTTTTCTCACTATACCGGCACAATTTCACATGAAGTAACAGTTTAAGCTCTTGCAGCAGTTTGAAATATTATCTGCCAAATGTAATTTTCAAGGTAAGAACAGACTATCTGTCCTCCTCTATATTACCTCATTAACATGTGCCTAGTATCCCTACCTAGAGCAGATGGGAGCCAGACTGGACCTGTCTGCTATAACCTATGAGACAGTTTACAAGGTTTATCAGGGTCACAGTGTCAGAAAGAACATTAAGGCTTAAATAACAATTAAATAACTATATTCAGATGCGTATACACTACGCCAGATTTGCCAACATTAAGCTCATTCACATTCTGCAGCATAGTTTATTTGCACTGAAGGACAGCGTATTTCTCCCTGACTGCTGGAACACAGCAGTATAAAAGATTTTGAAGCCTACACAAAAATCACAGTTCAGAGCTTAGAAATGCATCATAAAAGTACCTGAAATTATATTTCAAGATGTATATCATCTTTCTGTTTAATGTGTAATCTTCATTTTTAAGTACTCAGCACAAACACTACTTACAAATTTCTAACATTCACCTTTATCGGTGACAGTTAATTACACTTGTATTCATGCATTAGGTATAATTTACTGCATCACTAGGTGTAACTCTCTCCAGTAGACATCCAGACCAATAGGAACTATAATATAAGTAATTCATAACAGAAAAACACTTGGGGAAACATCAAATAAAAACTCACTCACATGCCACAAATGCCATGTGGACAGAATTAAGGTAACTCCACCTAAAAATGCCTTTCAGCACTCTTCATCAGCTCATCTCTCCAGTCTACCCACTGAGCCCCATTAGAGATGCCAGGGACCTGTGTTTTGCATAGGTGCCTTGAGACAATGCATAAACCTTTGGCACAGAACGAAGTACTGTCAGCTGGAATAAACAAAAAACAAGCTGCTTCAGTCTGCATGGTCTCCTAGCCCCGCTGTCCTCATGCCCAAGTGCCCTAAGAGCCTGCCATGGAGTTCCACAGAAAGCACTGTCTTCCACAAAGAGCCTTCAGAGGCCACAGAGGTTCACATGAATCAAGGCAAGAGAGACATGTCATCACTAATGCCCTACAAAACTGGTTGCTGCTGAAGCTCTGGTCCAGGAGTTGGGGAAGTGAGGTTAACACCTCCCTTACTTCCAAAGAAATGAAACCCACAGTTCTGTTTCATTGAGGGGAAAAAAAAAGCCCAAAATCAAAAGCAAACAACCCACGGTGGCAAGGGAAGCAAGAGGGGTTTCCCATCTTGACCTTTCCCATCCCACAGCTGAACACACGCAAACATGGGAACAGAAAAGCAAGCACAAGGACACTTAGCTACCTGTGTTTGTGATTACAGAATGCAGCCATGACAAGGGAAGTATATTGCTTGTTCTCTAGCCCAGCTACACGCAGATGCTTTTTTGTTTCTTTTTCTTTCACCCAACAAACATTCAATGCAACGAGTACAAAAACTCAGCAGAGCAAACCTTAACGTGTGAGATATTTTTGTATTTCAGTACTTTTCCAGCAGTAAAAGAATAAATAAATAATGGCCCACTCAAAATCACTTAGCAATAACCATTAGCAACCACGTACAGATTCCCACTCATTTTTATTTTGGCTCTGGCTACTTCACTGTGATGTCACTGAAAATTACTTTCTAATTCTTCTTCTAAGCCCATGCTGTTTGTCAAAGATTTGAAGATAAGAGATAGGTGGATTTGGCTTTTCAGTTATCCTTTCTTCAGACACAATGAATTCAACCCCTCCCCTTGATACCCACAGCAGAAGATGAATGTTTACTGTCTGTTTATTCTAACCCGTGTGACATAAACACAGCAAAGCATATTCAGCAAGAAACTAAAAACCTAAGTGCCTAATTATGTAAGTAGTCTCATTGGAGTCAATCACTTACTTTTAGTTAGACTCATACCTTGCTCAGTCAGGTCTAAAATTACCACATTAAGAATTTTCTCACCTGCCTCTCTTTGAAGGCTAAGGGAACACTGTGCTGTGCATGCAGGACTGATTTGATTACTTCAATCTTTTATTGGGAAATAACGTATGTCATGGCACTGTCAGATGACTATTGTTTCCTTTGTTCTGTTCAGAGGGAAGAAATAATAGGTGTCAGGAAAGCAGTGCAACCATGTGTCTCACTAATAAAAGTGGTATATTAATGAGCATCCGTAAACCATTATAATTAATGCAGGGGAATGGATATTACGTACTGAAATTCTGCAAATGTTCTAGTAGCTCCGCACTCAGCTGCCATTTTATTCCATCCTAGGGCTTTTCACTCACAGCAGCTTCTTCATAAAGCCATCAGACTCTGTGAAATCATATGCTCAAGGGAATGGGTGGATATTCTTTAATAGTACAAGTGACAGTTGAGAACAGTTATCCGGTCTGTTCATCAGTGGTAGAAAAGGCACTCCATAATCTATGGATGCATATACTCATATCCTTAAGGCTACAACATAATTACCAGGCTACAGATGAAGATGGATAAGATGGATGTGCACAAAGGTATGGATGTGTACTGTTTTTACTTTTTGAAACAACAAAGGTACATTTGTGAATTCTACATCATTTGAAAATTTCGAGCCCTGATGGATGTGCCTGTAGTATGTTTTGAAGTTCGGCTTCAAAAATCCAACCTGACAATTCCCATCTTTAGGCACACGACGAAAAAAATAAGAGAGAAAACTGCAAGTACCATCAAGGTGACAAACTAAGATGATTGAGCATTTATGGGCAGAATAACAACCTAGGTCACACAGCTCTGGTCCTTCAGGAATACCCTAAATAGAAACTCTTACATTTTATGATGAATGAATCATTCATTTTTACTCCTGGATGGCTGAATTTTAAATCACATTGAAAAGTGGCACCCCTTCAACTTTCACCTCTACTCAGTTTACTTCAACTTCTAATTCCTTCTGCATACAACATGTTCTAAGCTATTTTAATTCACATTCTTCTTGCAGTGTGTGTACTGAATTCACCCAATAATTCATTTTGATGATACAATCTTCAAAACACCATTTGGTTTTTTTAGTAGGTTCTGGAATAGATTCTTTTTCAGTGCCACATTTCTTTCAGGTACCTTTTGCAGTATACTCTTTAAACTTGCCATTAGTCTTGTACTTAGCATATGCTCACTTAGTATAGTCACATTTATTATTTTTATTGTTGAACACTTTAGATAAGAACTCTATACACACACAGGGGTGCCTCAAGTTTTCAGCATGTTGCAGGGGCTAAAACATCAGCACCACTGTGAAACAGTTGAACTAGAGAATCTTTCCATATAAAAGTATGCAAATTGACCCATCAAACATCCTGGGTGGCTTCCAGATTTGCCATTCTCAGTGCTCAACAAACAAATGCAACCTCCAAACCTAGTACAGCAACCAACATAACTCATGTGAAGAAAGTAAGGAATATCTACACGCAGGACGATCCAAGTTTTCCTTACTGTAAAACACCATTTTCAGCAATGTGGTCAAGTAAATCATTTGTAATTGTTTCCTGTGTTAGATGTCTACCAGAAGCTGCATTGTAGCAAAAAAAATATATCCATCTCGTTATCAAAAGGAGTAATATGTATTTTTTTTTTTTTACTCTCCCCCATCCCTGGGCCTCCACTTGGACATTGAAACTTGAAGGATATGTCTTCTACCATATCTCTGAATCATCTCAGTCTGTAAAAGTTTAAGCAAACCCCCTTGATATTCTTCCAGCATTCATCATGTTTCACAACTGTACACGAACCAGATCAAGGTAGGAGAGGACAAAGCCACAGAGAAAAGATGCAGCTGAGGAACAGAGGGAACACAAAGACAATGAGGGCTGTAAGAGCTGCAGACAGGAATTTAACTGAACTGGAACTGAAGCCCTTTTCCTACATCATACTCCAATGGCAGGACCACTAAGAGTAGCATCATTCTCAAGTCATGGAAAAAAAGAGAGAGCACATGCTATAGGCTCTTCCTGAAAACTTGGACAAATTCTTGAACAACTAAACCACGACACTATACTGATACAAGAGAGCTAATGCAAAGGCAGTGAGTGTGCGTTTTCACTCCATTGCAATCACTTGATGAGAACAACATCAATAGTTTTCTGAAGGACCTGGTAACGTCTTAAATTCACCACAGACCCTGGCACAGTAGTTAACAGTAACAGGGTGAATGACAAAATAATGAATGATGAATGACGAAATGAATGACAAAAATAATAAACACTGAATCCCTACTTTCAGGACTTCATCTGCTTTACTGATTGAAGTACCTATAGCTTGCACTGAATGAGACAAAGGGGCCAAGAAAAGATCCCACACCATCTCTGATTTTATCAGTAAGGAATGTATTTCAGCAGTGGATCCAAGTGACTTCAGACTGAATACCTGACCTAAATTTTAAATATCCCAAAATGCTCAATTTTTGAGTCTTAATATTTCTTTTGGTTTAATTCCTTAGGTTATTTTAAAAATACATTTGATAGGTTTTTGTGCAGAAATCACAGCTGAATGGTTTAGGAACAGACTTGTCAGTTTGGGAACAGAGACTGAATCCTGGATCAAGCAGTGACTGTGTGTCACGTTTGACAAATCACTTAAATGTTTTCACCTTGGTTTACTGTAGTGTGGAAAATTCATAGGAACAGAAGGCTGAAGGAAGTTTTATGGCTGGATTCTATTTCACATGGTAAAGAACAGCCACAGAAATCTCCTTTGAAAATAACAGTGACCCCTTTGTCCAAATAAAAAAAAAAATACATAAATAGCTAACATTATCCTTGCCTAAAAGGGGTTGCTCTAATTATCATCTCAGCCAGAAGAATATAAAAATTAACCAACTCATTCCAGTGAGTCTACTGACTCGGTATCCTTTCTCTAACTAGAGCACATAGTGAATGTCAAGGAAAAGAACAGGGCAAGGATCTGCTGACACTTCCTAAGGATTCCCCATGACCTCTCACATGCAGCAGCTTTTTCAATCCATCTAGCCTCCTCACCACCCTACGACCAAATTGCCAAAAACAGTAGCTGCAATGCACTTATTTTACATTTGGGGAAGATATTTATATTCAGGTTTCAATATTGCTTGCTTATGTCCTACAGGGAATAGAATTTCATAGTTTTGGCATTTTCTTGCCTTTTCATGTGCCTCTGTTCCATATACATTAATCTTGAAATGGTTGCACACTGTAACTGATTTCACAAGAGAGAGCACTTTGTGCTGCTGTTGCTATTATGCTCCTGTTGCAGCACAGAGTCAAACTCACATTGCAATAGGCTTTGTGCAGCCATGTATTTCAAGATGCTTTTCCTGAACTGTTTTTCCCACCTAACATGACAAAATAAGTACTTTGTGCCAAATAAATGCATGGCAAGCTCCCCAGGAGAGCCAGGAGAGTCACAGATCTAAATAGACTGAGTTTCACATATCATAAGGACTACAAGTTTAAAGCAGACAGTAGAGCAGACCAAACGACTGTTCATGATGTCTACTGCTCTTTTATCAAAAAAAAAAACCAGTAGAACACAGCAAAAGAGTTCTCTAAAGTAAGCGTGTGTTTGAAGACTTCATAATTGATAAATTTTGTTACAATTTTCTATTTTAATATTACAAGAAGAAAGAAAAAAGTACTAGTTTGGGTAACATGAATGAACTATTCTAGTAGCATTAGAAAGCTGCATCTTGACTTCAGGAGAAGATTAGGCTCCTCAAGGAGTTCTGTGACAGAGATCTGGGAGGTGACACACTTGCTAGAAACAAGAGTTAATGATTGAAATCATCGCCAACCAAGCGTAGAAAATAAATGTAATATCTGATGCAAACATTAAATATGAAGTAGAATATTCCATTTTTGCTTTTATTAACTACTCTTATGAAAGACAAAACAATGAATGTTAAAATAGTCCCGTGTTTCTGTACAAGCCAATTTTACTATCCAGGAGATTGTAAGGAACATACTTCAACTCATCATCAACTTGTAATTTCTTTGTACAATCCATACAGGAAAATTATCCTAGACTCAACTGCTTATTCTAAATGAACAAATCTAAACCAAAGTAATAGGAGGCAATAAGCAACTGAGTCAATATGAGAACCTCAGGGTCAGATTCTGCACTTAGAAACCCTCATAAACATTTCATGATCAAGCTTGCTATGCCCTTTGGACTCACTTATACATGCATCAAAAATTGTCAGATTAAGTTTTAAAAGATTTCAGATAACTACAGCATTTGCTTCCTTTTATACAGCTACAACAGTTGCTCTGGACTGGACCACTTCTTCAGCAAGCACAAATCAGTGCTATGCTGTCTTTAAATTAGCTATAAATCTAGAGTACTGAGAGAATCTGTGACAGCAATGAGATCAGGATCTGCATTCTAACAAGTTACATTTATTATGTTTTTTAAATGATCTATTTCCATAGCTTATGTGCACTCCATATCATCTTGAACACTCACATGCAGCACAAGATCCAATCATCAGGAAACACTGTGTCCTCAGAGAGGATGTAAAATTGGACCTCATAGTGCTGGGTATGTATAGCTCAGCTCTTAACACAAAAATAATAACACTTAAAATTCAACATATCACACAACTAAATCTAGGCAATGTTATTTAAGGGCAAGAAAAAGTTATCATAAAGCATCTTAATCTCAAAATTATTTTAAATCATTGCTGTACAAAACCAAACCAAGAACAACATAAGAACCTGTGGAGCTTAAAAAGCATGTGGCAAATACTTTACAAAGGGAGTTTGCATAACTTATTATAATTGCTATGTTGGTTTTTGCATTTTGGATGTACCATATTTGATAACTATCTGATCATGGACAAAAACACAGAGTTTCTCACATCAACACTTCAAATTCTCACTTTTATTAATTCAGTGGATTTAGGACTACAGAAAATTTAGTGGTTCCAAGATACTGTTTGATTTTGAGTCCAACTAACCCAGCTCTAGGATTAAAAATCCATAAGCATTCCAAGAGCACTGTTTTATAACTATATATTGTCTTAAAATTATTAAATCAGTTACATCTGGAATGCTTCACCCAAAAAGTGTGACTATTCAGATCCTTGCACTTGCCATGGCATTTTCCCTATATGCCACGAAACCAAACTGCAGGTGAATGCATTTATCTGCTTTTGCAGTGATTTATTCACTATGTATTAGATATAAAAGATTACACAAAGCTCAATACTCTGAAGAATGAAGATGAGAATCCCAGCATGATTCAGAGCTCCTATATTCTTCCATGATACTTCTAATTACAGCAAAACAGTAATTAAAGCCACAATAAGCCATATCATCCATTCTAAACCTTATAGCTACAAAAATAGAAAGCTATAGGGAAAGATGTGTTTGTTCCCTTCCTCTTTAGTCTTGGCCTACATTTTATTCATAACACTCTAGTGGTCCTCAAAGCTTTCAACTCCACCTCCAATAGACATACAGACACGTAAAAACCATAAACCTAAGTGGCAATTGGTCACCTTACAGTAATCTGATAAGCTTTAATATCAAGGTATCGGCACGTCTGATTGTCTCACACCGCTGGCATTTAATCTTGCTTAGCATTGGCGATGTCAACATAAAAGGGACACTAAGAAGCAGGTAACCCAGCACAGAAAGTCTGAGATTGATTAGCAATAGCTAAAAAAAGAGAAAGATAAAGATAGTCTTGAGTATTTTTCATAGCAGGTGAAATTTCATGAAGAATTTCATAGAAGAAAATTTCTTTGTCTTAGGCATCTATTTACTACACCATCACCATACTGCCTACACATTGGAAGAGAAACAACTTCTTTCAGATTATTAAATATATCTCTAACTAAGAATTACTTTAAAAATACCTGCTTGGAAACAAAGAAGAAAATTGCAACAAAAAAAAGTTCTCAGACTGTTATTTGTTAAAACATGTCCATCCAATTAAAATTTATGATTAAAACAGTGCAAAATACAGCTATTTACTGATTTATGTCAAGCAGAAGCAGTTTTCAAGTCTGTGATATAATCTAGTCATCGGTAAACATTAACTGTATTATGAATAAAGAGTCCACATTATTTTTCCCATTACCTTATAAAAAGAGAAGAGTATGTGTTCAAAATCTGGTTACTTTTCATATCAGGTTCTAAATAAATTATCCATGAAGTGACCAGTAAGTTCATCAGTAACAATTGCACTTCCAAACACATCTTCCCAGGCAAATAGGTACAAAGAGACACAGCACAATTAAGAAACTAATCTGGACTTCCATATTACACCAGAACTAAGCCACTTAAAAATAACTGCTTTCATCTTCAAGACCACCACACACTGACTTATAATCCCTTAAGTGTCTCCTGTGAAATGCTATAGAATAATATAACGGGGGAAAATAATCATATTCTGTGCTCTGGCAGAAGTAAATGTTTCCACAGCCTGAATACTAATTAGAATAACACTGTTTTGATTTTTATTTCACAATACCTGATGCTTCCCTGCCTAGGCATCAGTCATGTTGCACACATTTGCTCAAACGTTTATGACTGTAACTAAATCCACCTCACTTAATCATTCTAATAAATCTACACCTCAGCAGAACCACTAAATGAGATATTAATAGCACACTAAATATGCCTGTTAGATCATACAAGTAAAATATTTAAGTACAACGAAAAATATTTGCACTTGTTTAAGCACTAGACTTCTGTTCATTCCCCACTACAGAGACAGATGAAAAAGAAAAGTATCAAGCACGCTTTGCTCATGTTGCAGAATTGCCTCTGTTTTCCATCTCACTATATTCAAGGCCATTTCTATTTTTCTGATATGTCAAAGGACTTCTATGGGCAGAATATATTCTTTGAAATAAATATCCAAACCGAAATACTAAGAGCTAGGATGTGGCTTGTTTACTACATCCAAGCCTCCTTATACAAAAGGAAACAACTGATTGCTGCAAAATCTTGATGGTGACTTGCATGTTGCCCATGCTGAAAAGTTCTATCTGCAACCTCTACAAAGTCTGGCGAGTGGGGTTTGGTTGACTGGTTTAAGGCCTTTATTCCCAAATGTCATCAATTATTTTAGGAAAGTAGCTTATCTTTGAACATATCTTGGGTTCTTTCAGTCTGTGATACAAGGATCAAGGTCTATAATAATTTTCTGCTGAGCTGGAGGCATGTACACCTCACAGCAGATATTCTCTATATTTCCATTGCACTTGTGGATGGTAGATCATGAGGCCCTTCAGATTCTAACAAATGACACATCCCACTTCAACATGTCACTTCCAGAGCATACAGTACAAAGCTGCCGAGTGGAACTGGAACTTCATACAAAAACCAGAGAAAGACATTTTCCCTGTAAATGTTTTCCAGTCTCCCAGGTTCAAGCCCTACCAAAATTTCACACAAAAGCACTGCAAGAGAATACAGACCAAGAATCTCTATAGTTTAAATACAGTATTTATCTCTATTTGATATCCCAGGTTCCTCAGCTATCATCATGACAGTAAGTGTTACTCATTTTATACCTGACAGAATTTTGCTCTTGCACACACAGCCCTGTCTACAGGTGACAGGTTATTCAGTAACTGGTTGTCCTAGGAAACTAAGGCTTCATTCATCTAACCATTACCACTCAATGCCAATTTCCCACAAGATCCATCCTGACAGGCACACTGCAAAGTGACATGTCATACCACATTGTCATTTGCCCACCATACTGGGTTTTATGTGGCACTGCTAAATCTTACTCAGAAGTTTAGTGAAATTCCTCCTTATTCCACCCTCACCTATGAACTCTATAATTTACAGAATTCAAGTAAGAGGGCATGGCATGAGTCTTCTGTCACCCACCTACAACTTGTTCCGTTTCCTGAATCACTCATAGCTCTTTCAAACTATTTTCAAAGTTTCCTTCACAGAAAACAACCAATCTCTCTAGATCCAGATTGTCTCTCTCTATTCACAGAATCTCAAGGGCTGGAAGGGACCTCGAAACATCATTCAAGTCCAACTCCCATGCCAGAGCAGGACCACCTAGAATAGGTCACACGGGAACTCAGCCAGGTGGGTTTTGCATGTCTCCAGAGAAGGAGACTCCACAATTGTTTTGGCCATTCTATTCAACTACTTACATCTCTGTCCTCTGTCTTTAATGCTGTAGTTTCTTCCAGCAAAGATCTCCTGATTTTACTTCTCATTTTCTAGGGAAAGCCTAAGACATAATCTTTCTGGGTTCCTCATTCTGTCATATTTACAAATGGTGGTGGCACAGCATCGTCCTGCTTTGTCATTTCAGCTCATCTCAGCCTCATCCTGTTCTGAACTACTGCCAAAATTTCAGTGTCGTCCTGAGGCTGAGCAAAGCTGAGATCATTCACAGGAATTAAGTCTTATTTGTCACTAATAATGCTGTCTCCTTGTCTGTATATTGATAGCTATGTATTTAGAAAGATCATTTTTGTCCACATCTTTCCATTTTTACGGCAGTAGCTGTTTTAACATAGGAGTGCATTTGGTCTCAATCTGCGCCCTTTTCTACCACCATCACTCATGACAGTTTCCAAATCTAGTTTGACACAACTTAATCCTTATTACACAGTCTAGTCTACCACATTTACAGTGAGCCAATTCCTTATGCATGAAACTTATTTTTCTACTGAAGAATTGAGACAGCCTGGTTACATAGATTTAAAAAAAAAATATTTGCTCTCATCTGCAACATTTGGTTTTTTTATTTTATTTCTAAAGCCCCAACAATGACAATATACATATCCAGATTATTTCTGTCCTTGCTATTTCTCCTTACTTTCCACCCAAAAAAATGCAAACATCACAAATTCCAGCCAGACTAGTTCCATTATATACCAGTAGTTCACCATGCAATTTAGACATACGTTTTCTTTTCTACAATAAAAATAACAGCATTCTGTGTTTCTCATACAGACTATCACAGTGTTATCCAGTCAAGTCAGAGAGGAGTATTAGTCTGATTTTATTTTTTATAAAACATTGCTAAAATAGATTGTTGAAACAGATTGTAGAATTAGGCACAAAGCCAGTTCTCCTCTCTCATCATAACATGAACATTTTTCTATTTATGGTTTTGCTGGACAATGTTAATAAGATTTCTCATGGATTTACAGAGATGTGTTATTTCAGTAGTACTTGGAACAAGTCTCTTGTGCATGCACACATCTGTAACATGTAAACATTTATGAAATATTTAAGATGACTCAAGGAGAAATATTTCTCATCTCTTCAGACGGTATTACATTAAACTTACCAACTCGACTTAAATCTATTTTTTTCCCCCAACATATACTGCCTGAAGATAAAGCCCTCAGATTACTACCAGAAACCATAAGATGTTTATAGATGTCCTGACATGTTAACACCTCTTCCTTTATGTCAGTCCTAGCATTTGTGCAAGAAAATCACTGTGACTGGTCGTTGATAATTTATCACTATTAAACTTGGGGAAAAAAAAGAGGCAGAAGTGGTGCTACCATGGGCAGAATGGCAATATTTCTTAAACTAGCAGCCTAAACTTATAAAAACCTCAAGTGACCATACAACCACAGGCTGAGGAATTCAGACCACTACTTGACATTAAGTGTTTTCTTCCTTATTAGTATGCACACAACTCTAATATTTAGTGGTTTGCAGCAATATTATTCCATGCGGAGTTGAATTATTCTTATCCTTAGTGGCTTAAATAATTATTAGACTGCAAATGTCTGCCTATAATCTCCAGATTTCTTTTCAATTTACACTTTCCAATCAGAATATAAGAACATTCTTTGTTTCCCCTATTTCCACGTATTCAAAAAGACAACTATAACTACATTCACGTGTGTAATTCAGGGCATACTGAAATATATATCTGTAATATTTATTTTATCCACAACTCAGATTTCAACAGAGCTTTGCAGGTAAAACATTATTGCATTTCTCCAGTGCAATGTCATTACTTTGACATTAGTAGATTAATAAATATGCAGTAGGAGTTTTGCTTTGAGTTTCTGGCACACGAAACCAAATATCCAGGTGTGCAAACGAAGAAAACCACTGTGAAAACAAAGGTTTTTATTAACTAATCCAAACATCCCTGCTTCAAAGAAATATGATTAAGGGTTTGTCTTCTTGCATTACCCTCAGAAAAAGAAATATCAGTGTCAGACAGGCTGTTCACTCAGACTTCCCTGAAACTATAGTTGTCTATGCTGCCATTTACATTTACTGTCATCAAAGACTGAAAACATACTACAGTGAATGTCTCTTCAGTATCACCTGTTGATCTTCACTACAGGCAGACCAACCCTTCACTTGCCCACAATTTTCGTAACATTTTGTTATTCCTTTTTAAATTATTATAAAACATTTCACAGTTTGAAATACATGGATGCTCTTGTGTGAATGGACAGTACCCAAAGAAAGTTGTATCAAAAAGCAATCAGATGATATAAGCCAATTCAGTGGCTGACAAGGTATGCTTCATGAAGAACTTGAGCTTGAAACACAAATGACAGTAATTTTCATTCTGCTTTATGGAATTGTTTGACCAGCTTAGAATGTTCTGGAAAATTAATATCCAGTCTCTTGTGCCTCCAAACTGTACAGAATATTTTACCCAATACACGCCTCATTTACAATAGTTGTCATTTAAAAAAATAAAGATAGTTTTCTATTACTGCAGTTCTGTGTAGACAGTCAGAAAGTGTGCAATACCACACAAGACAAAACCCCCAGCTTTTTATGAGACAAATAAAACTAATACATGCATGAGTACTGCTCCGTAGTACTTCACAACACAGTACTCCCTAAGCAAACAATTCCTTTGCCTTCATATAAATTATTTGCTTCTTTTTCTCTATAGAAATAAAACCAAAAAACTTCACCCTAAATAAATTACCTTCCAAGTCACAGAAAGCATGCCTGGCTATCAGTCTTTCTTAGCTGCATACTTAACTGTGTATTTAACTAACAGATCTTCAAAATACACATTAAAAGGTAAAGAGTTAAAACAAACAAATCTTGATTCTGATAGGAGCAGTCAAATAACTGCCACATGAATCACTCTAATTTAAAAAGTATCTGATTACATTTTGGAAGCCAAAGGTGATAGCACACACAATCCACATCACTTAAAAGATGAATTATACTAGTTCAAATGACAGTATTCAATGTACCTGAAAAGTTCTTTTCTGACAGCATTCCAGAAAGTATTTCCTTGTTGCCAAGAAATTAGGCAAAAAGCAGTTCCCATCATCTCCATGCATATTCCATATGCTTACAGAACTCAGCCATCACAAGTTACCAGAACGTAGGTGACTCAGAAAATATTAATAGAGTCTGCTGCTTTTACAGTATTTCTACAGTCACAAGCTTACCTTGGCAGATGGTCCCATTCCCCACATATCCAGGTTTACAGGTGCAGCTATGTCCCCTGACAGTGTTAGTACAGATTGCATTCTCATCACAGTTATTCTGTCCGCTGCCACACTCATCATGCTCTAGAAAAGGAAAAAAAGACAGGATCCAAAAAATTACAAGAGAGACAGTGAGCTTTTCAGTGTGATGTGGCATTTGAAAACAAAATAGAATAACAAGGTTGCCAATTATCAAAACCAAGAACCTGTTCTTGGTGACTGTAGATTATTTAGGTTCAAAAAGAGGAAAAGAAAAGGAATTGTTGACGATGCAAACTATGACTACAACAAAAACCCCTGAAGATGATTATCACAATCACTTGCTGTGATGTCTAACTATTACATCACTGATCATCAACAGCAATAAACATAAATATAAGGTAAGTGAATGCAAGAGGGGCCCTAACAGCGTGCCCTTTAAATACTCAGTTCAGTTGTCACAGCCACTTCCTCTAATGCGTTCTGAGCTCTTTCCCTAAGAGCATGTAATAACATTTTACATTTTTAGAGCACCATTCATACCATCGAACTCCAAAGAGACTTCCAGACAAATGGGCCATATTTTGCTTTCATCTAGCAACTCTTCACTGCTGCCACTGAGCCTAATTTGCTACAGCTCCTGCACTTTCCTCTCCCACTACATTTTGTTCTAGTAAAGCATCAGTTAGAGGTGGTGAGCTACCTGACCCTGAAGTCTCTTGCTTCTTCCTGCAATTACTAGGAGCTTCCCTCATGCAGTAGGATTGCAAAAAGAAGACGTGAATATTTTACCCTTTTTCACTGGTGGATTTACAGTTTTGTTCAGGGGAATCAAGAGGGTGCAATGAAATTTCTTAACCACAGAAAGGACAACAGATGTAATTTTAAAAAAAAAAAAATCATCAGAATCTAAACCCTTCTCAGCAGTCTTCATTTATACCACTGCAATTACCAGGCTAGTATCCATATGCTAAGAGGTAGAAGGTACCAGTGAATAAAGGATATTCAAAGTACTGTGGACTAAAATTAGCATTCTAATGATGACAGTAGTGCCTGTAAAACATGAGGAAAATACTCATTTTTACAGGCTGAATTAAGCCCTTTGGAAGGGCTTCTTCATTAAGATCATCATGATCATAGGCTGCACCAGGCTAAAGTAGCCTCTGCAGTGTCTTTCACTTTACCACATATAGAACAACAGACCATTTGAAAGTAACTCAAAGCAAAGGTAGATTTGAATGGTAGATTCCAAGGAACCCCCTCAAACCAAATACTTCTGGAACCTCGTTGATAACTGTTTGCAGAACATATATCCGACATATGTTTTCCTTTTTTTCAGATACATTTGACAGCAAAATGATATGGATTGCAACTATTTTCTTTTAAAAAGCATCAAAGCGATATATCATTCACTCTTTGCTTTTAGCAAGAAACTCTTATATACACACACACATTCAAATGTGTCTGGCTTTAGCTGATAAATTCCAGCTTACACTTATACTTGTTAGTTTATGCTGGTCCCTAGCTGTACTTGTTAATTCACTGCAGCTCCTTGGCAATTTTCTGATGCCTTACATATCCTGAGTAGGCTTCTTCAGAGGCTGCCTATTATCTCCTTGATCTTTTAAGAAACTCTACCACAGCCTAGTTCTTGCCACTCCAGTCTCACAATGCTCAGGCTGCTGGGTCAGACACAAAAAGTATCGAGCTACTGAAAGCTGAATCACACTTTCTTTTGAGAGACACTCTCTTCATAATCTCTCCCCTCTTCTTACCACTTCTATTCATTATTGCTGTTAGTTTTCATGTGATCCTATAGAATATCTTTGTGATAGGCACACGTGCACACACAAGTACAATCCTATTCAAACAATTGCCAGGATTAGTTGGTTAACTTCTCAGCACTTCAAGCATAAACAAAAGATTTCCCAGTGGTAACATATGTGTTTTGCCAAAATCCACAAGGCATTACTTTCTGCTACGTTGTTCTATGAGTTTGACAATGTTAATCATTGTATTTACTACTCCTGCAGATATACAGATGCTGGTAACATTGAAAGATTTAGCACTGACAAAGCCAACTTTCTCACAGTCATGCTTAAAACAAAGGTCAGTTTTTTCCTAATCTGATCTAATTTGAAGAGTTAGCAACAAATCCAACCACAGGAATCTGCTCTTCATGAGACATCCTGGTGCTGATAGCACAAGGAGGACTAAGGAAACCACATTTGCATGAGGAATCTCAAGATTTCTTAGCAGCAATATGGCTGCAATGATGGGATAAAGTTTTCCCTGCTGTAGAGATGTCTACAGATGATGTTGTTACAGGACTAATAAGAATGAGAATGCATTGATTTTCTGTCAAGGTACAAAAATCTTTTAGTCCAGATGGAAAAATCCTTAAGATTCTGTCAGTACTGAGTTATCTTGGGTTTCCTTCGCCCTCACAAGAGATCATTCTTTGGTGTACCTGATGTTCACTTTGCAAAGTGAGCATGGAAAGTGAGCTCATGTTTTATTTAAACTCAAAGGAGATTATTACTAATTTGCCAAGAACACATCACTTCCAAAATCCCTAAATTCGAGTACATCAGACATCCTGCCTTTGCTTTAATATTATGGTAAATGCTTTCTGACTAGATTGCAGTCAAAGATTGGAAGGACACTGTGAGACAAGGACTCACAAACAGCATCGTTCCAAAGCACCAAAGACAAAACTCTCAAAGTCATATCTTATTCTGACAATGTCCCTATCAGCTGAAAATGTGAAGCACAAGAAAAGGGTCTCTAAAAGACAACAACAAAAAATTACTCTTATTTTTGTTATACACACACTTGTATATGTAGGTATAAATAAATATGCTGCCATGCAGAATTAAACTGTCATCATTAAGTTGGATTGAAGTCATCCATCTCTTTGTGGCTTCTGTTTGTTATACAAAACACTCAAAAGGGGCTTATGAGCAAAGACAAAAGGAGCTGGCAGGCTTACAGAGAATGACAGTAGTGCAGGATGCAATTCCTTGACCCAACATTCATTCCTCTCGATTACCAATATTTATTTCAAGAAGCAGGTACCATTTCAGAAGAACAGGTACAAGAACAGCACCATTCTTTGCTTACAGAGTACTTAATGAAATCTCTGTCAATTAACTTCAGCATCAGTATTTCTTTTACTTGGGAATCCTGATTTTTGCCACCTCTTTGCTTTTCTGAGGTAAAGTCATGAGATCAGGTGAGGTTTTATGTCTGTTTCCCTCTATAACATGATGTTACAGGATTCTATTACTTTCTAGCATTTGTCCTTCTGCTGAAATCCTCAAATACTAAAGATTTTATAGAAAATCAAAGGATATCAATCTTCTATTGCAAAGGGATTTGTCTTCTACTTGATATATTTTACCTGCAGAGACACATCACCTCTGAATCTTCAGCTCACATGCCTCTGTTTCCTAGCCACCAAGCTACAGCTAAAGCCAGTAGACCACACATTGAAACCTAACATTTTCCTTCTCGATAAAAACCTTCTAGAATTTCCAAAAGTTTTCATGAACTTTTCCAAAATCCTCAAGAGTGTCTTATTTTCTGAGTTCACACCTAAACCAGCAAAGAATATAAAGTTCATTCTTTCCTCAGTCTTTATATGTGGACAGTCATCTGCCTCCAAAAAGCACTTGAAAGGTCAGTGGGAATAAATTCATCATCTTTTTACAAAAAAAGATGTCTCTGCCACCCGTATTGTGTGACTCTGTGGAATCATGACACGTGTGAACTTTTTGGTGAACTCTATGTGTCCATGAAGCAATGGTTCAGTTTTGAAGAACTAAGTCATTTAAAATTAAATCTCTACAGAAAACTTCTATTTGAAAAAGCTGTCACTGGCAAGTCAACCCTGGTTAACTGCTCGCCTCAGGCACCTGAAATTGCACCAACTTGACATCATTACAAGTCTAGGGACACTTACGTTTATACGTGGGTGCTGTTACATGACAGACATACATAGTGATTGAAGATAAGTACTGTAGTTATCTCTGCTTTATTTATAGGTAACCTAATAAAAATAAGTTTGTTAGTAATAATTAGAACACCCAGGAGCTGTCTGGTAATGTTTTAATACTAAATGGCCTTACAGAAATAAAAATCCCATAAAAAGTAAAGATAATTCACTAGGAAATGGTGTCAATTAGACACTTTGTTGCACATTGTATTGGAAAGAGTATCAATGTATCTTACAAAAGAAAAGTATCTTATATCAAAACACAGGCTGGTCTTTAAGCACACTGATACTGGGGCACACACACAATGTCCACTTTTTCCTGAAGTCCCGGGGAAGAAACTCATTACAATACCATAGGAAAATGCACACTATTTCCTATTAAAGTCTCAGTAACATGAGGAATACTAAACTGCTGAAGCAAACAGCATCACCACATTGGCATGGAGAGAGTTGGGATTACACTGTACCAGCGTGTGTGCTAAAGGCAGATGGACTCCAACCAACCAAGCAAACAGCACTCCACAACAACATCTGCAACACCAGCAGCCAGTATCTACTGTGAATACCTGTAAAATCAGTTACACAGTACCTGAGAGAGCAGGAGACCAGGAAGGCAATTCAACTCCCCATACTGCAACAGAAGGTTCACTATAAAGGCCAAGCCTCTGCTAACAGCTGTATTAGCTACACCTTCACTAGGGCAGAATTATCAGTCATGATGCATCACAGCTGTGAAGCCCCTTGCTTAACTTTTAAACAGATCTTTGGCTTTCTTCAAAATACAGGTACCTATTTAGGCCAACAAAGTAAAAGCATCTGCAGTTGCAGCAGCTCCTGCACATCTCAAATGTACGAACGTTCCCATTACTCCACTGTTAATATATAATGCTGATGACTTCAGTGAGAAGGATAAATAGGAATATTCAAAGTCAGGAATTTTCAGACATCTGTATTTCTGTCAAATCTCACATAACCCCATTTGTCTAGCCTAATCTTACTGAGGAATCACATCATTACTTTTCGTTTGTGATACTTGAACAATACCTTCTGTTCTGGGCAAATTGAACGGGAAGAATGTCATAGGAAAAGCACTGGGAGCAGGGGGAGATGGTGCCATACAAAGATTTTGGTATGTCTGAGGTAATGTATTCTGTATAAAGCCACCAGTGCAATATTGCAAAACTCTAAACAGCCACATAAAAACAATACAGAACATGTGCCAAATAAAAAAAACACCATGATTTACTTGTCACGTCTTTATAAATACAGATGCACAAATACCTAAATGTATAAATAAACAATTATAGGTAAGTACAAACTTTCTCTATTCATATTGTACATGAAATGTAGTTTTTGTGAAAGGCTGTAGGCAGCTCTGAAAATTGGCATCCTGTCAATAATAAAAAATGGTATATTTCTTTACTCTTGAAGGTTTTGAGTACTACAAATAACCACATTTTTACTAAAGACATCTTTTCAATAAAATCTATTCCTTACACAAGAAGAAGATGGTCTTTGCTTATGTTTTTTCCATGTATTTTTCAGAGGTACTGCAGAATTTCTAGGATGCCTCTGCTTTCCCATGCAATACCATTAGACTTTCTGGACTGTGTGGGCTCCAAAGGTAGGACCTACTTGGCTTTAGTTTTTTATTTAGTTTTTCTTCTTTTCTTTTTTATACATGCTTGGAATAACTCAAGTATTTGTATTGTTGTACAAGTCTAAATAATTTAATAGCAAACTAAAACCACATATTGTAAATATATAGCAAACACCACATAGTAAAGCTAGGAAACGTTTGGTCAAGAGTCATAACTGGAACATCAACACAGCTTTCCCTTGCAGAGCTAAAAAGTCCATAATGGATTTCAAACTCCTAATTTCTAAAAGGTACATTTGACACAGGATTTATTTTTCAGTAAGAGTGACAATCTATTTTTTTCTTTATTTTCTTTATATAAGGATGCTCTTTGAAAAAGGACCAACACTGGAATGCAATTACTGGAGACATATCCCATTGAATGGTCTTTCACCAGAGCTACTCTCACTTCTCCTTACAAGAAAAGGCCCCAATTTAAACTTGCTTACAAGATGGAAACAATTTTCTTATTGTAAGGATTTTCTTCCATTAATTCCTCAAGGCCTTCATACTTTAATAATAAAACATTCAGCTTTGGAAAACATTGTGTACACATTCTGACTGTTTCTATTTATTCCTATTTTTTTTAACACTGAAAGGAAGTCAAAGTTGTTCTGTAAATTGTTGAGATGACAGTCTGCTTCTGGAGAATGTAACCACAAATGCAGCAAACATCTCTATGAAACAAGAGACTTAAAATAGAGACATAACTCACTTATAGAATAGCAAGGTCATCTGATGCTTCCATTGTTTATTAATAGAGATACCATTTGTATGGAATAGCTAATTAATTTTACTTTAGGTATCTGGCATCAGTTAAGCAATGGCCTTTGGAAACTCAGAAAGGAGAAAGCCACCTCTCTCATTTTTTTTTTTAAAAGAAGCAACACTTTCTTGCATGGCATTAGGATTCAGGTGTCTATGTAATAACCAAGAGTTTAAAAATGACAGATTCAAAAATTTAATTTAGGAGGAACTGTGTACTTGGTGGAATCAAGACTTTAGCTCGTAATATTTTAAATAGACTAAATAAAAGGAAGTATTATTCTGTACACACTGGAAGAATCTCCCCCAGAAAATCAGGGCAATTAGAAACGAGATGCATACATCAAACAATAAAAGAAAGAAAAAAAAGAAATTACACTGCAGATGGTAAGCTGCAACTGTATCCTTATGAGCAGTTAAATGTACAAATACTGGCAGAAATATCAAATTTGCCATTCTTTTAATAAGAAACTAAAATGCTATTGTAATTTATGACACAACCAACAGCTTCTGGTGTTAAACATGAATTTAGACTACATTCTAAAAGAGCAGACACATGCTACTCGGGTAATTAGGAAGAAATAGTGGGATTTAATTTGAGTATAAAAATCTAAATGTGCATACAGTTGCCTCATAGAATGAAACTTCTTCAGTGCTTCCTTTTGAATTCTGAACTAAAATTCTTTCTTTAGCTTTCTGGCAGCTAGTTAGATTTTGGGTCACATTCACCAATCTGCAGTCAAGTTTATAAAATAAAATTTCTCATCTAAGCCATGCTTATTCCTTTTATTCTTTTTTTTTTCTAATTTATTCTATTAATCTGCCTGGAATTGTCTAGAAACGAGTGTAACAAAACAACAAGATTCATGCTCCCTAAAGTGGTGTTTAGATTTGTCTCAGTGATTCCATTTTAACTTTAATTATTAATTGATTTAGTTTCTATTTTCACACCACAACAAGATCATTAACAAAACCGATGTTATCTTGTTCATGTACATCACATGCATCGTATCAAATACGATCTATGGATATATCTAGGAGAAAAACAACCGAAAGTAACATCTCATCCTAAAGAGGTCAATGTACAAATGTGCACAATGACATCTGTACATCAGCTGGCATAATTCCAACATTTAGTGAGCAAAGTCTGTAGAAATCATGCCTTTGGCAGTGAGCTGCTCAGCCTTATTTCCCCTCAGCAAGAAGCAGATAGCAGAGATGAATGCAGAGATCTATATTCTGTTCCAGTATATGTAGACTTCATTATTTATTGACAAAAAAAAAAATATCAACCTTACTAATGATCCTTTTTCTTATAAATCCCTGAAGTTCCACTCTTATGTTATACATATGGACATAAATAGCAACAGCTGCAGATGATAAAACGATACCCTATAAAAGAAGAGGACATCATTTTTTCCAGCAAAAAATTTGTATTACACAAAACATCTCATAAGCCAATATTTTTCACAAGGAGCTTTTTTTCCTCTTCTAAGTTCACCTTAATTTAACATAGAGAAACCTAAAGCATACCGAAACCAATTTTGAATAGTCAAGGAAGACACATTTGCTATTAAGTCTGGATGATTGACCCTCTTTAGTATTCAATTCAGTTTACATTTTCAGCCTTTGCCTTCACTCTGTCCCATTAAATTCATTTTTCATGTTATACTCTAAATTATGTGACTAAACCAAATGCATTAAAACACAAATCAAGTTCCATTTGAAATTAATACAGTATCAGGTACACTTTGAATTTTCGTTTGTATCAACACAAGATCTTTTGCTGGCAGCTCTTCTCATCATGAGCATCCTAAAGACTGTGTGCACAAGCAAACATACGTCTCCAGTTCTACAACCTGAAGGAGTTCTGCTCTACGAGGTTCCCTCCTGCACTGAAGGGCTTAAGGTCATTCCCTCATTTTTTTGGACTGTCCAGGAAAGTAAATCACAATCAAGACACCAGAACAGTGTGGATTTATACCATGGCATAATATTAGTCATTTTCTTCTCAATGTCTTTTCCAAGAGACCTCACTATTCTTTTTGTCTTTGACCACAGCTGAGCAGTGAGCTGGCATTTTCAGAGAACTATCTGCAATAACTCCAGTAGCTCTTCTCTGAATGGTAATAGATAATTTAGAGCGTTTTTATATATACCTATCTTCATTCTTTATTTTTGTTTTACCCAAGGTAAACATACTCTATACTCCTACCCTCTGTTCTGCCTCACTACTTTATAAAAACAACTACTGATATGACTCATTTGGATTTCCATGAGATGAATTCACTGAGCAGTGATGGGAAATCCTAAATTGTTACAACAAAAAATGTTTATTTCTGGCAATATCAAGATAAATAATAGGTAGCCTTGCTGACAGTTACATTGCATTTATTTACTGCAAGAGGAGAAGAAAAACTAGCCAATTTCTTGTTTTCACACTGTAAAATATTTGCACGTATACATTAAATACCTATATAACATTTGTCAGGAAGTGAGATAGATATTTCGGAGTTTTTTAGTATTGTGTTCAGAAAATAAAGAAAATAAGAAAGCAAAGGAAAAGAGAGGAACATCTGAAAAAAATGAAATTGTGAAAAACAACTGTGTTTAAGGCTTGAGCACATGGGATCCTGAAAAAAAAAAAAAAGCTCCCTAAAACTAAATAAAAACAGTATTGAATAAACTAGGTCAAACGTTTGAAAACTCAAGAATCTCTGGAAGCATACATCATTGTTTCCTTTACATTTATATGATTGTGCTAGAGGATTAATTCTCTACAGCTACCACATCTTCCACGTCAACATGTTTCTCATACAACAAAAATGGGAAGCAACTTTGTCATTAGCAATGACAACTTGCCAACAAACTTTGAGCACAATGGTGGAGAAAAGCACCAAATTCATTTCAGACTGGATCTAGAAAAGAGTTTGGAGAAGTCTGCATATTGAGAGAGGCAAACGAAAAAAATCCACTAAGGAAGAAACCATGCTTCCTCATCAAAAAAGGCCTTTTGTTATCTTTATGCTTTGAAGAGTTCACAAACTCATACCACCAAAAGAATAAACACTTTTGACAGCACAGTTTCTCACTGAGCAAAGAGCCGGTATATCCATATGGCTCGGTTTTCAGGACTAGGGCTGAACTCCATGAAGATTAGATGAGCTTTAAGAACTAACACTAAGCAGTAAGGATTGCCCATTTTCTTTCTTATAGAGTCATTCCTAAATGTAATGGTAATAGTGTACATAGGAGCTTCATTTCTACTCTTACAGATCAAAATGAATCCATATTATGTCACCTTTTGCACAGGGTGAAGGAAGCATACATTGTATTGTTCATGAAATACAGCCCAACTTAGACATATTTTTAAGACTAAGGGTTATCAATGATTAAATCAAAGTCTCAAAGAAACAAGAAATTATCACAAAGTTAAGAAAAATGCAATGCTGTACACATGGGAAATGTTTTGACAAGCAAATAGCTATACCCACATCTGCGAGAGCCAAAACTTCTTAAAAGTGTTTCTCCTTATTGGATTTATAAACCTGGATGAACAGGTTATGCACTGTATGTCTAAAGATTTGCAGTAACTTAGTCTGCATGCCAGCCTTCCATTTATTTAAGGAAACCAGAGAAAAAGGCCAGATTTCATACAACATGGCAATTTCATACAATATGGCCTTGAGAGGAGCCAGACAGAGTGTAGGTCCATACGTTGTAAACTCATTCTGTTCTGAGCTCTCTGACAAACTCAGTACTTCACATAAGCCCTGCTTGTCTTGCCTGAATTATAATGCAGACCAATATTTTTTAACTGGAACGTGCTAAGCAACATGGTCATCTTGATCATTTTTAAGAGACATTAAACTTCTAATACAATTCCACCACCGAGTTAAGCATCAAAGCATTGTACTTTTATGAGGCATCTTGATTGTGTACATTGATTTGTATATTTGTAAACCATTAGTTATTCCTTTTCTTGACATAGTTACAAAGCAGACAATTTCATACAGAGAGCGAATAAGCCTTGAACCCAACATGATGTACCACACCGAAAGAGAACAACTACACGGTTCCAGTTTAACTGGAACAGTAACATCAATATTGATAGAGGAATGGTAAAAACCCCCAAACAGTTCTATAAACTTCTCAGCTTCTCTAAATCAAAGGATATTCACTTAGGAAAATAAAGACATCACACATAATGACACAGCTGAAAAAAATGAGACTTTTTCTAGCAACTGCCACTGCCTAATTTAGTTTTCAAGAGAGATGCCTGTTACCATTACATCTGAAGACACAGTTCTATTCTTCCTCTGTGTTGTTAAAAGCTGAATATGGTCCGATTACCTGCATGGTGTAGGAAAATAAACCCTAAAGCAATATGTGCTGATTTATTTATAGAGCAATATAACTTAATCTAAAAGGACAGGCTGCTTTTTATCCATAAAAATGTGAAAGCTGCATATTTCATGAAGTTTATATCAGAACTTCATCTTGCAGGTACTTTCAGTTCAACAATAGCTGCAAGCTTTATTTCACAGAAATTTCAAAACCACTAATACAAAAAGTATGAAAGAGACCTTTAGATGCGATTTTTAGTCAACATTCCATAATGATTTGGTGAACATACATTGATGACAGAAATTCAAGAGAGTTTCAGGTTTCAGGACTCCATGATGCTTTAGCTTCCACATCAAGAAAAATACAAAAAGCAATACCCATCACATTTCAAACCTGTACAAAAGATCATTAGCACCATTGCAATACAGTAAGGTAACATGCCCTTGTGGCCAGGAAGGCCAATGGCATCCTGGGGAATATTAGAAGGGGTGTGGGCAGTAGGGATTATCCTCTCCCTCTACTCTGCCATCATGAGACCGCATCTGGAATATTATGTCCAGTTCTGGGCCCCTCAGTTCAAGAAGGACACGGAGCTGCTGGAGAGAGCTCAGCACAGGGCCATCAAGATGATAAAGGGAGTGGGGCATCTCCCTTACGATGAAAGGCTGAGGGAGCTGGGGCTCTTCAGCTTGGAGGAGACTGAGGGGTGATCTCATTAATGTTTACAAATCAGTAAAGGGAGAGTGTGAGGAGGATGGAGCCAGACTGTTCTCAGTGATATCCAGTGATTGGACAAGGGGCAACAGGTACAAGCTGGAGCATAAGAGGTTCCACAGAAACAAGGAAAAGCTAGTTCCCTGTTCAGGTGAGGGAGCACCAGAGTCTCCTTCTCTGGAGAGATTCAGAACCCACCTAGACGAGTTTCTGTGTGACTTACTCTAGCTGGTCCTGCTCTGGCAGGGGAGTTGGACTAGATGATCTCTATGAGTCTCTTCCAACCCTTAAGATTCTGTGATTCTTTGAAGGTGGAACTATTTTTAAATGAATCAACATGTGTGACAGATGTGTCAATCCGCTGATGTAAGAACACATAAAAGTTAAGGTTTTGTAGCAGAGCTCAAGTATGATGAGGACAGGACACATTTTTTTTGCACCTATCAAAGATGCAATGAAAAGGCTTGCAGAGTTTTGAAGGATGTACTACCTGTGATAAGAAAGTCACAAAAACTTAGCATTCTTCTCTCAATTTTCTGTTTGCAAAGAGACTAGCTGTTATGTTCCCCTGTGGACTGAGCACCTTCATGACTTACCTACAAGCTTTGGTTTATGTACAAGTTTCTAATTAAGCAAATGCTACAAAAATGATGAACGTCAGTATATTTTAAGCTTTAACAGAACAGAGATGGACTATTGCACATCATTGAAAGTAAGTAGAATATTTCCGTAGTTGCAGTTCACTCAACAAAGCTAGTGAGTGCTGACTGAGATTCTTAAAAATAGATATCTAAACCCTGCCTTGTAAAACCGTGTCTTGGTATCTAAATTACTAAGCAGTTTGCTCACAGAATGCTGAAAACCAGGCTCCTCAATGTATTTAACTAGGACAAATGAGTTCTCAGTACTTCAGATGGAAAAAAAAGAAAAAAAGGTAGTCTAAAAAGGTAGTTCTTTATGTCACTCTTGTGTATTTCTCTTCAATTTAATTCTTTAGCCTCATAAAAATACTACCGTATTTTTACGTGGAAGGAAGTGATCAAATCATTATACCCCTCAAAGAGTGCAACTACAGCGTTTTTTTTACTCTCAACACACAGAATCAATTTTTATTTGAAAGCAAAAATGGCAACTAGTGGATAATCGTTTCCTGAGGCATCTATGTTACTCCCTGGAGGTATTCTACCATAATAGTGATCTCAATAGACCATACTTTTCTTATGAGATCTGACAAGACCACAACCTGAGTATGCTGGCTGTAACTATACCTTTTTATATCAGCAAAACACTGCACAGTATAAAGATCCCACTGCTGAGACAAAAGATACAACAATTGTGCTGTACATTGCTCATGCTGTTGCAACTAACTTATCAAAGGATAATGACAGTATGACTTTATGTTGTATTTCCATCACTTAAGTTAAAACTAGTAAGGAATTAGATAAACATATCCATGAGACTGGTTAAAAAACCAACAACCTTCATGATATTAATTCAAATATGGAATTTTTCTCTATTAAGAGTTCTGCTCCAAATGCATTTTTAAAGTCACAGTCACAGAAAAGCAAACAGTATGTGCTACTATCCAAGAAAAACAGGGATTGAAGTATAAGATTATCCAAGAAAAATGATGATGCGAGAGAAGTGTCTTTTCTCCAATAAAAACTTAGAACATAATTTTAGGGATAATAGAAGCAGTAATCTGAAGTACCCAACATCATCAAACACTAAAGAAAGCACTGCAGAAATACACTGGAGATTCACAGAGCAGAGGCCCTGAGGGGATGGATCACATTCATTTTCTGGCTCCTTTCTCAATGTTAACCAGCAACTGACTCACAAAGTGCTACCTAAAGTCTCTCTGCTGTGAGTAGTAGGATACTGCCTTCAGCCTTTGGTAAAGCATGAGATAATTAAGGAGGAAAGCAAAACACCAGGTGTGAGGAATGTCTGCAAAAATCAATCTGTAGAAGGTGGCACAATGAAATCACAATGAAATTCCATGCTTAGAGCTTTAATACCTAACACTGACAAGATAAATGTGTATGTATGCATCCAGTGAGAAAAAATGGAGCTCAAGGACCTCAATTCATGTAGGAAGCATAAAACTTTAGGAGGATTAGAATGTTTCTCCAGAAAAAGAGAGACGGAAGTCAAATGAGGGAGAAAATGAGAAATGAGAGTCAAGCAATGGTGAACTTGGAAAGAACAAGTTCCTTGTTCACAAGAAACAACCTCCACAAAACACGTATAGCTATGCCTTTTACCTGCTGTTGTACTACTTTCAATTTAATTCCAGTGTATATTCCAGGGAAGAAAAGGAGGATTATATAGAGCGCTACAGTTCAGAAAAGGGAGTAATGATGCTGTTAGCTAAACTGTGCACAGGTCTTCTTGCAGAGCATACCCAGTGGAGAAAGCATGATCCAGGAGTGAGAACATCTGGCACAGTCTGAATTCCCCTTCTCCATCTCATTAACTGACAACATGACTTGGTGACTAAGATACTTTTGCCACCTCCTTTTTTAAAGCAATGGTTCGAAAGATGTTAAGTTAGTGCAAAACTCTACTTATGTGATGACATTGTTTACCAACAGACAAGAATGGGAAAGAGGCTGGATTTGGAATATTTGATCCATTTGAAACACAAAGGCAGGAATCTAAGCAAAACCTGATATATATAATTGTTAGGTCACAGGTACATTTTATGACATGCTAAAACATCCCATCTATTTCAGGGACAGTTGGTATATACAAAAGTTAGCACACAATCAAGAGACAATTTGGAAAGGGTTCCTGATAATCAATGAGACAAGGAATGACTGAAACAGGTTTGACAAAAGCCTACTGGGAAAATGATAGATGTAAACTTCTCACAAGTTAAGCATTAGACAGTCACTGTAAAATTATGTGGAGGAAGGTGTCAGGAGGTACATGCTCAGACTTTAGCTTCACAGATTTTCTAGAAATAAAAAGATTAAAAGCTTTTATTATTTAAATGAAGACATCCTTTACACGTCAAATAATATTCCTGCTCTAGATACCATCTCCAACTTCTCAAAGGTATTTTGTTGTCTTCAGTGACATTCCTAGAAGAACAATCCTAAACAGATAGGAAAACACCAGGTTCCTGGTTCTGCTGCCTCCCATCCCCCACATCCTACAGGCAGGAGAAGTGGAAGCAAAGGAAGGGATACTAATCCTGCTTGCACATAGCTTTCATAAAGACTGCCATTCCAGTGCTTCTAATATATTCCATTTAAGGGGCTCAAACCCAATTTCAGTCATTAACAACCAGCACCTCATGTGTCACTTCTGTCACATGACAAACACCTGTGAACAGAAGCCTGATACAGAAAAGAGGTATATGCCTTTCCACAGAAGCCCAGAGCTATGCAGCACAAGTGCTGAAATCAGCACTAAATTAGCATTAGAGTAATTAAGCAACTTTTTCCCCACATAGAACTATGAAGCTTTTGATTTAAAACTACTGCTCAGAAAACCTGAACACATAGACAGGGCCTGCAGCATCACACTGATAAATTCCCTGGAGGCAATCTGCCACAAGCTCCCATACATACAGACGAGACATCAGCTAAGAGCCTTCCATCTAATCTCCATCGAACAGTGACAGCAGCAGGACCCTTATGCATAACAGTCACAAGCACTCCAATGTCACAGGAAGAGATTAGTGAATTAACGTGTTAAAAATTAATGGTAATTTGAACAGTTAAATATTAATAGTTTCATTTGAAAGGAGAGAAAAAAAAGGATTTCTTTTGATACCAATTTGACCCCACATCCTAGGTGACCCCACAATGAAGATGATAGGTGAAACAAATTAGTGTAACAAAACAATTGCCTGGAACCACAAATTGAATTTCAATGGGATACCTCATGCCGCTACAACCCAAGGAAGTCATCTTGTGGGGCACACCTCACTGGCTTCACATGCAGTTTAGAAAATTAATAGGATAAAAATGTGTTTCAAATATTTAACAAGAGGCAAGGTAAGGTCAACTAGGAACAATCTTACAGCTGAAAAATTCTACATATACAGTATTGATTCTTTTAACTCTCCTGGAATGAGAGGAAAGTGATCTTTTTCAATCAGAGAGAGCTTTCTAATTGATATGTTTGGCATCCTAAAAGGTATCCATATTGGGAAAGATAAAGGACATGTCACTAGTCCCATCACCAGTGGTGACTGTGCCAACACTGGCAAAGCTGCTGTATTTTCAGAGACCTAACAAAAAGTAGCCATGCAAAGTAGGAAGAAAAGTTCAGTGGACTTAACCCCATGACCCAAGTGACAATGTGTAACACAAACTAGCATTGAATCCTTACTTCCAACAAGGTTTGTGTCTAGTTGTGGGGCCTTTGGAAATAACCCAATGCAGCTCAACAGATCCTGCTGGAGGAGTAACTATGAGAAGAAAATAAGCATTGGGAGCTCTCTCCTTGTCACCAAAAAACTTCAATAAATAACTGTGGCACAACAAAGGGGAAATGTGTCTTAAAATCAAAAATGCTTAACGTGGACAAATGATGGCTTAAGATAAGCTTGTAGCATCCTGTGGTGAAGAGTCAGTTACCTAAGATATTTTCTCATTTCAGCATTACTCTGCAATTTCAGGAGGTCCAGCACCCACAGGGAAAGTGGTACATATGGAGTGGGTGAATCAATGGTTATTTTGGGTTCCAGACCCAAAATAATTTGTATCTTTTGTCTAGCATAAAGAGCAGTGACAATTTTTGGCTCATGATGTTATTCTCCATTCTTTTTCTGATCACTTCATGGGGAAGATTCATATTTTCGGTTTATTCTCTTTGAAGTAATTACTTGGCATTATTACAGCCTGTGACTTTGTGTTGCAAGGTTTTAAAAACCCCTTTCAAAAAGAAACATTAGTTATTCTGTGATGCTCACTGAGTGTCATTTCTTGCTTGAGGAGGCACAGTATAAGTTGTATAATAAAAATAGAGCTATCAAAAGAAGATCATTAACTACAGCAGGATTACCACCTCTTCTTGGGACTGGCTTTTCTCATTTTCTGTGTAAGCTGGAAGGGATCACCACATCTCTGAGCAATGTTGGCATGATAGCCACTGGGCCAGACATAGAAATGTAACAAGATTAAAAGACAATAAACAGCTCTAAAAGGAAACAAACCTGAAAATAGAGTTGTCCTGAACTATGTATACACAAGAGGAAATCTCACAACTTCAAATTTCTATCAGCTGTACACAGAAGAAGGAGGCAGCATAGGGATATAATACAAACTAGTTTCATTTCCCAGTAAGAAAAGATTCATGAGGACAAAGTCATGGGAGACAACATAATGCAAACAGCTTTAAATTCTCTGAAACATAATGTGCTAATACATCACAAATGCAACACAAATGCAATGTTGAGGTTCAGAAAGAAAAACGCTCAAATGAAAATTATTTGAGATGACCTAGAATACTATATTTTAGTATTAACAGCATTTTTTGTAAGCAAAACAAAACCGTGCATACTTTGTATGCTAACTGAAAACATCCAAAAACAAACGAATGTGTCTCCACAACCACTGTAATTCTTACAGAGTTTTCCATATTCTTTGCAGTTATTATAAACAAAAGATGAAACAGCATTTTAAAAGCAGAGGAGAATCAGGAACATCATTGCCTGCACCAGTTCATGAATGTCAAGAAACTACAGAAAAAAAATGCAGATGACATCGTTTTATCAAGTCTGAGATTGATGCTTCACTGAGGCTAAACTATCCTGCCCTCCCATTGTAGTTCTGTCCAGTTTATGAGTTGTCATTTCAAACACCTACAAACAGATTTTTTTCTTTTTTTTTTTTTTTTAAAAAGTGGGACATTTAGAGCCATTTACAGGAGAAAAAAATAATCCCTGCAATAGGATTTCTCTGTAATCCGTGCTTAATTGGAAAACTAAGGTAACCAATTCATGAAAGATGCTAAGCTACCCAACACACTCTTGTTTTGAAGGATCTTGAGGGATTCAAATGGAAATATCTTAGGAATATAATTAGTGTTGCTGCTGCTGTTAAAGACACTCTGGCTGTTCTACTCCTTTGATTGTTGTTTCTAACAGATTGGTTTAAGCCACACCAGGTTCGCTTAATGTAATTAGATATTTCATACGAACCTGACTGCCTCTGAAGCCACAATTTTATTTTTATCATCTATTAAATAATCACATTTTTATACTAGAGCTTAAAATGCAAGGACATTGAAAATAATGTATTGTGGCCAATTGAAATTATATCAACAAATAGCATTTGAAGGATTTAAACAGATAGCAGCAATTATCCTTTTCTTTGTGGAGCATGAAAGTGATAAAAATGATTATTCTTCCAAGATCACTATAATATTCATGTATCTACTTAACTTTATTCCTTGGAAGGTCTCATTTGTTTTCTTTAAAGAAATGAATAAAAAGATTTTAAAGATTATGATTACTCAGTACATATGAGAAAATTAATTGCAGCTACAGCAACGGTGTGTAAAACGAGTAACAGAATGGAGAACACTGTCACTCTAAATAAAACAATACGTTCTCGCTCGGTGAAAGTAAAGGTGAAAGAGTGGACAGACAGAAACAGTCATTTTGAAGGTCTGTCTGATAAATACCTTACGTGGCAGTGAGTTTAAATCAAATGATATTCAAAATAGTAGCCTCTTCATGTACATGAATAGCATGGGGGGTTTTTTAGCTAGGATTTAATTATGAAACTATCAATCGTTATGGTTCATGGCACAAAATGATCATTAGATGGAATCAAGCAAAGAGATTCCTTCTATGTTATATTATAGTGGTAGGGAGCCTACGTCTTCTCTGAAGCAACCAATTTTGCTGGCAGAGAATAAGTACCAGTTTATCTGCAGGTCAGGGTGCCAGGTTCTAATAAAAAAAGCAATTAATTTTATCTGAAAAAGAGAGACAATCATGGATTTTACAGTGTTATCTGAAGAGATGTTGTGTAGGAGGGTATCTAGGATTATTGTATACTACAATGGCCATTCCATCTTAAATGATTGTAAGTGTTTGTACTTTGTGAGTTCAGCTGCTAAAAGACCAAATTTATAGTCAGACTGGTTCCAGGGAGGAAGAGCTGGAAGTTGGCTGCCTTGGCTTCGTCTGAGGCTGGTTGAGCCAGTTCACGCAGCAGTACACAACTACTCAAATTCATTCGAGCAGGTGTCACTGAGACTCTGAACGTGCACTCCATACTCTCCCTCCTGATGATTCTTAGCTAACATAGAAAGGGCAGGTGGTACAGTGACCTATGAATCATGCAAATAAAGACATCACTGAAGGCAAAAAAATAGCAAGCAATTCAAAGATTAGATTTGCATTTTCCTTTATGAGGAGGCTTTGAGAAAAAGGCATTTTCTTATTAATTTGCATTAGAAAAGGCTCATGTGTTCAGTCACGTTACATAAAGTCTTAACATACTGAATGAACAAAAATTATCATCCTTCATTTTAGGCAAAGCAAGTAATACAACAGAAATCATTAAATCTTTCATAACAGTGGAGAAGACTCACAGTTTTAATCTCTGCAATGTTGGTCTTGAAGACCTTACACAAGAGCTTTGAGAATACATGTAAGTGTGCCTGTGCAGTGTGCTGGATTAATGCAGTATTTGTATATTATTTTGAAGCTACCTCATGTCATGCCCTGTGTCATATCTAGAGGACTATGGTACCTATGATGTCTTATTTTTATAATGTTTGTATCTAAAAGGTAACATCTTATTGCATTGCAAATAATGAGAGAGCTAAAACGCTACCACAGGATCTTCAGACTACTATTGCTTATCTGGCAAACCTGAACTCTGTAAAAATGCACATCTAATACTAGGAATTAATAAAACACTAATAATAAAACACTAATAAGGTGAGAAACACCACCTGTATACATTTCAGAGCTTAAAAAAAAAAAAAAAAAAGATATTCTGGCTTTATATTCTCGAAACTTAATTAAATGATATAAGAAAAAATTTCTGAGATGATGACCCAAAGGGCTCTTTTCAGAACATATAAAAGAAAAGATAAGGTCAGAAGACCTTTCTCTGCAAAGAATTATTGTGGTCATAGAGCTGTCAACAAGGAGAAACACAAGCAGGATTCATTAAAGAAGTCACTGGAAAAAGTCCTCCATGCTAGCTATTTCCTTCTTTGCTTTAGCATCATAAAAGAGATGTGGCTTGCTTTTTTAATAAGCAATCTATGTTCAGAACCTAGCTTGCTATCCTAATTTACATCTGTTTAGAGGAAGAACAAGTTTGAGATATTAAAAGACTAAAATAATAATAGCGCAAGGTCCAGCTGTTTACAAAGTTAATGTCCTCAATCACTACCTAAACTTGCTTCATTTCTATTCCCATGCAGCACATAGAAAGAAGAGATGGAAAACTTAATCAAGCAGAGTCTAAAACATATGTAATATGCAGTCCTTCTAGAGATGTGCTGACAACCCACTACCCACATTAACGTTCACAATGGGAAGGAACTAAGTTTTGTAGCAGATGTTTAATACTTTGCAGGCTCAGATCCAGCTTGACAAGTTTCACTTTTGACTGGAAAGCCGATACATGCCTGCAGTAGCAGCCAGTAGCAACCATCAGCTCAGTCACTTGCAAAATCTTTCCAGCTACTTGAGTAGGTCTTAAGGCTTAGCCCAACTTTCTGTAAGGCATATATGCATTCTATCCTTCTTTGTTTAGTATACAAATCGTGAACCATTAAGAGTTGCATCATGATTATAAAACAGCAATAAGAGCTTTTCGTTTTGGTAGTCAATTATTCTTAAACAATCTGTTTCTAGAAAACCTAACTGGGACCATCTACAGCACAGGATTCAAAATTCATCTGTTAATGTCCTTCAAGAGCTGTCAGTATGTATTCATATGCTAAGCACAATAAGCACTTACACTTTATTATAGTATTAATTTCTGTATTTTGTTTCTATACTAGGTTTCTGAATTTTTGCTGATCTGTTTTAAACTCAACATCTCAGGTTAGCTGTGTTAAGAACAATGAGATTTCCACTGGAATAAAAATTTGTACTAGACAGGCAGTTAACCCATTGAAATAATGTAAGAAAATCATCTTTACAGACTTCAGAAAAAACTATTAGGTAAGAGCTCCGTCTTTCAAAAGGAGCATGAATTCATTTTGCCAGCAAATTAATTAGGCTTTCTGCAGTGCAAAGCCAAAATCCACATAGGGTAATAACTGCTCTTGGTCCCTGATCCAATTTATGGATCCTGACAGGCAGTCTAATGGCACAGATGATTTTTAATAAATCAACAATCTCAGAGCAACAAATCAAAAGCAGCAGGAACTAAAGAAACTTCAGAATCCAGTTTGACAGTAGACCTAAATAAGAATATATAGCCTGATTTCTACCAGCTATAAACTTAGCCTCTGGATTTTGAGGATTTGCAGGTATCCTCACCTTCAGCAACCTCGGTATTGACCATTACCTGAGAGTTTAGCCATGTAACCTTTTTATATGAAGTCACATGCAAAATATAGATATATATATCCCCTCTTTGCTAATTTTCACAACTGAGTTTCTTCAAAATATAAAGAATTTAATGACTGTTCATTCATAAAACATATGCAAAAAAGCTGCATCCTTGACATATGACATATTACACATGACAATACTAAAGGGATGCTAAATTCTCCAATCTCATTACAGTCTCTTGTTTCCAAAGTTGCCTTAAAAGAAAGTTTCATTTCAAATCTCATTAATTCTTAGGTTAAGTCTTTCCAGATTACTTTTTACATAACTTCTTCAGTTCCTGTGCAATAAAGAAGCTTCATGCTGTCTTTAAAAGTATCATCAAATAATGTTCAGCTGTGGGTTCTCAGTCACTCAAAACTGGTCATAAGATTTAGCAACACAGATGGTACAAGGCTGATCTGTTGCCCTTTAAAAGTCTTGTCTATTTCTTCTGAAAGCATCAACCGTGAAAGACAGCACGCATGTTTACACGTCTCACTCCGCCTGGTGCCCAAAGCAAACAATTCTTTGAAATCTGCACTTTTTTTTTTTACTGTCAGACATTTCACATCAGCTACGAATTTTACCTAACCTTTTTCTTCAATTTTCACCTGTAACTCCTTTATTTTTAATAATCCCAGCCACTGATTTAACTCTGACAATAGAAACCAAAAAAAAAAAAAAAAAAAAAAAAAGGAGAGGAATATACATCATCAGATGTCACATACATCTCACTTAAACTTGCAATAGTTAAAGATCCCAGATCTGGGCAGAGGGGAGTCACTTGGAGTGTGGATTTTGAATCCTCACTGAGAAGCAGAATAAATCTAGTTTCCCAAGTATGAACTGAAACAATCGAAACACTATAGGAAGTTATTTCAGAATGCCAGGCAGAGAAACAGGGAACTGAATATGCTTTTAATACATTTAGCTACCCTTGCTCCTAGAGAGAAAGGATTAACCTCCAAAGACTGAAGACCAAGCTTAATGGAGCCATGATATTAATGAAGGACATTGAGCCTATTGATATCCACAGAGTGCCATGTTCCTCAAAAGGAGCACTCTGGTCTATGCTCAGATCATAAATGTGACTGTGCCTGGGATATCACCACAGTTTCAGAAATGTGAAGTTTCCTGCACTGTTGCAGAAGACTGGGCATGTACCAGGAGCCTTCCAGCACCCCAGGAGCAGATACAGTCTGCTGCCACCCACAGAGCAGAGCTCACACAGGGGTGCATACAGTCAGCATGTGCAAGCTATCCCAAAGGTCAATGAGTACTGGTGATGCAATTAGGGCAAGGAGTGAAGGGACACACAGAAGAACAGGATGTACAACAGTAGAGCAAGATGAGAAGGAGTCTACCTTCTTATTTTTCCCCAGTGTGTTTTATGAAGTGCATCCAGTCACTGCAAAGCCAGGCAAGATAACTATTTACATTTTCTATTCATAAATTACTTATAATGGAGGATTTTGCATAATGCATCACAGGGGTTGGGGGACTCTTAAAAGCACGTAAAGAGTGAAGTGAAAGGACAGAGTATTTCTCTTTGTACAGAACAGATATTACTAGTACATGCAAAAAAAAAGACAATAACATTTTATGTTGTGGTGAAATGTGATTACATTTGGAATGCCTTTGCTTTATTGCAAAGCCATATTTATAGCCTAATTAAAATACAGGATGCAGTTCAGAATTGGATAGATACCGAGTAATCTATCTGAAAAAAGTCTCCAAAGATCACAGGGCTCC
Source organism: Urocolius indicus (assembly GCA_013401255.1). Classification (NCBI taxonomy): domain Eukaryota; kingdom Metazoa; phylum Chordata; class Aves; order Coliiformes; family Coliidae; genus Urocolius; species Urocolius indicus. Next base: position 121,179 of record WBNH01010984.1, read on the forward strand.
GTTGCCCCTTTGTGGACTGCATGTGTGCTTAAACATATACATTGTTAATTTAGTGAATTTGCTATGTCAGATATTCCACAGAATTCCACTTTCAACATTTGTGGTATTTTAAAAGCAAAAAACAAGCAAACCAAAAATCAACACAAAGGCCAAATGCTGGCAGACAGTTCAGCATCAAAAGCTTACATACATTAAATTTTGTCAAATAAAACTCTCCGTTACAACAGCAAACTAAACCAAATCCCCAGGATCCTGAAAACATAGAAACTTTTCTTCATAGGAAAATAATATTTTGCTCTTACAGGTCATTAAGCTGTCTCTCTGTGGCCATCCATATCCTTTGCTTGGCAGCCCTGTTTTCTGGCCCCTTCTGCTATCATCTGTCATAAGAGGAAAGCCTTCCCCAAAACACCTGATTATCTCAGGCTAGCAGCATGAGCTGTGTTTTCTAAAAATGAACTTGATTTGTAAGCTCTGAAAAGAAAAATTGAAAAAAAAAAATCTAACCACGTAAGAATCACAGCAGACTATTCTAATGGGAGCACAATTAACAAGGCTGTGCCATCCATTCGCCTAGCTCTGTCCCACTTCTCTGACAATGAAGAATAAGAGTTATTTCTGGGAGAGTCGGAAAAATGCCCAGTTTGAGCAATTATTACATGCAATCATGTAACTAAATAGGAAGTCTCATACTGGGAGGCAAAAAGCCTACAGTAGAAAGCACGAAAACATTAACTACAAAGTGATAGATCAAAGCACCTCTCCCCCTCCTTGCCCTATTCCCAAAGGCTCTATTTCGTAAGGACCAAGCAAGTCTGCTTGCCAGTGGCAGCACCTTTACAAACTTTAAAATTATTTCCCAGACATTTCAAAAAGGCAACACTACCTAACTTGTGGTTATTTCACTGATGTTTACAAATCTAGAAATAAAATTGGGACAGATAGGATATAACATTCTACATTCATCTGCAGAAATTACTCATAAAATATCTCAATATTCTTGTTCATAAACAGAACAGAAAGGTCTTCCAAAACCAGGATGAGACCACTCAAAAGGACAAACCTCATTGCACAACTTCAGAGCAATACTAACTGCCCCATGCCCCATCCCCTAGCACTCACATGTCTACCGAAAAAAGCATTCTGTAAATTATCTGGAGAGCTGCAGGATCAGCAAAGCAAGAGCTGGACAATCTACAACGCATGTCTAAACAGGACTTACACAAAACCCCAGCCACTTCAAACAAAAAACAGATGCTCATCATTGAACCTCAGGGTCCTGAGGTCTTTTCAGTATCCAAGACTACTCAGAAGGTGATTCTTTGATCACTCATATACAGTAATAGATACTCAAGAACCAATAGCTGTTAATAAAATAGCAGCTTTCTCCCAATCAATACGCACACATCTATGAAATATTTAGAACAGGTCTAAAAATGAGATCATAGCAAAGTGAGTAATGTAAATATATTATTTCCTGGGGTATAAAATGCAAATTTAGGTTTTAAAAAGAAGAAAATTCAAGACCTACAAAAGCATCTATCATACACATTTCTCACTGTCAGAAAAGCCTACCAGACATAAGCACCATGAGTTTTACTGAAAGCTTTGTGTTAAGCTCAACAAGCTTTACACAAATTCTTTGTTTCATATAGAAAAGCCTTATTCTGGAAATCTTATACCCAAGCAGCAAATACAAAAACCAGAACTGCTGCATATTTCACAGATATATCAGTTGTTCCTTGGCAGACTAGTCTCACCCACCATGACACACTGTCTCTTAAGGAGGAAATCCCTCAGTTACACACTTGTCAAATCCAAATTCATATACTACAAGTTTATGACCTTTCTAGAGGTCCAGTGATCACATCTATGATCACTTCTTCTAGTTCTTAAATGGAAGTGGTAACAATTTGGCACTGCCATTTTCCGTTGTGAATGGGTTCTTCTTCTGCACAGGATTTCTTTGGAAGAAATACATACCTATGTGCCATACACTGTACAGATTTTGGTCACACACGGGTTCAGATACTACACACTGCAAAGGCTGTATAAGCATACTGGAGGAGCATTTGAGTCTTTTTTTCCTAACATTTCCCAACAGTAACATGCTCATTACTGAAACTAGACAAGCCATATAACCCAGTCAAGTAGCAAAAACAAATATTATTGAGAGTCTGCATCTGGCCATTAGTCATCCAACTGACATTTCTTCTTTGTCCTGATGAATAATGTATTTGAGCAAAAAAAGGGGCCATAGCAAGGCAAACAGAGAATTTCTCTCCAGCATGGTCAGCACTGTGCCTGGCTAGTCAGCCTTTGGCAGTCGACATGAATACAACTCAGTACTCCGACATATAATATTGGAGGTTTAGTCCACATCTCCCTGACTTGCTGACTCCACCCACACTGCACCTTCTACCTGAGACCATTCTTTAGAGCATCTTCCTTGACATAATACCACTACCTTGAAGCTCAATATCAAAAGAAAAATTGTCAGACGTGAAATGTTTGGGAGTACAGGCCCAGAGTTTTCTGAAGGGAAAACATGAGAAGAATAAAGCATATTCATTAAAACATCTTTTTAATAATAAAAAGGACTGTAACTAGGAAGGTCAACAGATGCTCTATGTTCACCAAGAAAATGACAAGAGGTCCTAGGCTTCAATTGTTGCAAGGGCGATTTTTATGAAGAGGTAAGACAAAATATGTTTCAGGTCCATGGATCCTGCCTTGAGGAACAATGGTGAGCCAGCAGCCTTTCTCTATGATACAATTACTTGCAGAGTTTAGTAGGAGAGTTCAGTTTTGTGTCTGAAGAACAAAGAGTTTGTTACAAATGGTTTCTAGAAACAGAATACAGCATGGGAGAATTTCTTTGCTAGTTAGAACAAAGATAATGGCTAACTTTGGCTGTTAAATTCTGATCCTTTTGGAGCTCTAATTGACTAAACTCTTTCCTAAAAGAAGGTATTAACACAATGTGGAGGAGGATGAGCAAAACGTGAGAGCTTTTTGCTTCAAATCACTGACAATGACCCTGAAGATGCTGCATATATTTAGGATGGCATGTTCCCACTAAGGAAACAGTGTGACAGCTCCCATTTCATCTCTCACCCCATGGAATGCCTGCAGTAATTGCTAGATTAAGGAATCAAGAATTTGTGAACTGTAGAAGTGGATTTAGTCCCATTGTATGATATCCTGCCAGAAAAGAGCTCAGGACAAATGTTGACCAGGTGGCATATAGAAAGGCTTTCCTCTTGCTTGTTTTTCAGATAGATATCTTCATTCACAGATCTATGAAAGACTATTAAACCAATATTATTAAGCATGAGCTTAATGCTTAAGTTTATGCACAAGCATGAACATGCATATGCAAAACAATTTGAAATACTAAATTTTTGTGATAGCATACATAGCAGCACAAAAGGCTGCAGCTAAGAAATCATGTAAAAATGCTAATTATGCCTAAGTCAAAAAATACAACTATCAGCATGATTTGTGGTCAGCTGTTTAATTAATTTTAGCATTAATAAAGTTACAGAAAATCAATGTGTCAAAAGGACTTGAAAGGATTACCAACTACTCTGGACAAATTAGCAATACTTCCATGCCTAGAGCACAGGAAAGCACAAAGATGTTTAATTAAACTATTTACCAGTGAGGAATTTAAATCACTAGAAATATTACATTTTTAGTATATTTTTACCTCAGATTGAAAGCACTTAGGAACAAATAATACGCATGTTCCCAAAGGCATTTTTTAAAAGGAAGGAATGTAAAAAATGTTGCAGTTAAATCCAGTAAATGAAGGTATAGATAGGAAAAAAAGAATGTAACATGTCATTTAAAATGAGAGGACTGGGGAATAATTCAACTCAAAAGTAACAAAAGATGTTACAAAATTACATGGAAAGAAGAAGGAGAAGATTCATAACATGAGGGTCAGCTGGTTGCTCAGGGCCCGTGCACACTGTGCTTCAGTGAACTGGTATTGTTGCAGATGAAACTATCACCATCTATAAAAATAAATCTCACCCTTCACTGAGTCCTTTCTGGTATAAGTCTGTGGTATTGCCACATCTGATTTTTCCAACTGCGCTTAATGGACTCTTCCATGATGTCACTGTCTCAACATGAATTTGGGCAAGATGCTCCACTTCTCAGGGCCTCAACTTCCCTTTGCCCCAAACAGCAATTCAATACTTATTAGCCTTCTAGGGATGCACTGAGAAGCTATCTTCTCCATGTGAGTACCTCATTCTCTGACAATACAAAAGAATCACCCTTTTTGGTAGTATAATTAACAGAGCTTCCCTATGGCAAGTTTACACTAGTTATCTTTCTAGGAGACTTACGTAAAGCCACCATGAATGCCAATGAAAGCTTTCCATTGAGTTAATGATTTTTGAGTCAAGACCTGCGTGTCAGTCCTCTGATGTGGAATCATTCCATTTTTGTTTTGCTGGACTGACTGAATACTCTAGTTCTAGTCTTCTAGACTTTCCAAGTGCATTTGGAAATGCCTATGTTGCCCTGAAGATACAATGCAATGAGAAGATGCAGCTCCTAGAAGGACAATGGGCTGTCTTAAGTGTGTAGAGGACAGAGTGGACTCCAAAGTAGGGAACATGGCATCAATAAATTCAATTCAGAACTGCCTGAGGTCTTTATCCCCACAGTCATACTCCAACTCAATATCTTCATAATGCTTCTTTAAAAATTATGAAGTGCTAGATAAGATACTCATTAATGATATCCTTTAGAACAGCAAGATCTAAAATGGACTCTTTCCCAAGCTTATCTATTCAAAACTACTCTACCACAAACCTTCTTTCACTATTTATTGACCCAGACTTGGGTTTTCAGCTAGCAGACATGTCTATCAATTCCCCAGCTACAGGTCACCACGTGAGCATCAGCAACATTTGTTTACTGAACTCTGTGAACATTCAAGACCCTGCACAGTACTTCAAAAGCTCAAGGGCAATGCCAAAAATATTAATGTTGCTTTCTAGAATGCTAATTTAGTTCATAAAAAACGGAAAGAGGGAAAAGGGGGTCAGTAGATTACATTGCAGAAATAGCACTGTCTTTCAAAGAGTGACTGTATTATCAATTGACTGCCTAAAAGCTTTTATTCAGGTCTTTTTCAAACACATACAGTGGTTCTGGATGAGAGGCCAGTAACCTTCCACTTCATCATTGCGAAACTTGCTGCATTATTAGTATTATTATGGGGTCAACTACACCACTTTGAACCTGACAGGTAAACTCCAGCAACAAAAACCTAAAGGCATCAATTTTAGTGATAGCAAACAATTTGAACATTTGTTCTAACCACAGCAGGAAATTTATGCTGTTGAGTTGCCTTCAACAGATGGGGAGGGGAAGAAGAGAACTGCTGATATTTTCCCTTAAAAATGAGATTTCTCAGAACTCTACACTTTTCTATGCTTTAGGCACAACTTCTCCAATAACATGCTGCACAAGGGCTTGTTCTGAAAGGTGCATTAGATTCAAAACTCAATGCTACTCTAGAAACCAGATAGAAGTGAAGGGGCTTATGGGATAATCTGCCAAAAATCATTAGGCTTTCTAATTTCCTCTTGTCTACCCATACCATAAATCAAACTAGCATATAGACAGTAACATTTAAATTATAAGACTTCTTCTAAGTAATGTATTTCTAAATAATATCAATTTTTACACAGAATTAAAATATTGAATGATATATTTAAAACAGTGAATGATGTGTTTTGAAAATATTTCCTGTTTCTACAGTAGGTAGGGCTTTTTTTTTCACTCATTCGTTTGAGAAGTCAAACGTAAAAAAAGTTGCACAGGTATTATCACAGAAAAAGGGAACTGGAAAAACACAGTCCAGTATTCAAACACCATGCAGAACTGCCCAACTCCACATTTGGGCAGAACATGCTGCTGGCATTTGTTAGGTGGTCAGACAACTGTCCATAGCATTTTTGAAAAGATATCCCTAGAGTAAAATTGACTCAGTCATTCTCAGCTCCAGAGAAAGTTTCACAACACCATAGAATGGTAAGGTTGGAAGGGACCTCAAGAGATCATCTAGTCCAACTCCCCAACTCCGCAGAAGCACCTCCACCTAGGTCAGGTCACATAGNGCTGGACAACACATGCAAAAATCCTCTTGTCACTCTCATTTTTAAACGTCTTTTTTTAAGTTTTATTACATAATTATTGAATATTTGTAGGAAATTTAATAAAATTAAACCCCAATTTGAGCACTCAAAGCCGGCAATGGCTATACAAAGCAAGACAACCTATTCTTTGAATGACTGCAGGATCTGAGGAAGTTTTCAGTGTCCCATGCAGCCCCAAGGATAACACTGTAAAGTGAGGGATATATTTTCAAATGGTTATCATAGATGTTAAAAGCCAGGAATCTTTATTATCATCATTATTATCTTTGTAGAAAATAAAAGTACTAGGCCAAAAGAGATGAGATCTATCTACAGCGATTCCTCTTCATATCAGCACGATATATGTAGTTATTACAAATAATTTATGGTCTATTAAGGTGAAACAGGATTTGTTTACTTGATTGAATGGTAATTGGACATAGAAACTATATATATATATACTACTTTCCAAATACAGAAAATGATACACACATTGTCAAAAATCATACCAGAGAACAGATGCAGCCCATCTAAAGTAAAATAATGATATTTTTATTATGTAATATGTAACGCTTCAAACAGCACAAAACTAAATAACACATTTTTGAAGCAAACTTCCAAACTAGTATGAAAGCAATCCAAGAGAACTTATTTCTCAACAAGCAAGCAGGGTAAAAACCAGAGGAAGTCAATAAAATGCTTTAAATCAGTAGATTCCAGTAAATGAGAACATCTGGAGCAGCAAATCTTGCTGCTATTTTCAGAACAGACAAGACTGTGATTTACCTGAGAACAGACAAACAACTTGTCAGTGTCAAGGAAGAGACTGAAGGAAGCTGCGTAGTCAAGGGTAACTTTTCTTAATAAAACTGTCTTTCACTGAACAACTTAACATTCAGAACTCAAAGCTCTAGGAATGGGTGAGCAGAAAAGGTACTGAAGTCCTTCCTAGGTGAATGTAGGTTGAAGTTATTACTAGGCTGCCTAACCTGTCTCAAAGTACCATGGGATGAAGCTCAACACAGCAGGTCTTTTGCTTACATGAGACTGAATATTGGTTCTTTATTAATATATCCACTACTTAATTTTAAATCATAGCCCTGAAATTCAAATAATTGTAGATTTTCATAGAATCATAGAATGGCAGGGTTGGAAGGGACCTTTAGAGATCATCTAGTCCAACTCCCCTGCAGAAGCAGGTCAGCCTAGGTCAGGTTGCACAGGAACGTGTCCAGGTGGGTCTTGAACACCTCCAAGGAAGAAGACTCCACAATCTCCCCAAGCAGCCTGTGCCACTGCTCCATCACCCTCACAGTGAAATAGTTTTTTATGTTTCAATGGAACTTTTTGTGTTCCAGCTTCATCCCATTATCCCTTGTCGTGTCACTAGCTACTATAGAAAAAAAGAGATACCCCAACCTTCTGACACCCACCATTTAGATATTTGTAAATGTTACTAAGATCACCTCTCAGTTTCCTCTTCTCTAGACCAAACAGCCTCAGCTCCTGCAGTTTCTTTCCTTGTATGAAAGATGTTTCAGTTCCCTGATCATCTTGGTGGCCCTGCGCTGGAATTCTCCAGAATTTCTCTGTCCCACCTGAGCTGAGGAGCCCAGAACTGGACACAGGACTCCAGATGAGGCCTCACCAGGGCAGAGTAGAGAGGGAGAAGAAGGCACTCTTCTCGAGTGCCTCAACCTGCTGGCCACACTCTTCTTGATACATCCCAAGATGCCATTGGCCTTCTTGGCCAATTTTGCCCAGAATATTTAGTCACTCTACCTGACTGCATTTTCTAGGCAACTAGTCCAGCACAACACAGTAGCTTCTCACTAATAAACACTGGAAGTTCCTGCTCCACATTTCTCATGATTAGAAATTACTGAAAAATTGTTTTGGGGAAAAAAGTTTCAATTACAAATTAATTTAATCTGACCAAGATGCAAGATTATAAAAAAATACACTGCAGGATGCATACGTAAACTGTGCAATATCCAAATGAATTCAATTTGTCCAATTCCAATGAACACAGCCTTTCAATACTCATTTCATTTTTTTTCACCAAGATAAACTCAAACAGAAATATCTCATTCAGCTTAAAAATCGTTTCTGACTTACAGCTCCCACATACCACCACTTTCCAGCTTTTGAATGAGCACAGATGCTAGGCACCAAGTCCACCAAGCACAGGCCTGCTCAGCAACACACAGAATCTGCTCAACAGCAGATAACAACTTTGTACCTCAATGAATTAGACTCCCAAAACATGGTACTTCCTACTCTATAGAATAACTGGTTTTAGCTCAACATCATATAAAAAAGATGCGCTGCTGTACACATGCCTTAAGGGTTTACATTTGAAACTTGTTAGCCCTAATCTTGAACCCATTAAGAGCCTAAACTCATACACATGACTCAGTTATAAATACAATGCCAACCCATCTCAAGCTTTCAGATTTGTCTCCAAATGCATGGTTCAATAACAAGACAATTTCTCATTTATTTTGTTTGAATAAATATAAATAAGTTGTAAAAACTCAATAATAGCTAATCTGTTTTTCTTGTGCCTGCTGTATGGTGGTGCTAGCATGAAGGGGAACTAGAGAAATATTTTCTGCCTGCATTTTTTATTATTGTTACTTTTTTTTTATTTTAAGATTCATTAGAGGAAAAATCTTCATAAACATAAGGCAAGTTACAGAAACGGGATTAGTGCTTCTGTTGCTCAATACTTATTTTAAATACATCTATTATACCATTATTTCTAGTTTGAACAGGCAATGAACCGAGTTTCTCTTCACCTTTGTTACACGCTGGCTGTGCTTTTTAACTGTGATGTCAAAGAAGTTGTTTTAGCAAGATAATAAACCCACAAGAAATAGGTATCTCATTCTATTATTCTGTTCTCATACCCATTCTGGTGGGTTTTTTTGTGCTTGCACTTTAAATGAATGTTCACCTATTACTGTCAGGCAACTCGTCTTTACTACTTCACAGTTTTTCTGTAAATCACAAATACTCTGCTTTCTAAACCGTTGGCATGCCTAATGACAATGCCGTGCTGGAAGGAAAGGAACATTAGGAAATTAGTAGTGCATATATGGAAAGCAAGTGTCAGATTATCAATAACACTTTCCCCATCACTGTGAAGGTCGCTACCTCACACAGCAAACGCATTTAGAACAAAATTTAATGTCTGAAACTTTTTTGACAAGGCAGACTGTAAAAGATCAAAAAAACCTCAAAATTTCGCTTACAAGACACAGATTATATAGAAATGATGCTCTGGGCAAAACAGAAATCAGTTTCCTGACAGCTATTTAGTATCAGTCTCTCTCAAGAGGTGGACAGGACTTTCCTACAGTTTTTAGGAACTACATAATCTTAGCTGTAAGACATGCTGTCATCATGGAAGTCAACATTTCCCATGACCTTCCCTAAGGATAACGTGAGTGTTACAACATAATTACTCAGGGCTGGAAATCATTCTCATATTGAATACTCCTGCACCATTCTTTCCACTTGAAAAAATAGCTCACCATACACAATTCTAAATATGTTATTGTGTCAAGCTGACTTATTTCCATTTCAATAAGCCTGTCTGATGTTTTCCTTCTTTGCCAGACAGGTGCACCATCTAAATAATGCTGAGCTGAGATGTTCTGGAGTGTTGTGATTAAAAGATGTTATCCAGTCAGATGGAGTTTGGCTGAACATTTCAGCACCTTCTCACACTTTTTGCCAGATTGCTCAAGAAAGTCCCTTAAAAAGCTCTAGTTGGAAATGAGTCCTACCTACTGTCCACCAAGACTTCTCAGAGTTCATTTTACAGACCGGTATTCAAAAAGATTTACTAGGTTAGATTTACTGCCTAATACTATCACACTTGTTGTCTTTTCTAAATAACATGTGTCATAGTCCTGGAGACATTAATTCTCAGCCTTAATAACAGCTATTTTGAAACCAAATAAAGTGCATTTCAAACATTTCCAGTTTTGCTTTTACACATTTGGCTCAGCCCTGTCTAGAAAGCGTCTCCTCCTGGATAATTTTTCATGTTTCAAACCACTGACCAGTTTCATACCACAGGTAATAAAACATCTCACTCCACATGCAATCTCATCTCAGCCTTTGCCCTCACGTGCCTGTCAGCTGTAGGACACAGAGGGGCCACGTCCTGGCTGACAACAGGTCTCAGGGTGTAACCACAGAGCTTCTCGAGTCACCTTCCACATTAATCCAAAAAGGTCCATACATCATAAAGGTACCTTATACCACATTCACCTACCTCACTTGCACCTGAAGTTTATGCCATCAGAGGGTCAGGTTACTATGTGTCATTTGGTGTGGCACAGGGACTAAATAGAAGCAAAGTAATACACCCAAACACAGAGTATAACGTTACTGTTGCTGAGTACCTAAGGGCTCACCTGTACAGGAGAAATCATCCACACGGACATATCCTGCAACGCAGTCACAACGATAGGATCCAGGCAAGTTAACACACACAGTATTGGCATGACAGTAATGCATCTTGGCAGCACATTCATCAATATCTGCAGGGAAGAACCAACCAGGAAGAGTTACAGTCAGCCTTAGCAAAACGAAGATCATGACACAACGTTAGAGTAAGAGAAAGCAAAATGCCATTTGCAACTCCAACAGCAATCTGGGTGAACTCAAGTGTTGAAGAACAAGGCAAATTTAGTAGAACAGCATTCCTTAAAACAGAGCTAAAATTCCTGCATCAAATAAAATTACATCCTGCAATGGGTTTCTTCCACTGTTCTTCGTTAAATACTTTTTTAAAATAAAAACTCTGGAAGAGTAACAAACATTTGGCTTTTTCTATGGCATTGTTAGAAGACAAAAAACAATGCAGAGTTTCCAAACACAGAAAATAGTGGCAGAATTAAGTAGCACAGAAAACCTTGTCTCATCAGTAAACTACAGCATGAAGACACACTAACTTTACAGCATGGTATCAGTTGCAGTGCTGGACAGAGATGACATGGCAATGTTTGTCAAGGCAACGAGTATTCCAGACCTCCAGATTCACCTCAGTGCTCTGACAATGCCTGTTGTCCAAAACACACTTCTGCTGCAGGAATTCAGGAGTGTAGGAGTTACTGAGCAGCACTCTGTACCACTTCCACATCCCTCACCTAAGCCCATTTTTAGCCTGCTTTACATCATGCCAAAGCAAAGAAAAAGATGAGTAAAACTCAGCAGAAGCTTGATCTCATATCTCTGCTTGCTTGAACAATCTCTACTGCTTCTGCAAATGCAAAATTCAAATCTGTTTTCACAACAGTGAATCAAACCTATTATTTACTTGCCTGTTTAAATACCCCAAAGCTCTGAGATATTGTAAACTAAAATATTCCCTTTTCCTTCCCCACAAAACCAGATATTTTACTGAAGAATTCTCTATTTTTTTTCCTCAGCAGGACAGATTTTCTGCTTAGTAGCACAGATTTTCCATAAAGTAATTCATGGTTTTCAAAAGATTAATTCTAGTGTTACATATGTTCACACAAAGAAAGATGAATCAGACTCATTTTTTCCCCCCTTATTACTTTCTCCTTGTTATTGATTGCTCACACTCAAAAAAGGTATTAATTAACAACACAGCTGAAGAACTTCCTCAGCCAGGGAGATACAGATGAGTTGGTCACCGCACAGCGTGGTGTCCTCTCCTCTCCATCTGCACAGTCACCTGAAGAGACAAAGCTACAGTCTCCCTTCTCCCTCACCACACTGTGGTATGGAGACACAATGGAAGTGCTACAATGGGTTAGCACCATAACATCAGGATTTAACCCCAGAAGGTGAGAAGGTTTAATTGTACACATGCAGAGTTCTTGGTTGCCTAAATTCAGGTATCCCGTTTAATCTTCCTTCACCAAATTAGCTGTAGCTCAAATACATCCACATTTTCCAGTCTCTGAAAATGAAACACATGCCAGCTATACTCAGACTTTCTATACTACAGACATCTGTCCAGCAGGAACTACTAACTAAATCACTTCATGTTGGCCACCAAACAGCTGTCAGTTGGCAGCAATTTCTGACTGCTGCCAACTTGAGCTGAATTAGAAATGATGGCCTGGAGGCAAAAGACTTTGTATACCATTGCAAACACCTTGAACTATCTCATTCCTGCATTTCTGTTGTTTCTGTTGTGGGGTCACTTGATGAAATGAATTTTAAAAAGTCAGAAGCATCAATATATGGAAGATAAAAGCCAAGAAAAATCCTCCCACATGTCTTGTTATCACACCACTGAGTGCTAGAGCCACTTGGGAAACACTCAGGTGTTGACGTGTGTTCACACTGTTCCGCTTGCAGCCTCTTTTTAATAGGCTTTTGGAGCATAGCTTTGAGAAGCTGTATTCTTGCATATCTAATAAATTTTCTAGCATAAAGGGAAAGGAAAAGATATCTGAAATGAAAGAATGTCAAAACAGTAACTAATTCACATGAAACTTAACCTTATGCACTACCCTCTATGTCCATCTTCCTCACTGAATTCACTGAACAACACTCCTCTGTCTTCCTCCAAAGAGAAGCAATAAGATCAAAGATCTCAAAGGTTAAGGAATTTGAACTTTGATTCATTGCAAGAAAGACTCCCATTATCATAACACAAAATATGAGCATATCCAGAGGTAAAAAGAAAACTTCAAGTGATGACTTGACTAGAAATAGAGGAATTGAGAACAACTGGCACTGGATTGCTGTAGAGCTCCTTAAGCCCAGGAAGAAAAAGTCTGGGCTTAACAAAGGAGGTAGAAAGAACAAAAGATCCCTATCTTCAAACTTTGCTCATTTATTTCTCTTCTCAATTTTACTTGGTGCATTTTCCCTAAACTCTTTCAGCATTTCACATTTTCTTTTACCTCTGCAGTATTAGCCTTCTACTAATGGACACATTGCCTCTACACAGAATAAAATTGAGATGTCACAACTGGCAATAGTATTTTCTTATTACAGCCTGTAGGGTAATGCTAAAGCTGTTGCTCTGGACCACATTTCTACAAATTCTTGTAAAAGGTTAGATATTCATCACAAAAAGCTTTGGGTTTTTACTTAATGCTGTTAGAGTAAAATCCATAAAGCACACAGTGGTATATATCAGCTCAGTTGTAATGGAACTCAAATTGTGATTCATGTGTATAGATTGCTTGTCACATTTGAAATATTAGAGCTCATCTTCCAGTGGTCTTTTGAGGTGATAAAAATACATGATTTATGTTTCTCTCCAGACTGGTGAAGTAGTTTGTTTCTCTTTTGAAAAGATATACTTACAGTCTTTAAAATGAGACTTGATGCAGCATAATGATCATTCACGGATCACCATCCTCCATCTACATAAGCTAGCTCTTTGCAACAATAAAGACATTTGGGCTTCAGCTTTTCAGTAACGACAGTTTTCGTTAGAGGGTAGGTTTGGTTTGGTGAGTGCTATCCTACCGGGTTCAAGTGTTTCCATAACAGTTAGCAAGATAGAGGTCATTGCTTACACAGAGCTCTCCTTACTGTAGTACTCACCCTATAGTTAATCAGTTATCACCGTCACTCCTTAACACTTCTAAATCATGTTTGCGAACTTGGAGAGAAATACACACATATTATCTGTCATTATTTGTGCCAGTGCACTCTGTGCTGTGAGTATACTGGGCCAAAACACAAGAAAAATATCCCAGTAGAGTTACCCACTTAGCACCTGATATGCTTTTTACTATGCAGCAGGCACTCATCATCTCATATCAACCAAACAAGCGAAACAAGATGGGAAGGAAAGACAATACAAGTGGAGTTCAATCCATGGCCAGTGAAGGAGGTTTTCTCATCTACAGAAGTACTTTGTGAACTTCAGGAATCACTTAACACCTTTCATGCTTGACTTGGAATGTAACTGCTAAAGATTCGGAATATTTAAAGAAGATAATGAGACAACAAACCACAACTAGAGCATCTTTTTACTGTTTGTCCCCTCTAGCAAGTGGCATCAAAGCAAATTCATTTCTGCTGTAAAAGAGGGCACAGTTCCCGTTTTGTCCATTCAACCAAAAAGTGAACTGGACATACCATTTTTTTAAACTGTTAAGGCTGAAATAAGCCTGGTGAACTATCTTGAAACAAAATACTGTCTCTGGAACTGCAGATGCCTGCTTGCGTGCATTAAATAATAATCTAGTTGGACATTGGCAGTATTATCACTTGTTATTTGAGGTATCGTAGTTTAACTACTGGAAGATAACAACATTCAAATTAAAACAAAATGAAGCAAATTATTAAGTGTTCCAGAGCACCAACAGATGATATATTTGGAAACCTACTAAATATCAGAATCAATTACTCCATTTTCAACTCTCTCTCAATTACTCGCTCTCTGGTTGGAGAACATATTTTACCAAACTTAATTATACTTTTCAAATACTCTGTAAGGAGACAAAGACAGAAAAATCAAAGACAGGGTAAAAAAAAGGACAGCTTTGCAGAAAGCTCTGATCTTGAATTCATGACTCTCAACTACAACACATTATTAATGGGGGATAGGTTCCCCTCCCCTCTTTTTATTCAAGTTAATACTATGTCTTGACTTGAATTATATTAAAACTTGGTCTAAATAATCTGGATTTGTGAAAATGTAAAATCAACCTGTGCTGTATTTACATAATATCAAATCTTAACAAAAAACATTCACAAGCTGATGGAATCACAGAAATAAAATTTCCCAAACAGTGGAGCAAAACAGCAGTGAAACATGAGAGGTCCTAAAATCTCAGTCACATTATGTGAAAATGAACACATGCAATTTTCACTCCACTGACTTAGCAGCTCTTTGTTCATATTTACTCTTTGTTCTCCAAGTTCTTCCTCATTGTGTCCTATCCTGCTCTTATTTCCACTGCCAGACTCACTTCAGTTCTGTCTGTCTTTTCTTTCTTTTAACTTCCCACTGCTTGTCATCTTTCGTATATGTCTAACATACCCCATACCTGGTTTTTACCATTAGCACAGGGTTGGTTTCTCCAATTGTGCAATACAATCCTCAGGGAGCCATAAAGCATTAGACAGGAGTCAACAGTTCCCTGTGAGCTAGCAGCAGCTCAGCCTCATTCAGTTGCCTGAGTAAGAAAAGACTACTCATTGACTGCAAATGATTAGGCAAGCCTTAAAACTGTTTACCAACTTGGACTCATTGTGAGCAATTCATCTCCTCCAAGGTAGGGCAGCAGTACAAAAACAGGTAACCCTCACCATTCCTCTGACTTTGAGAGACAGAGCTGCTGCCCAGCCAGCCAAACGAAACAAAAGCACATAAGCCAAAGGAAAATGTCACTTTTAATAATGCTGAGAAACGTTACCTAACATCGTTAAGTAAATAACTAGCTGAAACTGCCTTCATAAAATAGGACTGGAGCAGCATCACCTGTGAATCCATAAGCAATAAAATAACTATCAATATAATAACATCAGGAAGTACTACCGCTTGACTTTTAGAGCATCATTAAAATGGTGCAGCCTCTTCCTCTGGGCACAGTCGAAGTATTTAACATTGATATACCTACTTTACAATCAAAACAAGAGTTATCGATATCTCAAACCTGCTTTCTATCAATTTAACTGCCCCTCTAGGGATGACAACTGTGTAACTATCTGGTTAAACAAACAAATGAATAAATGAATATTTAAAAATGCACACTGACATGCATATCACACTTGAACAGTCACCTTTTCCAGTGCTGACCAGTCCCCAACTAACAAAACGACCCTGAGAAGGGCAAAAATAAAAATTAAAGTGAAGTTATCTTCCTCCTATTTATTTCAATACTATTAAGCTTAAATTCTTTTACCAGCTATACTCAAGAAAGTAATTGGTCATTCTCACACAAAGATTCAAATTTAGCACTCCTTTGCTATCTATTTCTCAGCTATCTTAGTATATAGTCCACTCAGTAGTCATACAGCAAAGTGGTTGCTTCCTAAAATCCACTCTGGTGATATTAAGCCTAGGTACATGATGAGCTCCCCTCTCCTTCATCCTTGTAAACGTTTAAAATGATAAACTAATCATTATTCCTTTTAGGTTACTTTTTTTTGCCATTAGAAAAAAATAAGGTTTTCATAAGCCGAGTCTCTCCAATGATCCGAGCAACTCTTTGGAGATGGGTTATTTCAGCTACATTCATTTTGGTCCTTATTCCTCCAAGACTATCATGAAAGACAGCACCAGACTCTAGAAAGCTTGCTGTCCAGACTATTCTGTTAAATTCTGCTCCTCTCAAAGGAAAAAAGAAACTTTGCAGTTCCGCTTTCCATCATTACCCTTGCATTATTAAATGTCTGTGTGGCTGGTTTGGGGGGATGGTCCTCAAGAGCCTTGAGACCTCTTAGGATAAAACCAGTTTATTTAAATTGAACTTCTCATCAAAGATCGATTAAATCAGTTAGAAAGCTGTTGCTGACGTGTTAGCATTAAAGAAAATACAAGCAATGTGGTGCAGTTCTTAACAGAAAGGAGCCATTTCCCTAACCTTAAGTGAATGACTACATTCATTTGATAAATACATTAATAGAAAATGTTCACAGATTTATAAATATTACTCTTTTTAAGTGTTTGCAGCTCTAGCTCTTAGAGATTGTCAATAACTTATTCATAAGGTATCTCTGACAGTTGCAAATAAGTTATTTTTAAAAATAGGGAGTCAGAATTCACATATGATAATGCAGCTTAGAGAACACAGGTTTAAAATAATCACAAAAAGTAGAATGAACCATTCGAGGGAACAGGTTTTGGGTAACAGCAGCAGCTCAGTCATTTGCTCAAACATTCCAAAGCAACTAGGAAAAACAAGTCAAGATTCTTTTATAACAGCAGCAGCTGTGATGTTCAGAACTTAACTGAAGTTAATAAAGATTGCTTTATCTGGGATTATTCCAGTCTTTTAATACTTTTCTAATTACTCTTTGAAAATATACTGATATTTCTATTTAGAATATACAGCAGCAGAATGGGCTACCAAGCAGCGTGCCTTAGCAGGTGTAAAGACTTGTCTTTAAAAACACTAATAAATTTGCTCTTCCACTAAGTGGCTTAGGAGAGGCTGTGTAACAAGCAAGCTGTTTGTTAGCTTCAGAGTCTGTCTGGTCAGTGGGATTCAGAAACTTTACCTAAGACAGTGCCACTGTACCTGCTCTCCAGATACTCTCTGGCCTCATACACAATCAAAGCAGATCAATGTCTTCCAAGGTCACTCTACTATAAGAGATTCATGGATTCTGAAGAACGTTCATTACATTCGCTCATGGATGCTGTGGCAAAGAGGTTCTTCATTACTACCACATGTTTTCACATGCTCAGGAACACCAGCAATTACCTAGACGGTGTCCTGTGTGACCTGGTCAAGGTGAATCTGCTTTAGCAGGAGGTTGGACTGGATGATCTCTAGAAGCCCCTTCCAACTCCTACCATTCCATTCTTCCAGAAAGAATTAGGTAAATTAAATGATGTCTATCAGGGAAAAAAAATAAAGAACACTTTTATGTGCCCTTAAGCTGTAATAAGACCTCTGATGTGTAAAGAGTAAGATGTGACTGCTAGCGATTATAATGAGACCACTTGAACTAAAATGTAGTTAATCCCTAATAAACTGATGCTATCCCTGCAGGAGTTGTTGGATCTTCAAACTTTAGAGGAGCAAGCCTACAACAGGAGAAGGTGTCCACTCTTCGATTGAGAGTACCCAGGGGATTTCATGGGCTACAGAACTATTGCTGTATCCCTCGAGAACAGGACTAACACAATGAAGCAGCAGGGATTTGTGCTATCTCTATCTATACCCAGAGTCATATTCTTGACAATATTGCTAAGGACACTGTGATAGGCAAGAGTTAAGTTCAAAGAAAGATAAAAGATAAGCTCAGAAAAATAATGCAATTCAAATATGACACATTTTGAAATCTTCTCATATAAAAACATGAAATTAGAAATAAGACCATGGAGCTGTGAGTCCCATGATGGCATCAGATTATTATTTCATATTAGTTCTGTTAAAAAAAAAAAAAGCTCAGAAACTCTTTGCTGTTCTCTTTTATTATTTTTTAGATGTAGTGTGTTCAGGAGTACATATTATAAATTCCTCCATCTACCAACTACATTCAAAATCAGGAAATAACCATATTTGTACAGGTTACCTTTCTTAGAATAGAAGTTTTCTTAAAGCTTTGCTCCAAATAGTAATTCTGGAATGAACAAAAATTTCTACAGATGGGATAACCAAAACCTTGTAGTACACAAGGTTCATCTTTGCAAAGGTAATAAAAGCCTGCATGGGTAAAGTGACATGTGTCCCAATAAAAAAAATAAACGAATAATCATATTGCTTAACTTCACCACAGTAATCATGTTTGGCAGTTCAACAGAAATGAAACAGCACAGAAAACATGACAAGACATTGGCTCTTTCAACCCTGCAGCAGGCAATGGGCTGTGAAAAAAATGACATTTCTCCCCGAGCATGCAATGTATCTTTCTCTAAAGTGGGAGATGTTTGGGGAATCTCCTAGCTGTTGAGAAGACGGTGAAAAAACAAAGCTCATCACAAGTCATAAATGGAACAACTTTTTGCCACCAAAGATGATTTGATAAGCCAAACCATAAATTGTGAGCTACACTGTCTCAGTCTGTCAGCACAGTACATCTCCAGGCAACAGCAAGCTTTAAAGTTTGGAATCAGCAATTTGACATTGTTCTCCATTACTCCCTTGCTAAAACCTGGAGTATTATGACAAGGGTCTGACCTACGCTGTGCTCCTCCAATGAATCCCTACAGATCAACAGAAACCTGGGTACCTGTGAAGTCTGTTCCCTTACATAAATGATGCTTATCAGTGCAATACAATTTGCCTATCTTGGACACAGGGGGAGTTAAGTGCTTTTCCCTGGCAACCCATGACAGAAACCTCAACAAATTACTACAGGGACAGGAGTAGGAAGAGTTATATACAATAAATCTAGCTGGACTACTCTCTCTTAGTATTTAGTTTCACTCTTTCACTCATTTTTCTTCTCCAAAGCCTCTTAATGCACAAGAATTCATTCAAAATCTAACTGCTACATGCTTGGCTGTAAGAGTTACCATTACATAAGTCTATGACAAATAAAAGATTATGCTACTACTGTTCCAAAATACATTACAGACCCATTAGAAAACAAAGCACTTTATAACCTCATTCTTACAAAAATAGCTCCATTCCCTAGAAAGTTTGCTTTTAGTTTACTGATTCCATAGAAGTATTCCCAAAGCTCTGCTTGCTTTGGCTTTGATTTCACTTATGAAAGAAACACCTTTTGGATCTCAGTAAGCACTGATGAAATAAATACTGCTGTTGGAAAGGGAATGGCAGATTTCTGTAAGAGTCATCTCCTTATTTATCATTACTTTTTCATCTTTCTGAATACTCTTAGAGATACCAGTGGATGCTTTTAGGGTAGAAGAGAAATGGGAAGATTTGAGAGGAATGTTGTTTTGCTCTCATCTCCCATTCACCTACATGAGCCAAGTAACACAATACCTTGAAATAACTATATCCATTTTCATTCAGCTAATACCTTACCTTCAATCTGGTTTTCCTAACGGCTAAGTGTGAACAATGGATCACACTGTATCAAAACGAAAAATTCTTTTTCCATGCTGCTATATTGAGAACAATTACATTAAATACCTGGTTCCATCAGCACTTATCTCATGCCATTGTCCACAATTTTTCCTCCGCTGTTCTATTTTTAGCCCTAATACTCTCACCTAGTTTGTCTCATTCTATGTCCTGCAATATTGACTGGCTTACTCTTTCAAATACACACAGATGCTATGTTCAAATGATAAATTGTAGAGGGTTACCCATATAATTGATCTAGAATCCCTGTGCCCACACCAACCTTTTACTGTGGCATTTTGGAGGACACTGTGATCTCTCCAAAAAATTAAACACTGATAAAAATTGTGTGGTGGTAAAGTTTTGGGTTTTTTTGGGCAAGGGGAGTCTTTGCCATGTTTAAAGAAATCTACAGTCCCTGGTCTGCCCATTATAAATTGATGTTGCATTTTATAATGACTTTTAATATATACTGTTATAATAAATGAGACATGCAATATGGTAGCAGCAAAAAAAAAAATCATACCAAATCAATACTCCACAATTTTTACACTAATTTGTTCACTCAATGACCATTTGTGCAGTACTAAACAACAAACAGGCAATGGAAAAATACTGTCCCGTGTTGGTAAATACTCACTATGCCCTATCTCCTCTATTTATGGCCTTCACAACACTATTTGCATTTTCCTAAAACATCATTTCAACCATTCATTATTCATCCGTTTCCATCGCATCTTGTTTCTCTCTCCAATTCCAATGAAAATATCCATGTGGAAGCATTGAACTTGTGCTAAATTGGCAACTATGCCTCTTTAATTTCATACAAACGAAATCAGACACTTTCATGTGACAGAGGATTTACTGATTTCATTTTCATGGGTCCAGATTATGCTATCTTAATCAGGTTCCACAGACAGTTAGAGACAAATATCTTAGTCACATGATAAAATTATAGATCATTGCAAAATAGTTCCTTTCCTTGTATCTCTCTAAACAATGCTAAACATCTCTGTTCTACATACTACAAAATCCAGTCTTATTGGTTGTGCCTATTTAAGTGTAATTTAATCTACAACTTAAAACTAAAGAAGTAAATATCAGCAGAAGAAAAACACCTGATTTTAGATATAACAAACATTTTTCCCTATAAACATAACTTTAATTGACATATTTGATTGGTGCAAGATGCATTTCTCATCCAAGCAAATATGGTAATCAGCCGTGACTTATAGCACTGTTACTGAAAACAGCATTCCTGATTTGGAGGTTGCAACAATACTTCATTCCTTAGGCATAACCTGAGATGAGCTAAACAAGACGAACTGTAAAAGGGGGTGGAGGAGAAAGATTCCAAGAGATGATCACAAAAAATACTCTTTACCTGCAACCCTAATTCCCATCTCAACACTTCATGTGATATTTTAATTGCTTAGAGCTATGAAATGGAACTGGTGATGTAACGCTTTCCCCTTTGATAACATAGTCAAAGTTTGGCTGCATTTTAAAAAAAGAAATTGTGACACTCAGGTCCTTACTACGTCTTTCTAATAACTCTGCATCAAATTTGCTATATCCACTATCATCACAGAGATGTCTTACTTGCATTTCCTTTATCAGTATTAGCTAATGAGTAATTCATTCCCTCAAGTTCCACCAAAACAGACCAGTGGCCAGAGACCAACAAAAAGGGACAGCAGAGATTCCGAGCCCCACGGCCACATAAGCTAATTGTGAGCACATCCATTGTTTGGTTGATGTTTTAATGCAAGAATTTGAATGTGTACACACCATCCTGCACAGAGCCTTACTGTAAACAAGTTTCCCGAGACTCTTCCAGAAGCAGGATTTTAATTTGTAATGCATAACACTCTGACCTTGGGAGCGAAGGTCAGGAACAGAGGCAGCATTATGTTGCTACTCATGATATTAAATTACTATTTTATTACCAGCATCATTACATACATTTCAGAGCATGTCATCAGCACTTAGTCCCAATTCTTGCATGACTAAGACAAGCTTTTACCGACTATGAGCAATTCTCTCAAAATCCAGTAGAATTTGCTGTGAAATTCAGACCTGTACAGCAGGGCAGTGACAGAGTTAATGAAGAACTGTGGCCTGTGGGAAGGACTCACATCGGAGTTCATGAAGAACTGTGTCCCATGGGATGGGCAGAGATGGGCCCTGCTCCTGAGCAGGGGAAGAGTATCAGTCGTCCTCGCCCTGCATAGGAAGAAGCATCCAAATCAAGACTGACTGTAACCTCCATTCCACATCCCCCTGTGCTGTGAGTGCCGTTAAGAGTGACACTGAGTCCAGAAAGAAGGGAGGAGTAAAGGGAAGGTGTTTTTTAGACTTGTTCATATTTCTCATTATCTTACTCTGATTTGATTGGCAATAAATTAAACTGATTTTGGCAAGTGGAGTCTGTTTTGCCCACGATGGTTAAAAAAAAAAAAAAAATCTCCCTGTCCTTATCTCAACCCACAAGCTTTTCATTGTATTTTTTTCCCACCATCTCGTTGAGGAGGAGGAGTGATTGAGCAGTTTGGTGGGCACCTGGCAGCTAGCCAAGGTCAACCCACTTCATTTACTTATTTTAAACTGAAGAAATGTATTGCCTTTTGCCTGTAAAAAAGTAATGTAAGCAATTATATCACCATGTTTGGTATCTCTTAAGTACTACAGAATGAAGAATTAGAGATCCATTTAAGATGAAAATGCAAAATCAAGGTTTTTCAAGTTTCCACTCTACTTAAGTCCTGTAAGAATGATGCTAATAACTGTAATCGTAACTGCTGATAGATGCAATTTTAATTAGGTAGGCATTGTTTTTCATTAAGGTGAGTGATGTGCTGAAACCCTACTGAGTCATAAAACCATCATTTAACACAACTGGCAGCCTTTTTGAGGCAATTCACCTGACATTCTATTAAATCAAAGGAAAGGTGTGACTACTGTATCTAGACTGCATACAGACTGCTGCATCTGTATTTCTGCCTACAATAAATGTCAAGGAAAAAATGAGTAACACACAATAACAAGATCTGTACACAGAGCACATGCTGCTTTCCCACAAAACATTGATAATCAAGATTTTAAATAGACTATTCTTTTTTTTTCAAAAGAAGAAAAAAGTCATCCACTTTTTCCTATAAAGAACAGCTTCTAGACTTCCTGGCCTGCTTTCACAAATCCAAATACAAATACGTGAAGTAATCTATTGACATAACAAACTGATCAATCCCATGTTCTAACAGAGCTGAATATATATAGAAATTTCTCAACAATCAGTTTCTATTTAGCTTACAGTTTTTCAGAGATCTTCAACAATTTTGTTCTGTAGTTTTACTTTCTCATTATCTTGGCAGCCCTAAAACACTTCTTTTGTCTAGCCGGCAATCCTGAATTCACCAAAAGCTGCTTTCTGACTGTTCATGCACATATTTGAAGAGAGTTAACTTCATTCTATTTCTTCAATCAAGCCATACATATCCAACTTCTGGTCTCGCGTCATAAATCAGTTCCTACAATCCCTTCATCATTTTTAGTCTTTTCTGAATAGCTTTCTATTTATTAATTTTAAATTATCTAACAGCACATATCATTTGCTTCAACGTATCATGCGCTCCTAACTCTGCTTCTCAATCTTCACAAAGAATTTGGAAGGGTAAAATCATATGCTGCTTTGACCTTGGAAATTTATCAAAGAACTTGATTCTGCTAAAAGAGTTTTATACAGAAATAGTGAAATTGTTGTGGTTAAATTATTTTGGTGTTTATACAGTGGCGTAAAAACCTCCTAGCTAAAGGAAGACTGATTTCTTATAAATACGACTGCACAGCATATAATTTCTACTGATTCCAATTCATACAGATATTTTTTATGTTCTCCAACTAGGTACTAGATTCTTGTGCTCTGATAAATCCCTCATAAATCTGCTATTACTTAAAATACAAGGAAGATACATCACCCCAAAGATGATTGTTAGAGGATGTTCTCTTGGGACAAGACTGAGCTCACAAGGTGCACTAAAATGTCTGCATGCCAAATCTTCATCTGATTAAATAAACAGGTAGCTGACATCACACTATTTAAAAAAATTTGAATATCCACATATATTAAATTATATGTGAATTAAAACAATCCTCAGTTTCCCCAGACAGATGCAGGAGGGGTTATGTTCCCTAGGCATGCTGGGTTCATCTTAAATAAAGGCATTCTCTCACACTTTAAAACCCTGAAGTCTCCATCTGGGCATTCTAACCACAGTCATATAATTAAAGGGACATCACTTACTGCAATTTGTTCAGGAATCAGTAACAAAAGATAAGCACTAACACAAAGTAGATAAAAATTCAAAGGCATCCATCTTCATTCAGTCACAGGGAGTTTTTAAGACTTGGCTAGTAAATACTAAGAGCACATCCAGTGTATTACTCTACCCATATACTAAAATCCGTTTTCAGTTCTATGTCAATACATTAATTTGTTGCAGTATCGTGTATTAAAACATCTGATTAGCCATGTTGTTGATAGAATATTAATAACATTTTGGAATCATCATTCAAGTATGTACTGAGAGATGAACAGCTTGTTTCTGAGGTGATCTAAGTGAATCATATCCCTTACTAAATTTCCATAGGAAAAAAATAGGATTCCTCTACTCATAGCATCTCTCAGTTGCCACTTCTTTTTTAAATTATTATTCTCTTCATTATTTTTGGAGTTCTCTTGCTTCTTTCTCTCCTGAAAAACTGTTCCTCATTTGAGTACACATCTCACTGGTTTATATTTTTGCAGTGTTGCAATTTACCAATGTTACCTTAAGCTGACATTTTATATAATATTCATGTAAATAAAGACTGATAGTTAATGTCTTATAACCAATCCAAAAGGCCCAGACATCTTGAAGACATAAAGAATTTGGTTTGACACTAGCTACTGATGCAAGCTGATGTACAATATTAAAAAACATGCATTATGGCTTAAAACAATAGTCTCTCTGACTGCTAGACTTCTGGATTACCCACAGAAGACATATTTCTGAACTCGAAAGCACTTTTGGACAGATACAATTCTACTAATTTCATGAAAATAGTAGAATGCAGTTTTGTTTGTGCAAGTGAAGAGAGAGGAGCAAAGAAAGCAGAGCTGCTACGGCAAGGCTACATAGATCGTTGCAGACCAAAGCTACACTGTCCTTCAGCAACAGACAGGGTCTCCAACCTGGCATCTTCCATCCAACTATAGATGTCACCACGTCATTGTACATGGACAACAATCCTCTACAGTGTATTATACAGAAAAAGAAATATCCTGATGGCCACTTCAGGTTTTGATATCCTAGTTATACTATTAACTAGAAAATCATTTCATTGAACTGTTGCAGAGAAAAATTACACAATTCAAAGATCATTTCATTCTCTGCTACAAGCCTGTTAGGCCCAAGATGCAAAGACTTGCAGCAAAAGCCATGGAAGCTTATGAGGGCAGCATAGTAACAAACTCACAGAAGGTAACCACCACATTCCTACAACAAATGTCAATTCCCACAGCTGTCAATTGGACTGCCATTGCTTTTTCACCTGGTCACTGCAGTGCAGAGATACAGGATCATATGGCACTTGAATACGTTTCAGCCTTGCAAATTGTAACAAAAGTTTTTCGTGACTTCCGTAATTCACAGAGTGGAGGCCCTCTTAGATACTGATTGGATGAGGCAGCTAGACTACCAGATACATGGAGAAAGGCAGAAAGGCTCAGGAACTGAGCAGGTTTCACCATCAGAAGTTGGCTGTAATGTTCTGCTCAGCCTGAAAAGGCGGGGAGCGTGGCCATATCTGCCCTCTCACATTCCTCACCTCATCAGCCATATCCTCATTTTGCCAGCATTGAAGAGCACCAGGTTCACAATAGCAGTAGGCTGGGGAACATCAGATACCTTTGGAAACAAATCACCAGGAATAACCCAAGTCAATGTGGCGTCTCACACAATTCAAGAGAAAATTAGGCTAACTCCTTCCAAATTTGAGAGACAGATGACAACCTACACACGATCGTATATTGCTTCAGAAATAAGTTCCTAAGTCTTCCCTGATTTCTGACAACAGCCTAACCTATCAACATATGAAAGATAGTAAAAGAGCTTTTTCAAATCAGTCTGTCAACATCCCTGTGTCTCAAACCTGGAGTTCAAAGAGATACACTACCTGCCATCTCACAGAGGAAGTGACAACTTCTGAAAGTACAACAAATGGTTTTTGTACAGTGAAAGTATTTCACATGCAATGAACAGTCCTGTGGTAAAATATATTTGCCTTGGTGTTCAGATATCATTTTCTCCTTAAACTTCTAAAAGGAAAAAAAAAACACAAACTCACAAAATATTAATTTTATAGAAGAGGGGAGTCAAGATTAAAAGATTCAACACTGTCCAGTCCTGCACACTCTGCACACTGCCATTATTGCTTTTTCTCAGTGGGCAGAGGCAGATGGTGAGGGTGGAATTTTTCTCTTTGCAGCTGGCATATTCTCAGGTTTTTAAGATGATAGCCATTTGTCTTCAAAATGTAGATCTGCTGTTCAATCTGAATCAGGCTGCAATCTTTAGAAATAAATGCCACTGTTCACATATTACTGCAAGATAGTAGCACTATTGTGCCTTATTCCTCCAACAGTGTATTTCCATAGCTTTTTCAGGAGTTGTAAGGTTCACAATACACTGTAGTATCTGTTATCATAGCTGTGGAAAGGAGGTGTAAAATGATCATTATGCTAGACTTATTTCTCCTTACCAGATAGCTATGCCAAAAGTATCCATAAAGAAAATATACTTGTATTTAGTCTATACACATATAATAAACAAGTGTTATATTTATTCCCTACCATTCTGATCTCCTGCTTGTACTGTTTAGAACAGAGAGATTGACAGTCATTTTCGAACTGCTAAATATTTTAGAAAGCTTTCCATAGTCTACAGACACAACCTGGAGTTTCTCCCTGAGGAATGGAGGAAAGCAGACAAATTTGGTACAAGAACAAGTAGAGGATAAATATCGACTGCCTGTATGGGGAACGGAGAATAGGCAGCTTTTCAGGAACACAAAGTTCACAGAAGCTGAATTAGTCCCTCAAGAATCAAAAAGAGTAAAGAAGACCAATACTAGAAATTATTTATTGGAGGTTTGGGAGGTGTTTAGAAGAGATGGATGACTTGTTTTCATTTTTAGTAAATGAGTCACATGTCACAAATACAGTTTCATCTTACAAGAAAGCATTTGTGAATTTAGAACAACTTATGAAAGCCGAGCTGAAACAACATCTTTCAGCCTCACAAGGGAACAAGTCCCGCACACAGAAAAGCACCTGAAGAGTTTTCAACAAGGGTCTCTCCCACTAGAAAACCATCCCAATCACAGTTTGCATAAACCTAAATAGAAGCAAGATCAAAAGTTCTTCTTGTTTGGGGTAGTCAGTTTACTGTCTTGGGATTTGTTTGTTTGTTTTACAATACTTTTCAAGCATTTGCAATTCTTCATCCTCTTTCTATATATTTCTTAAGATCTTGATAATTACTCCATAAAAAGCTGAAACACTATCAATTCTGGAGAACAACTTCAAGAGTTATAACTTCAGATATATTTTCTGATACCTATTTCAGAGATATTTATGCCTATGCAAACCTAACAAGTCCCAAAGGGTTTAGATAAGTAAACAAAGCTAATTCAAATACTCAGAAAAATGTGTAACCACCATTACAAGAATGTGCCACCAAATTATGACCTTTAAAAAAATTCACACATCATTCACATCACCTTTTAGATATTACTTCTGTCTCAAAAGCAGACTATTTTTGAGCTCGCAGGCTCCCTCAGCATTCTATTCTCTCTGATCCCTCCACCTTGAGCATTACATTGCTTGCTACATTAGTAGTTTTTTAGTAAGTTTGACAATTATGTCTCTTAAAGACAAACTTCTGTACATTTTAAATTGTCCCTTTCTTCCCTTCAATCTGAGTGTGTCTGCAAAGGTAATCTTGTCCCTACATTCTTCTCTTTCTACTCCAATTTCAAAATATAAGCATTGCTTGAAAATGTCAGACATTTTATAAACCTAATGCCTAAAATGTGACTGTTGAAATTCCCTTAAGTAGTCCAAATCTAGGACACCTGGGCAATTTCTTTTCTCTTAAATACTTATGTCCTCAGGTATTTCATTTATAAATATGTTCTAAGATCCAGAGCTTGTCACTAACTCAGCCTTCAAAACACGACTTGAGTAGAAAGACTATGGCAAATTTACATACAAAAAGCCTTTGCACAGATGTCTACGAAGTTGTCAGATTGTGCAATCTCAGTCAGGGAAGTCTGGCTCAGAATTTATATAAAAAACTTAAAAAACAAAATTAAGTAGAATGGATCTTGAATATAAAAGCATGTTGAACCACCAATACGCAATGCCTGGCTCATGTAAAAAGGAGCCATTCTGGTTCTGGGTATGAGCTCTCTTATACAGGCCATTCATTTTAAAGGTTAGTAAGAACCAATGAATTTCTTTCGTTTTACCATACTTCTATTACAGCAATTTACATCTAATTTTCAAGCTGTGATTTCTGTGGGGTTTGGCATGTTTTACAATAGGAAACAAAAAGAATGACACAGCATAGCCACAGAGTTGTTACACTCTGTGAATTCAATAATTACACAGAAAGATTCCTTGTAATTTTTTTTTTCTGCTTATAACAGTGAATCAAAGAAGTCTGTACATTATTTGTTCTCACATCACTTCTTATCTCATTTTTAATTATGTGTTTTGGTACTAGAAATTATGCTTACTATCCAGATCATGTTTTCCTTTAAAACTACAGGTAGTTCAAAGAAAGAGGTTCTTCTGAATGCTCCAATTTCAAAAACTCATAATTATTAAAAGTTATTTAAGTGAACTAAGCTGCAACAAAAATTTATTAAGTGCAGTTATAAATCTGAAACTAAAAATCAAGACAGTTCTAAATCAAATAAAATACTTGATGAAGAAATGCAACTACATAACTTGATCAATCACGAGAAACTAAAAGTAGAAACTAGAAGACTATACAACATATATGAAGCTGGGAGTAATCTTGTCATCACATCCTATTGACTGAGAGTAAATCAAAAGTCAGGGTAAGAATGAAAACATGGGCTTTAACCATTTTGTGTGTGTGCGTGTGCAATTTTTAACCTACAATGTGAAGTCTTCACGCTTGTTCTTTACCTCTAATCACAGATGGGCTTCACTGGGAGCAACAAGGATGAAGAAATTAAAAGTAGCAATAATCCTATACAAAAGCTGACTAAAGAAAGAAATGGATCAAATGACTGTACACTGATCTGTCTTTTGACAACTTAATTGATATGTAAGAAGATGCATAAAAATAAGTCTACAAAGAAAGTTTAGGGTTTGACAGGACCAACAGCAAGTTAACACAACAGATTGGACTACACTAACCTCAAGAATAAAGATAAATAACTTTAAGAAAAGGTTGAAACTACTTGGAATGAAGGTGAAAAAAACATAGCAAGAATGAAAAGCACTTCAAAGAAGATATCAGGATTGAGCAAAAAATTAAAAGGGATGGGAAAAGAGTGATTAATTAACAAGGTAAGCCATGTCCTTTTAGTTACCTAGTGAAAACAGTATCTGAGCTCAATCGTGCAAAGCTAAACAAACACCGAAAGGCTGTGGAAAATAAATAGAACTACTTGTAAAATATTATTTTACTCTTATATAGATTCAATGAAAACACAACTCTGTGCAGCCTCAAACCCAGGCAAATGTCCCCTTTTTTCACAAGAAACAAGAGCATTTTCAGCCTACTGAAAGAACAAGATGAAAACACATATTCAGTGGCAAGTTTTTTAATGAAACTTATAAACTAATGGGAACTAAAATTTTCCCATTACACCAGTTAGTTTCATAAACCTGTAGTTGAAAACTTTGTGCTTTGTGCATCGAAGATCATCATTGCTAGAGCAAAAATTACACTAGAGAACACTGAACACGGGACCTGTATTCCAAGAAAAGAGAAGTGAGAAACACATTTTCATGTGATTTCACACTGAATTTGGCAGAGGCGGTAACCAAGGGCATGGAAATAGATTTGAAGTGGGATTAAAAGAAATATATTCTCATTACTAGTAGATCACCTGAAAAAATAACATATTTTCTTGGTGAGATAGCTGAAAACTTAGAGGAGGGCAATATAATGCTATTAATACATCTCAAATTAAATTGAGCATCCGATAGTGTCCTACAAGAAATTACTATCTGAAAGACAATGAGGAATAATGTAAGAATACATCATAATATGGATACAAAACTTTGTACAAGAGGCACTGCAAGAGCCTATACTGAAAAAAAACAGTCCTCAAAATGGAGAAATGTTACTAATAGTATTCCTTAGGAACCAGTCTTGGGATTGATCCTGGTTAATATATTCATTAGCAACCTTGGGTTCAAGGACTAGATTATGAAATGCAAAGATGACACAGTTATCAGCATGGAAGAAGACAAGACCGTCACACAGGAAGAATGAGATGACCTTGTGAGCTAGGAAATTGAATGGGAGGAAATTTAAAAGCAAAAAGTGCTACATCATGACAAAACTAATGAGAAAGATTTCTGCTCTAAAGTGGAGGCTCATCACTTGTAAGAAATAGAGGAAAAGAAAGCTGGTCGATAGAATGATTATGAGGTACAAATGTGCTGTGTCTGCAGAAAGGTCTAATAAATTTCTGGGATGCGTAAGACATTTTCAATCAACTAAGACTAGTTGAAGAAGGACTGGTCAGATCTTATATGAAGTAGTGTGGAGATTCCTGATCAACTGTTTTCAAAGCAAAACCTGTAAATGTGTCCAGAAAAACATTTCTAAGGGGATTACAAGAATGGGAAAATAATCTTAATGAAAAAAAAACAAGGAAACCTTGGCTGAGAATATAGATCATTATATTTTTATTATTATTATATATAAGCTTACTATACTCTGCTTTTTCTTGTGGCTAACATTGAAGATGGACAGAATACAGACGTACTAAATAGCCACATGGAAGCCAGGTCTAACCCATTAGTGCAGAGAGGACCCTGGACAGCACCTAGCAGTGCCCAAACACCCTGTCAATGACTGCACACACTGTCAATTGATGCTAGCTCCAAGTGGGAGCAAGGCAGGAGAGAGTATAAACTCAGCAAACAACAAATTATCATTCCTATAGATACAGTAACAGTAAGCGTCTCACCACAGCTGAAGGGTTACTGAGCCCAAAACAAGAACCCCTTACCTTCATGTGATTTTTTGTAATGAATCAACATTCCTGCAAACAACAGCTTGGAGTCTATGATGCAAAAAACCCTCTTTCACATAAAAACATCTGTCTCCTCAATGGCTAATATGAGATTTGTCTTCATAACCTGTTCACCCATCAAGTGTCACCTCTTTGGGTAATGGTTTAGATCGAACCAAAGAACACACCTCATAATGTACATAACCAACTGTGTAATGCTACTCAGTGGGGAAATATCCCTCCTGTAACACTGCAGTGATTACCTTATGCCTTGAAGCATGAGAGTTGATGATCTTTACCTTACCTTTCATAACTACAAATGCTACTATTGGTCATAAAATTATCCAAGCACTTCAAAAATTCAGCCACAATATTTAATTTGATGACCCTCTGCACTAGGGACTAGCACAAGCTCACTAGGCATTCAATATCTGGCGAGTCGTTTGTTTTAAATTACATTTTTATTTTCATATTGTGGAACAGGATTACAATAACCTTCTGTAAGTTTCACTACAGCCTTCATAAAAAATTGTGAGCAGCTAAATAAAACCTTGCTTAAGGGCTTGACTGTGACTTCAACTTATGCTATATGACATAATAAATCCACTCTTGCAGTAGATGCCAACACCTTCCCACCCAGAGCAGGTGGACTAGAAATGTGAAGAATGCACAGAGACAATATCACACTTCCCCAGATTTCCACATTTCAGCCAGCACAACACTCACAGTTTGCTGTGGATGTGTCACCACTTGCCTGCTGCTTACAAAACCCAGGAACAAAGTCTAGGGAGACACAGGTTCTTGGGCCACAACTTCTGTGATAATCCTTAGCTATTCAGTTTAAGCAGCGCTTCTTGTTCAAAGAAGTGCCAAAAGGTACATTTAGCCTTAAGTCCTTTTATTTTAATCACATTACCTTGGATGCTTAGGTGTGAAGAATACCAATAGTTTCATTTTCAAAAGAAGTGCCCACATCTTTTTCTTTGCTTATTGAGACACAATACTAATCAAGACTCCCAACTGAAGAAAACACTTTAAAAAAGGAGAAAAGAAAATCCAGGCAGCTCAGAAGATAAAAAGGAAAAAGGCTCAGTTATTAAACAGCAAGTAGCTCACTCGTCATTCTACCCACCCTCCCCCTACACACACGAGCATGCATGCACACAGGCTGATCTTCTGCTTTACATCCCAGAACTTAGCAAGGAAAAAATGACAGATTGCAAACAAAATTAAAGCAGGTATTCTCAACAAGCAATTCACATGTCTGAAAATTAATTTCTCTGTAAGATTATGTAAGCAAAGACAGATTGCAGTGGCAATCACACTTGTCTTACCAGCTACCAAACAGCTTCTAAAAAAGGAGGAAGGCTGGGGGAGAAGGGATAGGTTTATGTATTTATTGAATTCTTTAAAAGTGAAGCTGATTCAGAAACTTATTTACTCAAAAGTAATGACATTTCCAAAAAAAAAAAAAAAAAAAACAACCAAGCTATTTTACCCCCAAATTCAAACCATTCAGTATAAAATATTCCATAAAATAAGCATCTGTCAAAGCGATCAAAAAGACACCATTTCTTTGCCAGTAGTAACACATTGAAGAGGTTGCTTGCCTGCAAACTGTCATGGCAACCACAATAACACCTGGGGTACAGTGTTCTGAGAAACAAAACCCCCTCCCCTTGAGAAACAGATTAACTTTGCAAAAGTACAACAGAAAAGTAATTTTTAAGCAAGGTAAGAAATGTCAGTAACTGTTGAGTCTCTGAACTCCAGAATCAAGCCCACATCAACTCTATTTCTTTACCTAACAACATCCATATTAATCCCAGCTGTCACTATAGAGCACAACAGAATGTATGCTTTAACAGTGTACACATAATTTGCCACCTCAATAACTAATTCCACTTAGAAGGCACAAAAGCAGGACAACTAGATGCTGTTTCTGCTTCAAAAGCAGAGGAAAAAAAATGAGCCACAATGCAATAGTCAAAGCCAGATTCCAGCCAAGGTGCTGAGGCTTAAAAAACAGCCAGGAGAGGGCATGTGCCTCGCTTCCTAGCTGCAAAGGTAGTTGACATTGAAGTAATAAATTGAAAAAAATGTATGCTGGTACCAAGATTCTTTTTTGCAATTTAGAAATATTATACTCAGAAATAGCCTAACCCAACCTAATTATTAAAGGCCAGAAGAAGGAAAAGAATGTAAGAATATTTTTACTCAACCAAAAATATAAGAATACTGGAAACAGCTTCTCATGTCAAAGTGACCAATAGTACACATGCCTTAACTCAGCTCTTTCCTCCAGGAGACTGAAATAGAGTGATTGTCAGCTTTTGAGCAAAAGCAACTCAAAAATCATGTTCTGAAAACTAACTTTATATAATGCATCCTACCTCAATTCCCATTTTTAGAAGACATTATCATGTTATTATTTACTTCCACCATCAGGGAAGGAAGGCAGAAAGTTGCGACAAGTCGTTCCAACAAAGCTTCATTTCCCTTGTTTTCCTGGCTTTACTTCTATTCTCCACTCTCAATGTTAAGGGATAAAGAAATTACACAGATCATCTCAAGCAACAAAAGGGAAAATAGTGAAGATAAATAATACTACTGACAATGGCAGACACCAATTACTTTCTTTTTCTGATACGAGAGTAGCTTCCAGTGCTTTTAACTCACAATTGATGAACGTCACTGATTGACATTCAACTTTTGTGTTTCTAGCAGATTCACTTATTTTTATGCAAACATTTTAATAAGTTTCTTTTTTACTTTTTCCCCTGTTTTACCTTAACTTTAAAACCTTGCCTGGAATTACTGTGCATGCTGATGCTATCAATAACAAAGACAAACTGGAACTCGAGGGATTAAGCACTGTTAGTGATTCCCACTTAGTAGACATTTGTTATTGACAGATATCATATATGAAAATGATTAACATATACAATAAATGTACTGACTGATTCTCTTATCACTGTATCAAAAATCTACGATTAAATAAATGTTTCCTTTCGACCACATTTTGCATGCAATTCTTGTATCAAGCATCTATCAATGCTTTGAATTTTTAATTGAATTTATAAATGGAAAAATCTTCAGGCACAGAAGATGGTGAACACTGAACTACTGCAAAAGAAAAGCAGGATTTAAATCAATTGCTTTTTAGGCATTCTGAACAAAGATGGGGTTTCTTTCACGTGTAGACCAACTTCGGTTGAACTTGTAACTGTGCTATCTGCCTCAAACATTATTGAAAGCGTGTGGCAGCTACAGAAAAAAAAAGCACTTGCTTATAAATAAAACTTACATCTTTTCTAACAATGTAGTGCAGGGAAGTTCTGAATACAAGCCAACGGCCCTAAGGACTTCATCCAGCTTCATTATGCAGGTGTATCTTTAATCATCTTCACCAATATCTATAATTAATCTAACTCCTCTTAGACACTCTGCTTTAAATTCCTAAGTGCTCATGGGTGTAAACTTGTTTAAGCTAAAAAGTGATAATACTGGTTACTAATACAACATTGTTCAACAGTGACTGGAAGAGCACATGGGAAGTAAATTAAGATATAGCTTTTTCAACACATAAAGATGGATCCAGTTTTCTGTGCAGCACTACAAAAGGAGGTCTTATAGTCAGAACTACAGTAGATAGTAAGAGTTACAAGCTATTTAGAGTTTCAAGTACAAAAGAGTTTTCTAATGTCAAACATTCAGAAAGTCAGGATCCCACAAAGCTGAACATTTTGAAAATACCCAATAGAAATATCTTCCATGTGTTTAACAGTCATAAAGCCCAAAGGCTCAGACTGGCAAAGCACTTCAACATGTTTTCAACTTTAAGCACCTGAGTAGTTCCAGCTAACTCAATGGGACTACTCACAAGATTAAAAGCTTAACCAAGGCTGACTTAAGCTGGCTGAACTGAGACACAGGAGTCAGACACTGACGCGATGATCCAGTCACATCAGCTGAGCATCCTCCTTCACAGCTCCCAAAACATGCAGTGATCACCTGCAGCATTTACACAGCAACGGACACAGTTAATACAGATTACATTTTGAGGTGAGAACGAACAGTAGCTGATTCATGATGGCATGTGGGACATTTTAGCCCTTTTCATCTTTCATTTGTCACTGAAGACCTCAGTTATTTCAAGACACTAACAGCTCAGCTAAGACTCTAAGGATTTATTGAGACATATGTTGCATTCTGAAAGAATCACTGAACCGCATGTGAAGCTTGTGTTTGTTTTACTAATCAAAATAATTATTATTAAGCATCACTTCCACAGGGTTTACCCTGACTCTCACACTGTTCAATGCTTTTACCTGGATAATAACAAGAACACAGACAAATTTTTCCAACAATGCTACACCAGAAGGAATTACAGGAACATTGGCGGACATAAGAACTCAAAGCTGTCTTGACAAATTGGAGAAACAGTTCTTTCAAAACAGGATGCAATTCTAAAAGGGCAAGGTTACATACCTACACAGAAATAATAAACTACATCAATACCAGCCAGAAGCAACAACTGGGATCAGTTGTTTTTCCAGCAAAACAGCTAACAAACAAACAAAAATCCCACATCGAACACAAAGGTTAAAAAGGATTATTTCACACTTCTTTACAGCAGCCTTCTATGTATTTGAAGATTGTTACCACGTGTACTCTTCCTCAGTAGCCCAACACCACCAGCTCTTTCCAGGAATATCACGCTAGCTTAACACATACTTATTTCTTGAATTTAGTCCAGTAAATCCAAACCTGAAGCATCGTGTCCAGATCTGGAGGAAATACTTTAAGTGATCTGTTGTAATGCTGAAGGGAACAGAACGTATTCTGTTTTGTACTTGCCTCACGATGGAGCTTGCCTAGGTTTCCAACAATCTGACATTGACTCATTGTACTGTCTGATGTAACACTCTTTAGATCCTCATTTTTTTCTTTTTTAGAACTATCCTATTGAATTAGGACTGAGACCACAGATTTTGTATTGGAAAAGGTTTTCTAATGTTAAGAGCACCACAACACTAGAGTACATTCCAAAGTGGAAGCTGTAGTGTTTTCAGCTCTAGAGGGTTTTTTAAGACAAGGTTAGGCAATTATCTGACAGGAATTGCTTTTATTAAACTAATCCATTGCTGAGCAATGGAAATGTACTGTACTGATCTCTCATACCAGCTTCCTAGCTTTCAGCACTGGATTTTCCTATAAAAGCATTAAGCAGAGATACAAAAATACAGGAAGGAGTAAGATTGATTAATAATATTATTCATTCTCACATCTGCACAGCTCTAACAGTAGATCTGAGTATTGTCAGGCTAAACAGGGGACAATTATACTCACAATCGCTCTTGACACCTTGTACCACTCATGAAAGTTTAACCTGAACACACTAAAGGAGAAGCAAAAAATGAAGCAGCAGCATGGACCTGAAAAGACAGTGTATTTAAATCACACAAAATACTGACAGTCTTTTTTTTCCATTCCAGATCAAATGCTATCTTGAAATTGCCCTTCGAGATGTGTAAATAGCTTTGTGAGGTAACAATTACAAGCAATTATGAGGAACCCCACTCAGTTCCTCAGGACCTGACTTCAACACCAAGAGATCTTTGATGTGTGGGGGAAACATCTACCAGTGTTTTCACAAATCCCAGACCTCATTTATAGAGGTGAGGCCACACAAGCAGTGGAGTAGGTGCTAATTTGTAGAAACACATACAAAACGTTAGGTACTGGTATAGACTCTACTGAGACACTGTTGCAATGAGCAAAACATCTTAAAGACAAGAATTCCATGCTGTGAAACTGTCCCTGATATTTTGTTTCAGATGATCCACGCAAAAAAAAAAAAAAAATGGAGGGACCTCTAAAAGACTTTGGATCTCTGTAGGTGGTAAAGAATAGCACTTTCAAATCCAGCTCTTGAAACTTGGCATTAAGAAAAGAGTATTCTGTTCTCAAAGGGAATAAAAGAACTCAAACAACCAAGCTTATAAACACTCTGAGCCAAATAAGCTTCAGTTTTGCTTTTTGGATATTTTTTTTCAAGTTAGGATATAAAGTTACTCATTTTTAATGAAGACAGTAAATGAAGCATGAGGTATAAAACAGTTGAATATTATACAAGTCTGATGAAATTAAAATTATTTCTTCTAACATAACACCACATGAAGCTTCTACTCTCTGGCTTTTGCAGTTTCCAATATATCCAATCAGAATATTGATCTACCAACAACCATAGCATCAATGCATGTAATTGAAACACCACTTTCCAGAGAAGAAATGGCAGGAGACTAAGACACAAATTTCTAGTTTTCTGTCACTGTTTGACTTTTTCCATGTGTGGAGTTGTACTTTTTATGAACAATTAAGTCCCAAGATTAAGGACAGTCAAGTACTGCATGGGGTACTTCCTTAACTTCTGCACACACAAAGCATCTATTCCTTATGTACTTACTTTCTATTATCCTTCTCTTTCACCAATATCAGCAAAGATGAAGGATTACAAGGTTTTCAGAGATGTTACTACAGGCATCAACAATTAAGCTGGCAAGCATATGAACAATCCTTCAGTTGGTCATCACTCATTCATCCGAGAGGTTCAAAACTCAAATATAATCTGGAAGTCTCCTAGTTATCCTTAAAAGTGATCCAAATGTTATAAAAAATTCTATAGAAACTATGCTGTAACTTTTAGAATGTCAGGATCTTACATCATGCACATAATTTAAGATGTTAAACTAAGACTACACTTATCCACATTCATCTACTGGGGAGAAAACTTACTGTATATCAGTTCATAACATGAACACAAACATAGATCTACTGAACTTACTTATATGTAATTCAATGAAATTTTTTTTTCTGGATTAAGTGATCTGTTCAGTAAACAACATACCTCAGAAAAGGCTTGACTTGCTTTGTCTTAGTTTGCTCATCTTTAAGAATAAAACCACTTTCTGAAACTTGTACCCACATTTTGTTCTTTGTGCAGAGCTCCACTGTGCTGTCTTTAGAGAACTATTGCCAAGTGTTTACTCCTTAGGCCATTAATAAGGACAACTCATTTCATACATCTTTTTGAAATATTAAAACTCTTTAGTCAAGTAACATAACAGCAGACATAACAAATGTTTGGGTCCAAACTGCTATTTTAGAGGTCCCAATTCCCACTATGACTATGACTAGCTCTCTAAGATGTACAGGTGTCTGGTTCCTAGACCAAAACCTAACGTTGAGATAAATGGCCAGGTCTAAGTATAAGAATAGGGCAATTCACAGCACAGGATTCACATCAGTGAGCCTGCTGGGCAGGAAGCTGCCCATGGTACTTAACGAAGGAAAATGTAATGTCAAGGGTTTAGTTCAAATCCCACCGCTCCTCCAGGCTTAGAGGCCTCACTTCATCTGACAGGAAACACCTGCAACGTCATTTTCCTGAGAACAGTGGGCCCAAGTGTGTATGCTTCTAATTCCTACTTAAGCACTTAAAACACCCATTAAAGTCACGAGAATTTAAGGATTTAAACTGAAGATTAAGAGCTGAAGTATCTTTAGGGATTGATCCTCTCTCATTTTCTCTCTCAAAAGGCGACAATCTTCTTTTTTTATTCTTCTTTTTTTTTCCCCCTCAGTAGACAGAGGAGAAAGAAGCAGCTTCTTCCCTTTGTGTAACAACCCAACCATTAAATGCGATCAGACACATTGAGCGTCCAGGTCATTCCTCTACTTTAGAGGATTCACGCTGCCATTTCCCTGGCCACCATTCCAACAATCAGAGTAAACTTGTCTGCAGGTAAAGTTCGAACTGTTTTATGTTTGCTCATAAAAAGATTCATCAGGAGAGAGTGAAATTTCCTTTGTAAGGCCAACGGTCAAGGCACTTACCAAGGCAAGGGAAAAAGACTGACAGCTGGTCTCTAACATGAGAATTGTACACTTTCTTTAAGCTGAATTCCTTTTCATCACATGCTGTAACTGGTGCCCTATTTGTACACAAGAAAAGCTCCACTATTTTCTCCTCCTCATAGAGCATATTCTTTTTCAACTATACCGTAGCATATATTGGATGCAAAAAGTTCGGTCTTAAGTGGACTGTGAGCCCTTTCATCCCCTAGAGAAATAAAACTAGAGAGACTGCTTGGTTGAAGATCTCAAAAAAGCCTTTTGCAGAAGTTTGGGGGTTTTATATCTAGACGTATATGTTTCAAAACAAACACTGATGATGGAAAAAAACATCAAGCTGAGAATTACTTCATTCCAACTGCCACATGAGGAAACTGACAGTAGAGAAACACTGTTATGATTTAATAATAGCTCCTTACTATATATTGTATTCCCACAAAAACTTCATTTGCTGACCTTCACAGCAGTATCTCATGTGACTTTTAAGTTTGATTAAACTAACATTCAATGACCCAGGCTGTCACCCAAGATGTGCAGATTACTGTCATTTGAAATGTCACATAATAAACCTTAGATAACTTGATCCAAGTCTGCCCTACTGACTCAGAAGAGCCATGCTGGGTTTTCTTAATTCTGCCCAACAGCTCATGGAGTGTTTGTTAATCTTTTTATCAAGAAAAGAAGGTCTGCAGTGGGCAATTATACTCACAAGAATACTTTTTCTTTTGTGAGGATGTATCACTTATCTGCCTGTACTGCTTTTTTTTTTTTTCATCTGCCCTGCCCGTTGCAGCAACAGGATTTCTCTGTCTGGTTGCTAGCATTGCTCCTGTGTCTGTGGCAATGGGGAAGACGCTGTATTGTTGCTGTTTTGTGAACTCCAGGTATCCTGGGAGATGCGTTCTTGGGATCCAGCATGTAGGGAACTGCAGCAACACAACACTGGGCCCCTACAATCAGCTGATGCTTTTGTAGAGCTACACTGAGACCTACTTGCAGGGAAAGTTGAACTTAAGAAAGTCATGGAGAGATTAGGAAGCATTTGCAGTAAATTCAAAAAAATTAGACATTAGGGGAAAAAAATGTCAATGCAGAGACTATGGAGAAATTATAAGAGGCTTGGGAAAGTATTTATGTTCTGCTTAAACCACTTCTAAATCTCTCTTCAACTCTCACACCAGGCCCACCTGAAGACAAGTAAAGTGCGCACAGTTAAAAGCAGAATGTCTAACTATTCATTTGTAGTTCTAGGGCCATTGACTAAAATTGCTGGACTAAGCTTTAGACAAAATATATGCTGATGACAGGATGTAGTAAAGTTCACAGAAATCTCAGCTGAAATCAAGAAGCCTATCAAAAATAAATAAAGCCCTCAAAATTGTAGTCTACATAGCTAACCTGTCCTAACAAAGAATAATAGTGACAATCCAGGCATTGCATCAAGTTTGCTAGGACATTTAGAAAAAAAACATGACAAACACCTTTTGAAAGGAAAGATACCATTTGTAGCAAATGAGAATTTAGTAAACAATGCAGTGAAAGCAGCTGGTGAGGAGGCTTTTCTCAATAGGGACAATTGCAGCCTCTTAGTAAAACAAAATACTGAAAACAAACAAACAACTCAAATGTGTCCTGTCTCAATAAGTTCCACACAGTTCAAGTGTACT
This sequence comes from Urocolius indicus, assembly GCA_013401255.1. Classification (NCBI taxonomy): domain Eukaryota; kingdom Metazoa; phylum Chordata; class Aves; order Coliiformes; family Coliidae; genus Urocolius; species Urocolius indicus. Next base: position 161,922 of record WBNH01010984.1, read on the forward strand.
TAGTGCCTCCTCCACATACAGTTTAGTTAGTTCTCAGTTGTGATAGTATTTCCATTACATGCTTTTCATGCACAAATTAATTACTTCTGTCTGTCAGGCACCTTAAGTTCTATTACACTACAATGAGGTTTTGTTTGTTTGTTTCTCTGATGTTTTAATTTTTGTAACATGATTACAACAGATGAAACAACAGCCTAAAGGTGCAGACGTAGCCAACATCTAAAAAATACTAGTGTATAAATATGTATGAGCATGCATGCAGCTATGGATGATGCTTCTTTTCATGAATAAGCAACTCACATAATCAAAGCTTAGAACCTTTTTTCTGATACCTTCACATTTAGTTTATTAACATCCTTCAAAATTGTTTCTCATCACAACAAAGTGACTTTGAAGTAATGAATTAACATCACATTCTTTTACAGGGGTAAAAAAGGTGACGGAGGGAAATACGTGAAACTTGCTGACTTGTAGTCATTAAACGGAAATGCACAACACACAAACTGTGAAGAACATAATGATTTGATCATACACTTGCATACATCTCACTATTCACGTGTCACTCATTCTAGCCTTGATGGCTAATTCATAAGTGTAGAGGAATATAAGAACAGAACACAGCATTTAAGATGAAATTCATCCAAATTGTTTAGGCAATGTTCTGTTCAGTAATTCACAGCAGCGATCCAAGCACAACCCCTGCCTCACCATTTCATCAGCACACTGTTCTGTGGTTCTCTTGTGCTACAGTCCTAGATACTAACAAGAGAAAGCTCTTAAAACTTTTGCTGAGTTGTACTTCATCCGCACATCTACCATTACATCAGCACACAACTATTGCAAGCGATCTCATGAGAAACAACGCTAACTGGTGTACAGACTACTGAGCTCAACTCCAGAGGCCAAAAATGCAAGAGAAATCAAGAAGCTGTGTTTGTTCTGCAGAGAAGTCCTCCCAAATCTAACCAATGCTACTTCACACATCAGAAAAGTCAAATGTGCAGTACTCAACTGCTTTCAGCTCTAGCTTCTTCCCCGGTGGCCTACAGGGAGTACCAATACATGGAAAGAATGCACCGTACAGCACTTTGCAGCCCTACTCTCAACATTTTTACCAGTTGTAACGTGAAGTTACATGACTCAACATGTGAGTCCAAATTCACATTATTTAGAGCCAATAAAAGATTCAATGTTACTTTCTCTAATCTTTTCTTGACAGATTTGCTATATGCCATCTATTTCATGGGCTATTATATACACTTTCCATTTTACCTATACATAGTTATTTGGTTCTAACTAGAATCAAAATACAAATAATCTTTGACAAGTCATAACTTACAAAAAACCCCACAACATTCAAAACAAAAAAAAAAAAAAAGCCTGCACACACAACCAAAAAGCAAGCACAGCCCCTTTCTCACATTGCACTTGAAGTTATCTCTGCATTATCACTCCAAATGTATGATTCCCTTCAAAATCTCCTTAGAATAATCTTTTTTCATGATGTTTGAAAACCTTGACAAATGGATCCACTATAAGCATACTCCAACCAGTTCCACATTTGTGCATTTTCCCCATTGTCCATGGTTTCCCGTCGTTACTTGCTGACAGTGTTTGACAGGAGGCAGTATGCCACTTTGCAGCTGTCACTTGGGTGGAAATGAGCCACTGCTACCTTCAAGAAACTACCAGCCTCGGGGAGCAGGGCAGAGAGAAAATAGGCTGCTCAGAGGGGTTGTGGAGTCTCCTTCCTTGGAAGTCTTCAAGACCGACCTGGACATGTTCCCATGCGACTTAATCTAGGCGAACCTACTTCTGCAGGGGGATTGGACTAGATTATCTCTAAAGGTCCCTTCCAACCCTGTCATTCTATGATTCTATGTTTTTGTAATAGACTTCACTCAGGGACAAAGTCAGTTGTGGAAGGTGACAGCTCTCACCTAAGTAAGAACTTACTGCAACTTCCTACTGTTCAGAGATGTCTCTGCCTTACTTCCATCCCCACACCATCACATGTCAACAGAATTATGCTAGGTTTAAAAAATACATTTTAAAGCAAACACTATTCACCTAAAGGAGCCAGATTTTACTTAAGCATAAAGGAAGTTATCCTAGGATTTCAGCTTCAAATCCCTTTCCCACTAAAACAGTCTTGCCATATACCTAGATTATAAAGCCTCTTGGAAAACAAATCCTATTTTTACCATAAATCTGAATATCAATTATCACAGTGATAGCTTGTGTCCAAAAACATAAGTCCCAGACACTGTAGACCTAATAGCAGTTACAAGCATATACAACTCTATCTTTAGATCTTCCCATGCCATGTGATATATGCATACACTTACTGACATATCTAATCATGAGTAAAAATACAACCTCAAGCTTACAATGGCATCCCTTAGCTGCCCTAAAACTGCAACGGTATCTCTTAAGGAAGGCTAACTATAAAAACCAACTAAAACCAGAACACTGGAACTTTGGTGGCACACCACAAGCCCATGGATTCAGGCTAAGTATAACTATATGCTTCCATACATATACAGATTAATTCCTGTCTATATGCCTACCACAACCTCATATTATTCCTGGAATTCAGCTGAGCAATATGCAGCAGTTTACTCCTGCTGTTGGTTAAAAAACTGCAAGAAAAATACTTTCTCCATTTTTTCAAACAGCAATGTATTTTTTTCTTACATCAATATAATACGTCCCACAACATAAAACTGACCTATAACAAGACATACAACTATTATCTGTTCAAACAAAACTCCTCTAGGGTTTAAATGTACTCCTGATCAGGAATATCAAAGCGTAGTATCTGATGCTGCTGCAGTTAAAACAGTCCGAACTCAGTTTATCCCCCATGGCTCCAACCAGTTTTAACAAATGATACATTCTACCTATGGGCCAAAATATCTCCTGCTGATATATACATACATACACATATATGTATTTATCAAGGAGTAAAAGGGCCAGCTTTTATGCTAGTTGTTAGATATTTATTTTTATGTCCCAATTAAAAAAAAAATATCATCTCTTAATTTTAAGGCATGTTCTTTTCTGACACTTGTCAAAGACAGTGCACCAGTCAACCAGTTGATGGATTCCAAAATTCAACTAATTCCATTCAGAAATGAACAGACAGTGCATGTCTCCTGTACCCTTAAGACCTGAATGAGGACATAATGCCCACGTCCCAGCTCTCCAGTCCCAGAAGGACCATATCAATGTCTTTTAAGTTTTTCAATTGAAGAATAGGGAGTTATCAACTGTAATAGAAACTCAAGCAAGTTAAAATAAATACTTTCCTACAACTGGGTTGTTTTTCCCTCAAGATTTCTGATTTTCTTCCAGTTTCTAACTTTGACACTTTCTGTCTGTCTCGGGTATTCTCAGCATCACCAGATTCTTGAGAATTCAATATGCCTGCCAATTTCACAGGGGTCAGATTAAGAGTGAAGAAAAGTAAAGGAGAATTTCGCTGTTTCAGTAATAACATAAAAGGAAGAGTTCTCAAGTTGGTCACTTCAGAATTAATTAAAACACAGGAGAGACTACCAGAGAATGATTTATATTCAAAGGGGATTATGGCTAATGCTAAAATGTTTACAAAATCAATGGGAACCTAGCACAAAACAGATACAGCTCATGGGAATTCATATAGATTAGATTCCCACGTAGTCAGAGATACAGTTCTCTTTTCCACGTTCCTCATTAGTTCGTTTCAAGGTTTCTGTGAATTGCAAAATAGATGTAACTGAGCTCCAGTTATTCATGTTGTGTTAACTAAGAAAAAAATACTTCTACTCACCTGAAACAGAAATTCATTTGTTTCCAAATGTTTAATGAGAGAGGATGGTTCAGTCTGCTCCACATAAATCATTTGTTGCACATAATGAATATCCAATAACACCAATACTAACCAAGAAACAACTGACAGAATCAGTTAGCACTCATAGACTGAGTTGCCACTTTCACCGTGTACCCACAACACAAAACCAAGTACTCCTGGCAATCAAACCAGAGTATAGTGAAAGCTGTATGTCTTTATAACATTCAATGTTTTGTAGCCTTTTATGTAGGATAGCAGTGAAAGGAAAGATAGGAAGGTGCTAATTACTAAAAGGTACATGAGTGTGCTGCAGCTGTTGTGTTGTCAGGCATCAGCTGCCCTACCAGCCACAAAGGCATGTCGTGTTTTAGCCAAATTTGATATTACTGTTTGTACAGAAAAATCATTAGATGAACACCACATACAGTGGCAGTGCTAGGCTTTGAATTGATCCTCGTAGAAAAGAAAGACTGGAAATTGTGCCTTACATTCCTTCACAAACTGAATGTGCTTCAGATTGCTGCTGACCTTTTCACAGCAGCACTGATTCAGCCAGTAAGACTGAAAGCCAAAAAGCAAATAAAGTCACCTAAGGAGTAATAGGTTAAAGCAAGCTCCAGAATCGAGTAGATGACCTCACCTTCAAAGGTTAACGTCACTTGTGCCCAAGTAAATGGAGGAAACTCTTCATTACCAACATAGTGTTTCTTAAATAGACATTACCATTCCAGTGGAACAGAGGGCTTAACTGAAAAATAATTCATATGCATGAACCTGGCATCTCCAAGAGCCTGAATCAGTCTAACTGTTGATTATGCAGATTCTAATATCTAGCAGTGATCTTGATCTTCCCATGTGTTTGCCCAATTTTCCATTTTGCCAGTTAAGTTACAACACAAGAACAAATAAGTATTGCAAAATTCTTTTTTGCCTAAGGAATTCATAATGGCAAACATGGCCCATATCCTACTTGTAAGGAAGATCTTCATGGAAAGAAAATTCTTAGGGTCATTTCTACTCCTGGAAAAGGTAATGTACCAGCAACAATTTCAGGCTGCCATGGCATCCCACATAAGCCAACTGACAGCGTAGTCACAACATCATGAAGCACAAAAGTCATTAACTCCACACAAAACTGAGTCTCACTGCCTTACGAATGGGGGATTAGAAAGCAAGGAAATAAAGATCTGAGTGATCTGCTCCTGAGGAAACAGATAAAGCAGGAATGGTAATAGCTACTTCTTGAACATCCACCATGATGACAGGCCCTATTTTGATGTTAACGAAGCAACTCATAATTTTTCAGTGCACTCTCTTTGCAAATTTGATCTGCTCTCTTTTTGCAAAACACAGCATGTGTCTGAGCTAACACCAACTCACATTCATGTCTGACAATACTACTGTGTATTCATACAATTATCTCAGCACTAATAGTTACCAATATGTACAGAGGCATTCTCTGGTGGAAGCTTGAAGGGAAAATATGAGTCATATAAATTAGGGAAATAGAATAATGAAGATGAGAGGTAAACAATCCTAAGGAAAATAAGAGATAAAAAGGAGTTTGCATTGTCAATTTAATCCTAATCGATTTCAAGCACTTTCTTAAGCCTACAAGTAGAGACAAAATTATTTTCTACTATTGAAAGACAGTGATCCCTACAGAGACAAGCAGTATGAGGCACAGACAACTTCAGCGAGGGAGTTCAGGACAAGATACAAACACAGCAACATCTTCAACAAAGCCAATAAAACCCCAATTAGGTTAATAAAATTAAATTAATCAGGAACAATCAATGGTGAGAGAAAACCGAGATGTTTAATCTAGAAATCAAAGGAAAAAACTAAAGTGCTGAGAAGAACGGATAGTGGAAAAAACCTTCTAGAACATCCAAAGGGTATTTTGAAATTTACCCTTTAGATATGAAGAATAAATACAGTAACTGAAAAAAATAGCAAGGTACCTTTCTTGAAAAAAAAAAAAAAATTGAATACTGAAAAAAATATTGTAAGAGTCAGTAAATCAAGAGGAAACTGTCAATAAATGAGTCCTTGTAGATGCTGTACCTACTTTTGTACTTATTTCAATTACTTGAATCAAAATCACAGAATCACAGAATCTTAAGGGTTGGAAGGGACCTCAAAAGATTATCTATAGTCCAACTCCTAGCCAGAGCAGGGCCTCCTAGAGTCTCTAACATTTTTAACTCTTTTCCCTCCTCTAAAAAGATTCAAGTACAAAAAAAGCAAAATTTTAAGTAGAGGTAGATGTCTTAGCAAAATGCACTTTGAGAGATTTTTCAGAGGCAGCTCCCTACCCAAATGAAATCGATTTGTCTGTCAAAAATCTTACTATGAGAAATCAACTTTCTGAAAATTAAATATGTGCATGAATGTTTTATAGAATGTCTTTCCTTAGCTGCCAGTAACATTTAGTTAATCGAAATTTTTTAAACCCCAAATCATTTCTGACTATATAAGCAGCTTGCTTACTGTTCTACACTTCAGTCTATTCTGTGGTATTATTGTGCTGTCTCTTATCAATTACCTTCATCCACTAAATTTCAAAATACCCCAGTAAAACAACAAAATTTTTAGTTAAAAATATGATCTCAATTTCCAGAGAGCAAACAAAAACAGAAAAATCTGCACAGACATACACCAGGGAATAGGCAGATCCAACATCCATGAATGCCCAGATAGAGTCTCCTTACTAGGACAGTACAACTGGTAAAAGCAGTCTTATTTTTAGTTTCAGTTAAAATAAGGCTCCTCATGCAATACAATAAGAAAATAATATGTTGCTCTTTTTCTTAATTAAATTTATAAATGTGTTTCCATAAATGAATTACACTGAAAAAAAAACCAGGAAATTTATTGTCTGAATATAAAACTTAATAGGAACATATAAACCAAATATGTCTCTATTTCAGCTGTAAGCAGAAAAGGAGTATTAAACTTGCTACTCACCCTACTACATCTGAATAATGGCAAAAGCTCAATGCCTATTCATATATTCAGAATAGAGTGCACTTAATACAGACACACCCTGTACAACCAGCATACAACTCCAAATTAATCTGAACAAAGCCATAAGAAGAAACGCTGGAGAACTACGCAAAATATGCACACAAAATCATAAAAAAAGAGAGTTAAGCTATAGCAAAGCCCTAGGTTAGCAGTAACTTGTTTTCCCATGATTTCTTAACTTTTGGGCTTTTTATATGCCCGTTATCTTTGAATACTCAGCATCATATCAGTAAGCCACCTACTCAGTCTTGCAAGGAAAAATGTATCAAAATAAACTGACATTTGTTATGGACTTAGAGATTCTTGTAATTTTAGAAGCAATTTTGGTTTTCTATCTAGTGGAAACAAAATATATTCACATAAGGAAAAAGGTAATAGATGATTTTTACTGGAACAGCCTCCAGTTATGCTATTACCACAGGCAAAACACATTTTCTATTAAAAATAATAAAACCCAAATATTCTTATGATAAACCAGATGATTTTTCCATTTAGGTTTGAGGGGTTTTTTGACTGATGGACAAAAACTTCATTTCATTCAGTAGGATGCAAAAAAATTAACAGTTCTGGGGAAGAGACAGCTGTTTGGCTCTTTATCTTTTTTTTTTCCTTCTGCAACTAACTTTAGGTAAAGCAAAGCCTTAAAGTTAATCATACAACTGGTCAACACAAAACGTCTGCTAGATGTCCTTTTCTGGATGCAGCAGAGCTGCTGTACTTGTGACCTACTCCAACTCTGGGCACCATGCATTGCCTGGCTCTCCAAAGCCCTAGCCTTCCAACTTCATCTCTGGAACAATACTCTTCTCTGTTACCCTCTCCCATGATAGGGTGTTGTGGCTCCACAGACAGGTGAAGTGCCACTGTGTCTCACAGAAACCTTACCCTCTTACAACTCAGCAGCTGTTCAAGAAGCACAAGAGTCTCAGACCCACTTGTATAGAAGCAGTTGAAACAGCTTTAAAGGGTTAAAAGAAAATGCTGAAACACCACAGCAATGAGAATGATTCCTGAGGAATTTAATGATACTTTCCCCCAAGACCCCTAATATCTTTATAAAAATCTGATAAAATAATTTTCTACATGTACTTTGCTGCTTTCATTATCTCATGCCTTAACAGTCTCTAGGTTGAGATCAGAATCCTTTTTATTTCTGTTCACTAAATTGATTGGCAGGGGGATATGTTCATTTCAGTTTGTAATAAGTCTTGCTGTAGGACAAGTGCACATCCTTCCCTCTTCTGATCTGCCCATGACAACCTTATAGTCACATTTAGATGGTACCAAGCTTGGATCCGTGTTCTGCTAGCATATTGCCAGCACAGACCTTGAAGCAGATACATGATGCCATTTCCAACAAGCATTTTCATATGGTCACAGTCAAACCCGACCCAACAGGTTATCTATAAACTGGCTGTGAGAACTTTGTTTGGACAACGGGCTCTGTGCTCTCAAATCCACTCTTGAAGAGCAATGGAGAGACAGCTTGAGCATCAGAACTTCAAATCAAGCTCTCTGTCAAGTAGTTGAAAATAAGTTTACAAGTACCAGCATTTAAAAGCGATTATCTTCTTCTCATTTCAAGACTTTCAACAATGCAAAACAGTTGCCTTCTTTCCATTCCCAAGCACTGCAAAAGGTAACCACGGAACCTTGACAGTACTTCCAGTGCTCTTGATGCAAAACACATTAGATGAAGAGACAAGAGAATCACCAAAAATCATTTAGGTTGGGAATTACACCTCTGGAGTAATTTCGATCCCCTTTTGAATTTCACAGGCCCTTGACAAAGTTGCTTATTCTGTCAGATCCTGGTTAACTAATAGGAAAACACTGGTTTGCATATACGCATACACACACACACACACATCATCGATACATACATACATGCATCATTTTTAACTATTCTAGCTATGATTCAGATTTTAAAGAAGGCGAAAGCTCAACCTCCAAGTATTAAGATCTAAGCACACAATTTTTAGAAACTTGTACAAAAGTACTGGTAAGTGGTTTCCACTCAAGTCCAAGCAGAACTTCCCAATTTCACACAAATATTTCTCAGCATTTTACAGTCCAGTTTAATGACATGCAAGCTTCTGATCATCACTGCAAGAACAACTCAGAAGTTGTTCTCTGCTTTGCTGCCACATTTGATGCAAACAATTATTTGGTCAAAACTGTCACAGTTCCACTAAAACCCTTCTAATTTTTTTCCCTTCTTCACTGATGTCAGCAGAAATGTAGCAGAAGCTCTCCTGTGTCATAACTTGAAGACAGAATTTTGGCAATATCAGGATCAATACAAGGGCTTAATGGGTAAAGAGCAGCAAAAGTTCTGTTCACAAGGGTTACTACGTACATATGTTGCTCTTTTTTGCATGGATTTCTCTTTTTCAGTGCTAAAACATGCAATGGGGACAACTTGCTGTAATGGTCACTGTATTGCAATGATCATGCTGCTGATCCAGCAGGAACATCAAATAATGTTTTCATCATGCAGCTTTTAAATGAAATTCTGCTATAATTAGTAGCCAGCACATCACTTGTCTTTTCCTTAAAGCATCTAAAATGAGATAAAAGTTTTGGGTTTAAACATAGTTAGAAAGGAAGGCTGTTTATGAGGCACTCAGAAACTATAGGCTACCTCTGGAGAGGCTGTCCTGAAGAGAGGCTGCCTGTTCCACCCCTGCTCCTACCCACAACCTCTCCACAAAAGCAGAAATACATTAATGCATCCCTGCACTCAAATCTGGAAGGTGAGGCACACAAAGAGATCTGTAGAGATGGTGAAGCACTTAGTGAACTACATGAATATTGTTTCATTTTCTATCAGAAATCATCATCCTCTTTTTGCCAAATAACAAAAGGTCAAAAGCAAAGCTTTTTAAATTCGATACCTAATTATGTCCTATACAATTCAGAAGAATGCAGTCCTAACAGGTAAGAGCATTTGTTGCAGGAGAAACAGCAATCCCTATTCCTCTCTGTGAACAAAAATCTCAGCCTCAGAGCAGGATTTTCATTGCCATTCTGAAGGGGTGAAGAGGTTTTTTCTTTAATAGTAATGATTGTAATCTATTCAAATGCAAGTTACTAACATAAGAACTGACAGTTGCAAGGCTGAATTTTTTTTTGAGCCATAATTATTTATGACACTTTATTACAACAACTCCAGAACATATGGTTACCTTATTAGAAATTAAAATTTATTTTCATATAAATCTCAGCATGACATTACACCAGAAGAGCTAAAGTTACTCCAGGGGATAACAGATAATTTTACTTTCCAGGGTTTGGTAGTTGCAATATGAATTTCAACCTAATGCACTTGTAAATATAAAAGCAGTTTTGATAACACAAATAATACATCTAGAGCCACATAAGGCATAAACATCATTTTCCAACAAGCTCCTGAATCTTCTTAGTATAAAAATTTAAACATTTGGTTAGAAAACTTTCTTGTCCACTAGCAATCTCTGCCTTTGAACGTGCATTTACTTGGCAAGGAGGAGGGTCTATTTTGCTCTTAATTCAATCTTCTCTACTAGCAGCTCACAGCACAAAGAAGCTGCAGGCTCATTTAGTGAAGTCCATAAACTCTCAAATGTAAGAGACTGACTGACAAGAGCTGCCTTTTGATCACGTTATAAAAGATGAATTTGAGGTCAAGTAACGGCCAAGATTACAAAGCAAAATAAAAAATTCTTTCTCTGGGAAAACAGTAGGCAGTACAAACGTATTACTTGCATTATATCACCAAGAGAAAGGACTTTTACTGATAAATAGGATTACATAAACAGTAGGTTAACAAGTGGCTTTCCAAAAAACTGTGAACTTAAAAACAGACAAGTTGGCATCAAGTCACATGTTTATAAAAGGGGAGGGATGCCTTGTCTGGTTTAAGTCTCCACATGAGGACTTGGTTCCAACTGAAATGCTGCCATTGAGATTGTGTTTGGAACACACACCATGAGTTTGACTAACATTTTTAGATTATTCTCCTTCCCTCTACTTTGCTATAGTTTCAATATGAAGAAAATTCAGTGCATTTGCAATTAACATAGACATTTGCCAAGAATATTTGTACCATTTTCTTCAGGTATTTTCATGTACAGTTATGCATATATATATACATATGAAGCACAGGACATAAGCTTATGATAGTGTACAGTGAATAATGACTGCAAAAAATACAAACATCTTGGGAGACGGGTTTCTTGAGAGTACAAACAGAAGGATTATCATTAAAAGCTGACCCAGAAGTCAAGTCAATGGACACCATCCAAAACCACAGTCATACATCACTGTCACACAGAAGGTTTATATGATACCACATAATGTTAATGTCACCTCCCAAGCCACAATGCAGTAAAATTAGAGCAGCTGCAATGAAATCACTACAGAGGAGGAAGGGAAAATTCAATAAAATTCAACTTATTTTATACAGCAAGAAATACATCAGCTGTGGAAACTCAGTGGATTGCTGGCAGACATTTACTCTAAAGGCCATTTACAGGAATGGGTTTTGGTTTATTTTTTTCAGTTTAAACTACTTGAGAAAGTTCTGCACAGTAAACAACTCTCTACATACAGGATGCACTGAGTTGAAGGATTTAACATTAGAGATCAGCTTTATGAAGGGCTCTCATCTTCAGGACCATAACAGAAGCCACATTGTATAATGAAAGATTTTCTTGTTCCTCTGTTTTGTAAAAGTAGTAAATTTTTATTTTTCATTTAAAAATGCTGACAGCAAGGTCTCCACATTTTGAACTAATTCATTAATCCTAAAAGGCCAATTTTTCCTGTAGTCTGTGACAGTGAGAAACACTTTTTCCTCTGCATTTGGCAATAATTCTTTTCAAGATGACTCTCAAAAATTTCTGTCAAAAATTTCCTGGCTACATCTGACATCATAAGTTCCAAGGAGAAGAAACAGGAAGCAGTAAAGATAATTGTATATGTGTCTGGAGCACACTTAAAAAGTACAAGGAAATTAAACATGATCATGTTTTTAAAATAACTAGCAGTAGAAGCCTGAGGTTCCAAGGTTCTCTCTAAGGTTGAGAGCTTGATAGTATTATGTAGATAATTTAACCAACACACCTGTGTTGGGAAACAATATTTTTTCTACAAACTTAAGTAAGAATGCTATATCTTGCTTAAGGGGCTCAAATACTGAAACAACTAACTTGCAGGGGTTTAAATCAAAACACAAAAAACACTACAAGCAAACAAAAACAAAAAAGAAGAGGAGAAGAAATATTAGCCTTTGAATTTTATTGTCAAGGAAGTGATATACAAAGCTTTATCTAGTCTGTCTTCAGAGGTCTTGGCCTGAAAACAGAGCTCCTAACCTGTACTGGAGATGTCTCTGACCCTAACCTCAACACCTGCCTGCAAGTACCCTAGTGCTGTGTGCAGTAGCAGGCTGTTGGATAAGGGCAATTGGATGCCTAACAAGAGACGAGAAGCTACAGGAGACCACAGTTTGCCTGGCCTGTCCATGATGTATGCTTAGGTCTGTGATCAGAGGCAAATGAGCACTCAGTTTTCTCCCGAGGCTTTCATTCATTTCAGAAATGTGCAAGCCCAGTGAAGTCATCATAACTCTTCCTTATGCTAAAAAATGAACAGGTTTTCTGAATTTGGCTAGTATTTCACAGCTTGTGTGACATTTTTTGAAATGAGCAATAATTTGTGAACAGCAAATTAAGATAACATGTTGGGAGCACAGAAGGGAAACAGCAACTTAGTCAAGTTCCTTCTGAATGAAAGAATTCTCTAGAAAACTATGAGGTAAAAAAATACAGAGAGTTTTCACAGATATCAAGACATTTGTGCAGAGGTAACAGCATTAAGGTGACTTTGAGGGTAAAGTCACATGAGGAAATGAACTATACTGCCTGAATTAAGGTCACAGACACGTATCCTTCTCAGAACTCCTCCCATTACTATTAACCTGTGAAACTTTACCAGTCAAGGAGAAAAGAAGAAAAAAAAAAGCCAGTATGAGTTATTCTTAACACTACATTTGGTCTCAAAACTTCTGGCTTTTTCCTTAAGGGCAAAGCAGACTCACTTGGATATCCTGTCCTAACAAACAGACTGCTTTTGTCAGAGAAAGCATTTGGGGTTTCTGCACGGCTTGTTTACACTCTTCACATCAACAGCTGGAAGACATCCTAGACACCATGTGTCATCCTACCTAGGTATATAAGGAAAGCTAATTTTGCACATTTGCTGGTGCCAATTCTCTGACAAAGGTTAGAAACCTTTTAGTTTTTTTCACCAGGCTACAAACGTGAACATGGAATATTAAAAGATGATACAAATAAATGTCAAGAAAGCAAAGAAGACTCAAACAAAAAATCAAAATGATGCCATAATGTCCAGCAGGACAAAACTGTGAATAAGAGTGAGCAGAAATAACAACAAAAACATAAAGTAAAATAACACCACACATTAGAATTCACATGCATAAGTCTTTCACTGGAAGAGATGAGAAATCCAGAAAGCTCCATGTTAATGATCTGCAGCACTTTGAACTAAAGGTGCCACTTGCCATAACGTCACACGTATGAAATAGTTCAACCTTGCCATCTCAAAGGAAAGTCATCTTAGTTGTCTTTTAAAGCCTAAGAACGATGAAGACAAAGTCAGAACTACAGCTGAGAATGAGTTTCCATGCCTCCACAGGTGTTTTGTATTTTTGCTACTTTTTCAAGTGTTTTGCAGATTTTTTTTCTTACACAGTAGACAGAAATCCCAAACTACACCAAATAAATCCACCCCATACTATTCCGAGTTCTTGCCAAATTATACCTTCAGATACATGCCTTTGACCTCATCTATTTAAATCACAGCTCCAGCACGCATTTGAGAACATTATACAGTCAACTATGAAATTATTCTATTTAGCAGATTAAGCACATAGATGAGAGAAATGTGGTTAGGGAAGCATAGAAAGAAATTTTGCAGAAAGCTGTTCTGAGGCATGAAAGAAAGCTCTTCATAGGGCTGAAAGGAGTCACCCTTTTGGCTAATCCATTTGTTAGTCTGTAGTTTTCCTTGCTAAAGGGCTTTCTCTAGTAAGAGCTGCTCTCTACCTAGCAAACTTATAACTTCTTAACATGCAGAAAGAGCATCTAACCCATGGTCTCAGGCAGCAAAAGCAGCTGTGTCTATTCTGTTGCCTCACATTTCATTCACATGCACAGAAGGCAGGGATTTGATTTGCCCTTCTCAAATTTAATACAACATAGGCCAAATACATTGCAACTCCTGCTAATTGCTTCAAAAAGCTCTTCCTTTCTCCACCACTATCACTAATGCACTAACAACATCTCCAAAAGCATTTGACTCAAGACGTTTATGTTTTCCCCACAGAGGGAAAAAAAGAGACAGTCTGCTTCTAGGTAAATAGATTTTATTTAAAACAGCCAAAAAGAACAAACACTGGATTCTATCTCACAGATGATAAAGAGCATTATTACTGTCTCGGACAAGTCTTTGCAGTACATATAGAGTAGCTCTTCTCACTGTATTTTGCACAAAAAGAGTTTCTCTATATATCTGCTGCCTAGCTTTAAAAAGAAAGGTATAAACTGTTTTCCCAGTCACTGAAAGTGCATATATAGGACCATTCAAGTTTTTGTTCATAGAGAACTGACTAAACATCATAAGATTTATAGTTATCATTTACTGAATACCTTCATAAAGTGCTATTTAAAGCAGTCTTGTTCACTTACATCCACTAAAAAAACAGAATTTTTTTTATGAAAGCAGGATCATTTCAATCCAGTCCATGCCTGTCTTTTTTTTTTTTTCTTTTATCCCATCTTCCAACTCTTACAGTATATTTTAACAGCCTGTCAAAAATGCCATCTCCCTTCCATCACCAGTACTACTGGAAAAAGAATCTAGAGAAATATTTTACAAAGTAGTTCAAAAACTTCCTATAATGGCCAAAAGATTCAGTATTGCAGCCTGACAGTCAAGGGCATTAAAAAAAAAAAAAAAACAAAAAAAACCCAACACAATGCAAAGGTAGGAAGGAATGTGATGTATGTTGCTTCATCACTCTAGTTTGTAGTAACATCATAGCTATGAATAACAGCAAGCTCCAGAAAACAGCGAGAAACAAAAAGGAGAATAGTGCCCCATCACATCCATTCCTGTGATGGAATAATACATCAACAGAAGTACTTCAGCTACACTCTTCTAAGAAATAGGTCTCTCTTGTATCATAGGAAAACAATTTCAGTAAAGTACCTGTCCCAAAGAAGTACTTCAGGAAGGACTGCAGATCTGTCATCTCTATAGTCAAGCCTTGGTACACCTTCACACTTACCTTTGTCACTAATGTCAGCAGAATTCTCACTTCCTAAATTAATTCATCTTATAAAAATGCTGTTCTCTAAAAATCCTTTCTAGGAGTGGGTGCTACTGTCTGAAAAGGAGTAGTTAAACAATGTAATGAAGCCATGACCACGATGTGCCAGATCCCAACTGCAGCAATGATGCTTGCCCCTACACAAACCCCTAGGTAATCTGAACAGTTCAGCACCAACTTGTAAACTTAAATCCATATTTATGAAGACAGAAAAGACTCTTGTGGTATTCACCATCATGAAACTATGCATTGCAAAGAAAATAATCAACCATTTATTTAATAGTACATTTCTAAGCAGATTGTTAAAGGGACAAGTCTTTGAATACTTTGTTTACCTTCACAGTACGCAGAGTCCCCTTGGACAGAAAGATAACCAGTCTTGCATTCACATGTAGCTTTCGTGTTCCAGTTTTTGCACTCTGAATTTTCACCACATTTGTGTCCCTCTGCACAGAAGTTATGGCCTGAAATACAGGGAACATGTAACCTAGTATTAAAACATGTTTATTTCAGATATTCAAGTTTAATCTTTACATTGACTGTTGTTACTCTGAAAAACTTTGGCACGTTACATTCCAGAAATTCTCTCTATAAACCTATCTGCACACAGGCTTTTTGAATTCTTCCATCAGTTCATTCTCAGTAAAATCATTTTGTTCAAAAATATATTTCTATGACTACTTCTAGTCAGGAGAGAGAACACCTTCAAAGCAGGAAGCCATGACTACAAATTAGCCTTTTAAGGAACCTGTGTAGGATAAAATGCCACCTTATCTCTGATGTAAGTGTAAAACTAACTGACAACAAAAGGATCATATAGCATAATACTAAAAAAGTCCTTCACGGTGCATAATCAATCCATGTCTAATCAAGCATTAGTTTAAGAGCAGCAAAAATGAGATGCTGTTGCATTAGAACACAAAACGACACTGGTAGTCAAAACAACACTGCCTTGTAATTCTCTCATCAAAAATATGCTGGATTGTTTCTACAGTTTATAATCAATCCATGCAGCATGCTTTATAGGGGAGGATTTTTATTAATCTCTCCTTTTGCCTTGACATAAATTCTGAGTAGCTTCTTTGTGCAGTTTCTTTTATTCCATACAAAGTCATCTCTAGAAGCATGATGAACTTTCCTACTTTCTTGTGTAAAGGCACAACTAGCTGAAGTTTTTTCTTCCCTACTTTCAATATTTCTCAACCATGTGTCAAAATATCTCTTTGCTGGTCTAAAGTGAGAGTAATTGCAACTTTATCTCTTTAAAGGCATTCCATTGGAAGCATTGTAAGAGAGAACTAAATACAGAATTTGACAATAGAGTTTGGTTTTTTTTTTCCCCACCACTGGAGTGTTTTTAATGGATTTTTCTCTATTAATATCCAAGAATAAATATCTATTTGCCTAGGATACATAAAAAGTCATTTGGTAATTGTTCTTTTTCCTGAATTTGCTCTCCTAGAAGGAGGGAAACCAGAAACCCAGACATATATTCCACTTGCACTTATAGGAATACAAGAACAGTTTCTGCCAATTCTGCCTGGTCATAAAGGAGGAAACTAAATGTTCTACTTCACCAACCCTGAACTTTCCTAACATTCCCTAAAGACAGCTATGAAAAAGATGACCTGGACTTTTAAGACCTAAATGCCAGATTCAGATCTTTGTTCATGTCCCTTGCTTCAACATTCCTTAGGAACCTCAGAAGGCTTTAGCTTATGCTAAAGATAGTTTTCCTCTACAATATGAACATTTTTACAGGGGTATCCTGAATCTGTTGCTCACTGAGGGCAGGGGGGTTATTTATTTTTACACATGCACTTAAGTCATCTACTAATTCCAAGCTCTTTTTCCGTTTAAGCACACTCCAGCTTTATGAGTCTGAGCATCCAGCATTGGGTTGTGAGGTCATTTTTTCGAAAAGTGTAACACTTTGAGAAAGTGTCCTCCTTGCTCACGTGTCAACATCCAACACAACCTTCAGTTTGACTTTGTTAACAATCAATGTATCTTCCTTGTGCTCACTTAGCCTGTTCTTTCATATTGTAACCCAACTTGCAAAAAAGAACCAACTCCATTAATGAAATTAATGATATCCCTTCTAGTCTTCATTCATTTCACAGACCAGTAAAATCACTCAAGTATTCCAGATACAGCCTTGTCAAGACTCAGTACATTTTATAATGGTAAAAACCAGAGCACAGTTACACTGTCTTTTTGCCATTTATGCAATCACAGTATTTGACTTCTCATTTTTATCTTTATAATTCTAATGGAAACTGAACACTGGAACCGATCTCCTCAAACTTATCCATTCAGCATCTAATTTATACTCCCCAAGCAGGATTACTATTCTATCAGCATGATGGATATAATACAAGAGAAGTTTTCTAATGTTTCCTTTGTTACTGTTTCCCATAAAACTATGACATCCCAGTTAATTTCCTGTTTATTTAGAACAATAATTCTGAACTCATACAGTATTTGGTTTATATTTGATTATTATTAGTAGCTACTACTACTCAGAACCAATGTAATTTATCAGTGTGTTAAACTAAGCACTATAAAAATACCACAATACCACCACCACTGTGGATTGTTACTCTTGTCTCAGGATAATTTTTTTCTGTTCCGTCTATAAATATTTATACTTCTCTCATGCATTATTTTAATTACAATTAATTCTTATATAGCTTTCTGCACCAAAAAACCCTTTATTTCTAGGCTCTTTATTTTACCTCATGATTAGTTCATGGCAAATTTAACACAATTAGCCAAAGGGATGGCTTTTAAGTGTTAACTTTAACCACAAGTCCCAAGTCACTGATCAACTGCTTTCTCTAATAGCACTTCTTCCCAAGCTCAAGCTACTGATTAGTTTACAGTATTAGATCACAGGCCTATGATTTCTCCACTGTTTGACACATCTGAAATTCATCAGTAGATTACCCACCTTTTTTTTACCACTACAGCTGTCACTTTCTTAAGAAAAAAAAATTCTGGAGAGAACTGTATTGCTTTTGTTCCTTTGTAGTCAACTCAAGAAATGAACTGACTCCATTCAGAATTAGACACTCTTACATTTTTCAAGCTTTAAGGCTTTTAAAAGAACATGGAAGAAAAAACACTCCTGTTCTGTAACTGGCATAATTAGAAGCTCGGAACAATTTTATATTGTTCTCCTCTCATTACAAATACACAATGATAGAACACTTACTACACTTCTAGATTGCCTTGGCATTTATTATTATAAAAGACCTGTGAAACACTGCTTCCTAGCTTTCAAAAATGCTGACTAAAAGTGACTCAACTTCATTTTCCCACAGCATATCATAAAATTTGTTCAGTATCTGAGTGAAAAGTGGAAGGCATTCCTGTTAAGTGCATGCATGGTGCTACAACAATATGTTATCAAGGTTTTACTAAACAAATGTCATTTAAAGTTAACTCATATGTCCTTGATGATACAGAAAAGCAGATTCATCATGCCTCTGTTCAGAGAAGGCATACCATTGATTGGATTACAGGCTTTTCCAAGTACTTTTCTTTTGCAATCAAGATGCATATTAAACATTTCAGAAGAGCCAAGAGGTTCATACCGAGGACATATTGTTCTTGCATTTCTTAGACTCTGGTCTGCATTCTCCCCAGATGGGTTTTTTAAGTCAAGAAAGGGATAAAATGTTGACTACTCTATCTTAGTTCATATTAAGCCTGAGTTATTTTCCTACTCCTCTGACAAATAAAGGCCACCTCATATTTGTACTGTAATGGGAAGAAATAAGCTAGCTGTTCTCTCACAATTAACAATCCCAATACAACACCTAACTTAAAATATTTTAATTCATTCTTACTCAGCAAAATTGTCAGGAATTAACACAGAGCCACTGGCTGAGACAATCACGCTTATATTCCTGGCTAAACAAGTAAGAGTGCAAGCAGCAACTTAAATACTAATCTACTCATGGCCAACCCATTCACAGGAGCAATTAACTTATATCCTCCTCCAAGCATGCAGAAATATAAAAGAATGCAAATATCGAATTTTGATTCATTCTTTGGTGTGACATGGATTACAGGATTCCTTCAAAATACCTACGGACATGGAAAACCACCCATTGATACTGCAGTAGGATCTCTCCATCTTAACCATGGGTACATGCATTCAGTTGCCCAGGTGAAAATAACTGATTTACTTCAGAATATTCAGCAAAGTCTTATCTGAGACAGTCTGCTCCTCTGTAAATATAATAAATGGCTTAAAATAGAATCATCACATCTGAGCAAGCCAGCAATTGGAGAGGATTTGACAGAAGCACACAAAATCTTAAATAGTTCTGATAATATAAACTAATTTCAGGCCAATACTGACGACAAGGCAAGTTAGCATGAATTAAAATTACATATAAACACATTCAGAACAGATGTCAGAAACCATTTTTCCCCACACATACACACACAGAGTCATAAATGTGCACAACAGCCCTTCAAAGTCATTCAAGACATTCAAGATACGATTAGATACTACCAACAGGGGAATTAAATATTGAAGAGTGTGTTTAGATTTTTTGATGGGCCTGATGACCTCTGTTCCTTCCCCAAACATTTCTGATAACATTCCTCTCTTCCTTTATCCAAACTGATGAAATATTCACTTCAATTTTTCTTAAGAACATATTTGTATCTTTCCAGGTCTTTCTTCTGACTGTAGTAGCTTTATCAACAGTCATTATAAGACAATTAGGAAAAAAAAAAAAAAAATCAGACTTCATGCTAGCAGACCTAAAACTATCATTTTTGCAGCATCAGGAACTCCACAGCTGACTAAGGTTTAGTGATCCCTGGTCAGACTATCTAAAAATCAAACATTTATTCCCTTTTGAGACACTTAAACATCGCTCTTACTTATCCAAGTTTCTCAGCACCTTCAGGTTCTGGTTCTCAGAAGTCGCTTTTCCAGAGCAGCATGCTAAGCTATTTAGTACTGTCACACACTTCTTTAAGTCCCTAACATATCTGGCAATTTGGCTTCAATATTGATTGAGGAATGCAAGAACTCATTCAAGACTACAATTGGAATCAATTTATCTTATACCCCTACCTCCTCCTGCTTTTCATTCTTTTTATAGGCAACATTAATATGCCTCTAATTTTTCTGAGGCTTTCCTTATAATATCTGTAATGTTTTCTGTACTATTTATGACATTCCTACCTCTTCACTTCCAAAACTGTAAACCCCCTGTTCTTTTGCTGTTCAAGCTACCCTTCAGCAACTCTCACTTCTCTATTTCAATTTCAGAGGCTTTCAAAAGGAACACTGATGGTGCTTCCATTAATAGAACTAGCCATGTTCAAAAGGTTCAAAGTAATTTCAACCATAAAATCTTGGCTATTGTTACGATATAACCCCATAGTTAGAACATAGAGGTGTAAAGTAAATCTGGAGGACAACTCCTAGCAAGAGTCATAAATTTGCACTAGTGATTATGCCCTTTCATGATCTGAATCAGTTTTTAATGAGTCACGAGCAATGAAGCACTTGGAACAGCAGCTTTTACATCTTCACAGCCTACAGTCCCAGAACTCAATGGTTGGGCATAAAACAGAGACTTCATAAATTCTTTCAAGCTGCTGTATCAATGCGAACCTTATTACATACTGCTTATTTATGTGCTTTAAAATAATGGTATTGCACAGTCTAACAAGCTTATAAAGTTTCTTTTCTTTCCTCAGATACAGAGCTCTTTCAACCCTAACTAAGCCCTTAACTATGTTTAGAAATAAACTAATTCGTGTTTATCAACTTCCATTAAACCCTAATAAATCTAAAACCTTGAAACAACTCATATCTCATAGACCTCAGCAACAAATGAGAGTGAGTCCAAAAAAGCAAAACTCCTTCAGAGCTATACAGGGAGAAATAAGAAACTGCTATCTGAATAGCCTTCTCATTCTCTAATTGAAAGAATAAAAACTTCCTTAAAATACAGCAAAGTAATAGAAACAAAGGTGGCAGATGCCCCATTTTTAGATTTAAATGTTGTTCCCTGCCATAAAATGCACACTTCAGCTTATCAGTAGGATTTCCCCTTTCCAGCTAACCAGTATCAGTAGGCAATCTAAACTCATCAGCCAAACCATACCA
The DNA here is from genome assembly GCA_013401255.1 of Urocolius indicus. Classification (NCBI taxonomy): domain Eukaryota; kingdom Metazoa; phylum Chordata; class Aves; order Coliiformes; family Coliidae; genus Urocolius; species Urocolius indicus. The sequence goes on from WBNH01010984.1 coordinate 183,327, forward strand.
CAGGACAGCAAACAAAAATTACTTGCCAGAAACCAACCTACTTCATTATTTCCTCACAATCTCTCTTTTAAGGAGAACATGACTGAAGCTGTTAGGGCTGTTCAGGCTATTCTTACATACAAAAACTGTCAGCATAACAACATCAAAATTCTCTCATGGAACTTCATTTGAATCACTCATTCAAAACAGAAGAAGTCTGGTCTTTCAAAATTATATAATGTATTTTGCAAGGAGAAAACCAGCCAAAGGGAACAATAAAACACTTTTATGACACTATTTTTCGTATTAGATTTGTCCCTGGACTGTATAAAAAGTAGCAGGCATGCTGTATGAAAAATGTGTGCCTCTCAAAAAAGTAGTAAAAATATATTTTATTACACACAATGATTCTTTGTGAAAATCTAAAATTAACTAAAACTTCTGTAATCCTAAAAAAAGTGTGCAATAATATCACACTGTCCTGCTGAAAAGTATGACGTAGGCACAAAGTTTAAGCAGATATTTATATTAGTACATAGATGAAGAGAAAAACTAGGTATGCTCTGTAGAACATTCACACATCTGATGAGGCCCATTTTTGTATTCAAGTACATCAAATCACAAAAATAAGTTGTCAGCAGAGTTCTTCCATACTATGCCTGCCTTGCTGCACACCTTACACAATCGTTTCACTGAAATCAATCAACTGGCTTTTAGCAATACTACATGTAACAAATCTGAAGAAGAAAAGGTATTATTTGCTCTCTTTACTTTTCTAACCATTTACAAACAGTAACGACTATCTTGGAAGCCCACCAGCTGTTTACATTATAGTATTCAACTAGGCCCTTTGCTGACTCACAATTTCCTCCATCACCATAAACACCTCAGATTTACTTTTTTCGTCTCATATCCTATTTTACTTTAGGCACTTATCTATTACTTTGGTAGATATTGCAGAAATCTCTGAAGAGAGTACAGTCTCATACCACAGCATCATGAAGTTTCCATATTTCTCTGTGGATTTTTTTTCCTTCTGTTGATCCCCACATTTATCCTTTCATTAAATGTAAATTCCTTTGCTGCAGCTAGAAAATAACAATTTGCAAGCCTCCTGCCCTTGCCCAATTCCACACAGGTATTCTATAATTCTACCAAACAGAAAATTCAGCAGAAGTTTTCTGGTTCCACAACTAGATACTGAAAAAAGCAGTATCAAATACAAAACTAGAACCTACCAGTCATTAGCATGCACTGATGAAGTTTACATAGAATTATTATTCTCATTTAATATTACTAGCAAATGCTTTCTAAACATCCTGTTGACTAAAGGCCTAGTCATGTGATAATGCAAAGAATTATCTGCATCATCATACATATAATGGGATATTTGCACATAATACATGAGGTCTTCCAACAAATGTTGATTATTCAGCACTATATTTACTACAGCATTTCTTCCTCACTAGTTTTGCTTGGACAATAAAAGCTGAATGTAGTCTCTGAAATAGGTCATTATTGCTAGACAAAGAAACCCTCTACTCTTTCCCAGAAAAAAAGACATGTTGGCACAAGACAGGATCATAAACTATGGCTTGCTTGCCATATCAGAGGGCATTAGTACTCTATATATGATAAAATTATATATTACCACTTTGGGTTGTGTGCAAAAGTGTCAAGCAGCATACATTCTACTTCAAGACATAAAAAGCAATTTAGGAGTGCTAACTTCAATTTATGTCTTTGTCAACTTGACAAAATTTAATCACATCTTCAGGCATAATTTTCAAAAGAATTTTAAAAAGCCAAAATGAAATACAAGAGGAGGTGTTAGCAGCAGTTAGCTCAAGTGGAAGTTCAATGTCTCGATTTGAAAGCACCACATATCAGAATTCATATAAAGTGCAAGTACAATTCCTTCCTTAGCTTCTGCAGACCATCACCTAAGTATACATATTCATGCTATTTTTTATAAATAATAAAACCAGTTGGGGATGGATATCTAAAAATAGTATCTATCATTTACAATAATACAGAACTGAATCATTACAGAACTTATGTTTCATCAGCTTCGAAGTTTTCAGATTTCTAAGGCTTCTAAGTAATGAAGATAATTTTTTCAGTACTGTACTACATCAAACTGGGCCATCTGTTAAGAAGTATCATTAAGACAGTAAATCCTCTGAGGGACAAAGCAGCAACATTTACTGCTTGCTTAAATAGTTATGGATGTTCCTAGAAACTGTTTGAAAAATTTTATGTGTGTATTCTTAGACCAAGATCCAGCAAGTTGTCTCAAATGTGATGGTCCCTGCAACCACAATGCACATGCTAGCAAGTTCAAGGCCTCAGTAAACATTTAACTACACATATTAAGTAGTACTCCCTGGTTAAGGAAGAGATTCAGAGGCCCTCCATTTGCATCTACAATGACACTGGAGGAATTTATACACCAGCAAGACTAGTAGCCCTGCAAGACCCAGGAACCATCTAATGCTGGAAGCTTCTAACACTCATTTGGTACAATTGTCACTTTAAATTTCTGAGGTGCATCGCTAGAGGCTGACACACAAATCCTGCTCTAGCAGGCTGCTGTTAATATCAGTTCCAACTCAGCACCAAAGAGACAGACAGGAACAGAAGGACAACACACATACACAGAGAATGCTTATTCTAACACTTTAAAAAGAAAGCCTGTTAGAGTTCTCTAGCCTTGTGATACCTGCATTTTCCTCATCTAATGGGATTTCCTCAATTAACATTCCAGCTATGCCTTTTCAGCCTGGTCCAGCATGCAACCAGGATTCAACATTGCTGAAAGAGAACAAGCAACAGGAACCTCCATCTCAACACCCCGTTTCAACAAGGAAAAATAAGGTTCTGCGTTCCAGGGTTATTTTCTCATTTTTATTCTGTATTTGTTCAGCTTAATTCAGAAATAAGCCCTGAGAGCACTGAGATCTGCATCAACCTCCAAATACTCGAATCCTAACATTATTGTGATTTTTAAATAGAGAGCTTAAAAATCCTTTACCAAAACCATGTACATTCAGCAGAGCTGCAAGCTTCAGCACCATGAAATATCTCTTTTTCAAACACAAGAATTTCTTTTAGGAAGAAGAGAGACTGGGCTTTTTCTCCTCCAACTCGTCTTCTTCTCCCCTTTCCCCCTTTAACTCAGTGCACTTATGGTTTTGTATGAGTAAGTCTTCTACACAAAGGAGTATCACAGAATGGCTTTAAATGAAGACTAATTTTAGTCTCAGGTTTATAGTAGGACCGAATATCTCATTCAAAAAGAATCGTTTCTGCCAGTGTATCCCCACATTTAAGCAGCTACTTGTCTTCCTTTCAAGCATGCACAGTCTCTGTCTTACCTCTACAAACACTGCAACACTGGTTCTCTGGAAGAACATGATCTTTTTCTGAGCAGTTCAACGGTGGACAAGTCTCTGTTACTTTTACTAAAACTCCATTCTGAAAATAAACAACATTTGAAAAAAGACATTGATGAAAACATGTGCAATGACAAGGATCACATCAATTTTCCATCAATAACTCATAATTCCTAGTGACATCACCAGCAAACTAGCAGACAGCAAGTTAAATTCATTGTTTACATGGAAAATCATGTACTTGGACATTACTATGCCTGGAGTTGAAAGAAAAGGCGGGGGGGAAAAAAAAGGCATTTAATATTAAAATTCCACACTGTTTTTTCCTAATATGTTGCTTCCAATTCTAGCTGTTTTTCTTCCAAATATTTGAAGGAATTTAAGAATTTCACTCAAGCTTTTTGGTTAAGACAGTCTTCCAGCTTTATGCAAGTCCAAGTTTACTCCTCTTATTTCATGTTCTCACTTAGAAGTTACTCAACTCACAACAGCAGACAAAAGACCAACATTTTCAAGTGGGGGGTCTGTGTGTTGTTCTGCTCTGTTCAATTAAAAGTGTGTCTATCCTTTACAATTACTGATCATCTAATTTAGAAAAATTAGGTCATTGAAAGGTATGGCAAAGCAGAAATCCCATCTTAAGATATTCACATAGAAAGTGCTGTGTAAAATGTAAGCCAAGGTCATGATATTTTTATTATTTTGATTTCTGATAGATTTAGAGTAAGACTGGGCATAGGAGGCTTACTGGGGAGATTTTACACCAAATATTATTCTACCTCCTTTCCATCCAGGAAATCAGCTCCACCATACCTTCAGACCAAGAGCTGTCCTGCTCTTCAGTTAGTGGTTTCATAACATCTTGTCCCAAAATAGCTTCTCTTTTTCCCTTATTCCCTCCAGCCTTCCTCATGCCATAATTTACCTCTTCAGCATCCCTTCTGCAGCTGTGCCATCACTGTGAACTGGCAAGCAGAGCAGAAACTAGCAACCGGGATTTTTGCTCAATAAGAGTTACAATAACCATCCCACAAGACTGAGTAATCCCATTTTCCAAAGGGCTGTGAAACTCCACTAAGAAAGCAAGCAGATACTGCCAATACATCATCTAATATGAATCTAGTCCCCACTCCTCCCAACATATTTTCCCTGATTCCTCAGATGGTGGAACAAAAAGGTGGAATAAGAATTTCTCTCTCCTAGAAGAAATAAATTACATTTTCAAGCTATCATGATTGCAGAAAAAAAAAAGTTTAAAAATATGATCCAAACACATCTAGGGCTGAGAAAGCAGAAGAAAACCAATAGCAAAAAAAAAAAAAAAAAAAAGCAGCAAAGTAAGTTATTAAAGCCATCATTCTTGTAATCTGAGAGATCAGATACGTGACTTTGAACAGATGATATTGACAATACCCATGTGTCTAACCTTGTATAAGGAAACAGCCCATATAGAAATAGCCTTGCTAGCCAGAAGCTTGCTTTCTTATCTACAAATACACAGTGCCACACTATGCCAAAAGACTAGCTCAGGTGCCAGAACTAGTGCAGGGAAAACTCTTTGCTGGCTATTAACCTCATCAGCCATGCCACACTGGTTCAGCTACATCACTTCAGACTCCAGAAAGAGCTCCATTAAGCTGCTCTACATGATTATGAACAGAGAAATGCCTGCAGAGTCTACAAGGTGCAAGTAACACAAAAGGTGCTCAGAAGCTAGCAGGACATACAAGTGAGAAGTGCAACTGATCTAGAGAATACAAAACTTCCTGTTCTAAAATCACTGTCCTCGAGATAGCTATCTTAAGATTAAGTAGGGCCAAGTCATTTTTCTTGCTTCCCAATTGTCATTCCTGTCATTACTGTTTTGTTTTGGTTTTTTTTAAAAAAAGATCATCAGGCATCAGGTTCTCTCTTTTTTTAAAAAAATAGCAAAAAAAGATATGTCCCCATAGCTTCACACATAGCATGCATCATTGAAGCAAGTGCCTACACCAGAATAGTGAAGTTAATGGAGGTATTAGGTCTCCTTCTGATTTGCCGTCCGTAAGTGAAAGGGAGGAATCCCCCATGGCTGTCTGTGCAACTGCAGCAGCAAAAGTGATAAAAGAACCAGACACACGGAGCCGTCATTTACTATCACGTTATCCAACTACCAGCTGGAAAAGCTGTGGCTATAACTCATCACCTATTCAAGCTCAGACAAGACAACTGCAGCAGAAAGGGTACAGTATGTCAACATATGGACAAGAAGTGTCGCCTGGTCAAAAATATGGCAAGAAATCATATGAAACTTAAATTAGTGATCAGGTTGAGTCAAAAAGCTATAGACAAACTCAGTCCCAGCTCATATCTTCTTTAGTGAATCACAAGGAGATTTTAAAAAGCACAAAATGAGAATTCCATTTATTTAACCACAGTCAACTTTTATTTCCCTAAGTTCCCCATTTTCTGCAGAACGTGCATTTTGGCAAAATAAATCAAACATATTTGTAATTCAATTTTAAAACAATTAAACTCTTTTGACATTGACTACTCTTTGGATTAAAATCAATTTGTTTAAAACTGGTACAGATCCAATTATAAGAATTATCATCATTAGATTTCAGATTCTATCCACTGAGATAAGTAAAAACAGTTCACACTTCCAAATTATTGCTTCAGGCAGTTTTAGAAATGCTACTAACTTTTTATACCCAATTCACATATGCAGTCATAGAATCTGGACAGAAATAGATGTCAAAAAGACACTCTTCTGAAATAAATAAGCCAAGCTCCAACTGTGACACAAAATCTACAAAGAATGAGTTCTGGAGTCAAAACTTTACAACAAAATAATTAAATTTCTTGTAATTACAAAGGTAAGTACATAAAAAAATTGGCTGTAAGCCTCATCTGTGACATACAGTGAAAATCTAAACCACCAACAGCTCAGCTCTGATTATCAGCTTTGTAAAAATAGCAAGATTTAAGATAAGTTTAGTTTGTATTTTAGTTGTTGTTTGGAGCCTTTTCCTCCCCTTCTTGTTTTAGCTATTATTGATCAGCCTTTCAAGAGAAAGTTCTAAATAGAGTTCTTAGCTGTCCCTCTCAGAACCACATTGGTCTTTATGAAAAACTTTTTAGTCCAGCTTCCTGAAAGTAAGTGGAGCCCTGTCCACCCCTTCTAGCATGTGTATGGTTCTCTCTGACTGCCTGCTCCAAGCATTAATGAAGAAGAACTTACTCTTATACCCTTTGCTCTCAAACTGATGGTCCAGTTATGATGCCTGTTCATATAATTCTCAGGCATTAACCCTAAGTCAGCTGACCAGCAGTAAACTCTCAATCCAACAAAAAGTATAGAATTCTTTCTATTGACTTCAAATGAGTCACAGGATCACACTGATGAAATCCACAAACCAAAATAGCCACTTGTTGAATGCAAAATGGTTCAGCTTTCTAAAGCACAAACACACTCGCTTTGTTATTTCTTTTTTGGAAAGACCTCAAGAAGCTAAAGAAATGGGACAACAGGAACTGCAAGGAGTTCAACAAGTGCAAAGCCCTGCACTTGGGAAGGATCAACTGCATACACCAGCATGTGCTGGGGTCACTCTGCTAGAAAGCAGCTTGGCAGAAAAGGAGCTGGGAGTCCTGGAGGAAAGCGAGCTGACCATGAGCCAGCCATATACTTTTACAGCAAGGAAGTAACAAAGTATCACCAGCAAATTGAGGGATACAATGCTTCCCCTTTGCTCAGCACTGGTGAGGCCACACCTGGAGTGCTGAATACAGTGCTGGCCTCCCCCCTGCAAGACAGAGATGGAATAACTGGAAACACACCAGGCACTGTCCATGAGGGTAAGAGAATCAAGCACCTCTCATGGGAGGAAAGGCTGAGAGAGCCAGGACTGTTCAGGCAGGAGAACACATGACTCAGGAGGCATCTTACCAATGCATATAAATACCTGAAGGAGGGTGCAAAGAGGACAGAGACAAGCTCTTTCCAGTGGTTCTGAGTGACAGGACCAGAAGAAATGGGCACAAATTGAAATACAGGAGGGTTCATCTGAACATCAGGAAACACTTTTCCAGTGTGAGGGTGACCAAGAACTGCCACAAGTTGCCCAAAGTTGTGAAGACTTCAACCGTGGAGATATTTAAAAGCCCCCAGGACACAGTCCTAGGCATATGGCTCTAGGTGACCTTGCCTGAGCAGCATGATTGAACAAGATGATGTCCAAAGATCCCTTCTAACCTCAACCAGTCTGTGATTCTTAAAAACACCTGTGCACTCTTGTCCCTGTGTCATTGTAGATTAATCTAGAAAGTGTCCGTGGGCAGGATTCCAGCTGGGAATGGCTGTCCATCAGTAACAGCTGTGCTTACAGTTAAGAGGATGTGCATCATAACTAATCCAGACTAAAAATGCTTTTATCTGAACTATAAAAAAAAAAACTGCTTACAGCCTGATGAAGAAAATCTGTGTGGATCCATCAGTATTATTATTTTTGTTAGATGGAAAAAATACAAAGTTAAAAGCCTCTTAAACTTGGATCAGTACCTCTGCAAAGAATAAAATATCAATCTTCAAATAGAAACGTGAAATTCCAACTTTATCTTTCTGACATTACACCATCTACAAGTATAATCTCCTTCACAGAAAGAAGAGCTTCTCCTAAAGAGTTTTAAACCATCTTTATCAACACTAATAAATTTACAGCTGTTGTGTACCCTCTACTACATTCCTTCATGGATCAACAGCCTTTAAAATTTGATGCATTTTTCAAGTCTGGAAAATTAAACCACATTAATTCTTTTTTTTTATCCTTTCCATAGCCCAAATCCCTTCCTTTATTCATACAACATCTTGTCCAGCAATAGGCTTGCACAGGACAGGAAACAACAACTACAGCCACAGTTTGACCCATCACCATTCATCCTTTACCTATCATGCATTCCTATTTGAAGCAGTAGATAAGCATGTGTTTTGCTTACAGCTTTAAGAGGTCATGCTGAAGACACATTCAATCATCTTCCTGTCTGGAAACACATCATCTCATAGAAGCAGAGGTAAGCACATACTGATGTCTGAGTCAGAATGGCAAGCTTTGCTAATCAAATTGAAACATATCTGTGGAATTTAATTTAGTTTTGAGACATGGACCAATTTTTTTCATGGTACTGCATTTACTGTATTTGCTGTTACAAATACCTACCAATACTCTTCATTCGATACTTCTCAATATTCTCCATTAACACAGAAATTGCATCTTACAGCAATTAGCACTGCCACAGCATTTTCCTTTAACAATAAATGAAATGCAAAAGCTCTTTTACTTATTCTAGTCATTGCTAATATGTCAGCTATTTGATGATCAGTATTTGCTTTTAATCTTCATCAATGTATTATCCTACCCATAGCAAGGAATACAACACTCTTATTTACAGCACTGAAAAGTTCCACAGACGTAATTCGGATCACTCTCTGCAGTCTCACTTTAATGTGCAAATCCTCCAGTTCTCATGTCATACATGCACCTTCCCTCCCAAATAAACATTCTATGTGATATTATAAATAACTGGCATCTTAGTCTATCTTCAAGGAAATGACCTTGCCCACGTATTTGTACACACAACACTGAGCGCCTTCATGCAGCTAAACGCTAGCACCCGTATAGTTATTCTATGTAACAAGCTGCTTTCACAACATCTGCAACCAGTTATTGTCCATTTCCATTAGAGAACATAAAATTGCTACTCTATACACTCAGCTACAAGCACAACAATAACTAGATCATTGTAATCTTTTCCAAATGTTTTTCATAATTTTTCTAGCATACTGATCTGTCAATAAGATTTGTAAACCTCCCCTTTGCCACCCTTCTCCATCTACAAATTTAAAAGATGTAAACCCAAAAATAGTTGAAAACTACTGTGAGAGCAAATAGTTGTGCCTTTCTGAAGTGATAAATCATATTTAAAGAACATGCACTCTCTCAAAAAAAAATACACAGCAGAGCAATGGGCCTTTTATAATCACCTACTACTCCTCTCTTCTTCTAAGGCTAGTCTTGACAACAACTGGTTTTTGTCATGCTTGTAAACCCTGTAGCACGTTCTTATATTCACATTGTTCCCTTAATGCTCCCACCTAACACAGCCTCCATCTACCCATGTTCTTAAATACTGACTGTAGTTGTCTAAGTGTTAACAACTCCCCAAGAAAGACCTTTGTCCAGTTCAATACTTAGTAATTTTCCTCAGTTACTAGCAGGTCTACATATAATTTAAATAATACTATGGAAAATCTCGAGTAACTTGAATAATATAAGCCAAAAGGCTTCCAATTTTAGCAATTTGGCCAAAATTAGTTACTGAATCAAGATACTGCTAAAATTAGTTGCTGAATCAAGATATTGCTGCCATTCTAGCACTCCTGGAAACAAAAATAAAAGAAAACACTCCTCCTAGTCATTTTGGCCATGTTTTTAAGGCCCTGCAATGGTCATATTTCTGCTTTGGTTTTATATTTGTAGCTTTGAGTTCTAAGTCACCTTTTCAAGACAACATATGTCACATTTGCATGAAGGAAGCCTAAAGAAATGCACTAACTTATCACTGTCAGTTTCGAATGCTACACATACATTTAAAATTAGGAAAAGTTTATACAAATGAAACTTACTCGACATTCCCTGCAGCTCGTGGTTAATATTCGTTGACCTTCTGCTAGCACTTTGCCTCCGTAGATACACTTTGCTGTAATTTGAGAGAAGGAGGAAGAAGATTAAAAATAAATTAAATCTGTATTTAAGTAGCAAACAAATGCAAGGTGCGTTTGTAAATGTACAAAAGCAAAACCACAGCACAGAAGTAAAAGTAGCATTCACTGAATAGACTATGAAAAAATATGAATACATTAAAAACATGATGCATTTTGCTTTCATCAGAAGACAGTATTATGTATAATTACAAAGTAGCTAACAAAAAATTCATTTTAAGAGCAAGTAGCATCCTTATACAAACCAAAGAGAAGGAATAAGAGCATAAGACAGTACTGGATCAAATTCATTTGTATTTGATAGAAAATATTTTCATGTCTGACATTCTGTAGATTAGTATTATTTGTATTATTACAGGTCTTCATGACTCACTGCAAGAAATTGAGACACTTATTAGTGTACTGTTCATCAAAGGGAACAATCTAAGCATACATTTCAATTAAAACTTCTCATTTTTTTGTGGACATAAAGGTCAAGTCTTCAACCAGCTGGAGCACTGCACAAGCAGATTAGTTGCAGCGAATGACCATGCTAAGTCAACAAACTAAAAATCTGTTTGGAAAAATATTCTTAAAGCACACAATAAATAAGCAGGAATTTCCCAGGAAATTAAAAACTCCTACTTGAAAAAATTCTTATCTCCTGCTAAAGATAACCAGCTCTACGACTGAAACTACAGATTGCAACACGTGAGCACTCCTTGTTCACTTTAAGGGCAAGTAAACTAGTTAGCTTAGGACTTCTGCCACTGTGAGAAAGGAGGCGGCCTCCAGTAGGGCTACGGCAGCACACAGCTTGGTCAAGTCTTACCACATGTATCACAGTCTTCTTGGAACTAGATGTTCAAATTTCAGTTCCAGAGGACAATAAATCCATTCATTAAAAAGAACGGTTGGACAGTTCCTCCTCCTTCACTGACTTTGGTGCCTGCAGAGTTTTTGTTCTGACATTCTCACTCCTCCCTTCTACTTCAATTTTACACCTGCGCAGTAACTTTCTTCCCTTTCTCCAATATGTTAATCACAGGGGCATTGCCAACAGCACTAATTAGCTCAGCCTTGGCAAGCAACAGGTCTGTCTTGGAGCTGGCTGACACTGGCCCCACCAGACACAAGCATACACAGAGAAAGTGGAAGAGTTTAAAGTACTCAGTTCTCAAAAAAGTCACAGACTATCTAGCAACAATTTAACCTCACTTTCTCCTCTCTTGAATACTAAGGTAAGGGAAGCAGACACAGGTGCATGTGTGTACTCCCTTGTGGGTGATACCAACAGCAGTATTCCACAGCAGCAACTGCCATAGCCAGTTTGAATCCCAATTGAAGGACCACTAGATCAATTTTCATAAACTTTCATGTGTAAATTTGTTTCTAAAGACCTTTTGTTTAAACTTACAGCCTTGAAAATGCTTATTTTAAAAAGATTGAAAAAAAAGTATGCACAAGATTACCAGTACTCAGTTTGCATCGACAGCAATGCATTTCAAACACAAGCTGCTTTGTTTTAGTAGCCTAGTTGTCTTCATTTTTCTAAAGGTGCCCTAGTTTTTATGCCCAAGTTGTTGTCATCTGACTTGAGAAGAAAACTTAAGATCAGTAAGCTTTATTTAAATCCAGAAGCCCAGTAACTCTTTCTGAGAGAATTTGAATTAGAGAAAGGTCCTTCTTCCTGTCTATTCTTCTGCCATGACTGCTTTTAACAAAGAAATGGATGCGTCAGAAAGCAACCATGAGGTTTTAAACAAAATTATAGTAGTTTGTCAAATATTAGTTGAAAGGCTAACAGAAGATGGCAGGGATCAAAACAGAACCACCTCATTTTTAAAACCCTTAACATATCAGACATTAGAGCTACTTTGTTCGTTAACCCTCAGCTAAGACAGGAAACTGTTCAATAATCCAGTCATTCAATAATCCCTAGAGACAGTAAATTACAACTTGATGATTCTATCAGAACTAAATAGCAAAAGCACAGAGAAATTAACACCTGCAGTGCAGCTCTTTGGAAAGCCTCAGCAATTACTACTATCTACCCAAAAGTGAGTGACTGTGGCCCTAGCACATCATTCTGTCAAGGAGCTGGCATTTACAATCAATTTCAATCAACTTCTATACATCTCTTCCCATTGACTGACATGCTGAATTCTTGTCAGAATAACGAGTCAAGTTTGTGCCAATCACTGACAAAAGACAAGTTTGATTGTTCATCTTTCCATTACAAATAACAGGAACACAGATTATTCAATGGGGATATATGTGGAAATCTACAATTTTCTGCCTCACAATTCCTTTATGTTAGATTTTGGCCATTGTGCATACATGCATGTCAGCGAAGGAACATCAGGAGAAGTATCCAGTTTCATGAAAGAACTTTCTAGACTCTCAATGTTACAAAAATATTTTAAGACAAAAATACAGGCCAGCACAGCCACTTTGCCACTCAAGTACTCTCTTCATAAACATCTTTTATGAAGAATACTCAGGCCAACTTATAACTGAGAGAAATTAGACTATATGCGTAAACAAGAGCGAGTGCAAGCTCACAGCCAAAGGACATGTGTGCATGGGACTAATGAATTCAACGACTGAAGAAGGGTGACAGAAAAAGTGTTGTTGTTTTCCTAATAAATTTTTAAATATTTCAATATCCCTGCCTTAATAAATTATTGAAAAACTCATGCATGAAGTTTACTAGTCTCCAAGAACAGAGCAGGGGTGGGAAGATAATTTTTGCTTCTTAAGATTGGTATCAGTGTTCAGCTTAAATTTCCACACATAAATTGTCTTTGTCCCTTGTATTACTACAGATGAGGCAGTAAATATGGAATAGTCATTCCAGGAGTGTTATTTAAATCCTTCATTTCCAGAACAAGGAACTGAAAGCCGACAACACTGATCATAGAATTTCCCTTTTTTTTCCTTTCTTCTCATGAATGTATTTTTAAATAAATTACAGCAAACTATCACTCCACACAGTGACACTAACCCAGGGCTTGAAATTCTATCATGTTTATTTTAAAGAATTTTCAAGCCCAAAACAAAAGACAGATAATAAAATAATAGCTCAGTAAAATAACAGCTCAGTTTCTTACTCATCACAAGTTCAGACCACAGGTTCGAACATCAACAGCAGACAACAAGTCGAAGCCAAGTGTGGCTTCCCAATCCTGAATAAATAGATGAATAATTTTAACACTGACAATAGGCAAAAAGAGGATCTTAGAAATTTGCAATGCTTGTTCTGCAATTATTTATTTTCTTCTTAAATCAAGTTTGCTACTGAGAATCATGTTACCTGAATTACCGGGACCTATCAAAGTTTAACTCTGGTTAAGCAGAGGGTAAAACTCAAAACTCTGCATGATATACTTACCCTTGCATACTTTGCAGCACTGGCTTTCCACATGCACTGGGAGAGCATCAGGAGGACAATCAAGAGGGGGACAGGACATCCTTCGGCACTCCACAACTCCACTCTAAGAGAGAATTCAACAACAGCTCTTGTAATTAGTGAGGATTTTATACAAAACACAGAAGATAAAACTATTTAAGTAAACTGAAATGCCAACATGTATTACGGACCCAGTCTTCAAAAACAACCTCAATTCAAAATGCATCTGAAGTTGAACCATCCTGTTTCAATACATATTATTGGTTTTACCCCACTTTCCCCAGGCAAAGCATATTAAGAGGAAAACCTAAGCCCATTTTTACAAGAACATAAGCATCACTTTCTGTAGGCTGTGCCAATCATCTCTGAGATTTTTAACAACCAGCTTTCTATTTTCTTGAGCAAACAAAGACTCTCTTAAGATATTTATCAAATAATTTCAATGAGACAAGGTTTACATACTAATTCTCTTCCGTTCCTCAGTTTTTCAGTGATAAACACCGAAACCAGAATCTGCATGTTGTTACCATACAAGATGCAACTCAACATCTATGAATACTATTAAGATAATGCTTCCTTTTTGAAAAAAAACCTACTGCATTGAAAACAATTCCTAATCAAGCACAGACAATGCCACGCTTTCACCCCAAAACTGTAAAATCCTCACAGATATAATTAGAACAAATCAGAAAGCGTTGCCAAGGGAAAATAGATTTTATTTATGAAGCTTGCACACAGGCAATGACACATGTTTGTTTATTTATTTATTTTACTACTTCACTCCCTATTGTTCATAGTGCCACCAGATGCACACCCAACACATCATAATTCTCAGTCAACAATTATGTATTCAAGGACCACTTTCACATTTTAATTAGGTCCTACTACTTAAACGGTTTAGAAATTCTTACTTTGCAGGTGCAATTCCTGCAGTGATCATCTTCAACCCATGAGTCTTTGTCTCTATAGATCAATCCATTTACTTGACAAGTCTTCTCACAATGACAGTCTTCCAATTGACTCAGCCTGGTTTCTGCATAATTTAACTATAAATGAAAGTAACTTGATGAGATTTCTGCAATTCAAACACATGATTTGAAAAAGCAAATATAAGAAAGCAGTACACTTATTTTTAGCTGAACCAAGTTTGACTACAACCTTAGAAACACTGAACCAGGATGTTAGCAGGTATAAACTATCTACTCCTTGGACTTCGATGGAGCTATCCATGCTAAACGACAACAGTTTGACTAGTGCAGTTTGTCAGTTTGTTCCTTATACCATAACAACCCCTACTAAGCTCCCCTCAAAAATGTCAGGACACAACCAAATGTACACAAACTATAGTTGCAATTTAAAAAAAGCAAAATACATCTTAATTGCTTATCAACCTGATGACTTGAAGACTGGCAGACTGACTTTTCCTAATCATCCCCATATCATCAGTGTTAAGCATCAGCCAAACTAATACTTTCTGACTTTTAGAAAGGTCTCAATCTTAACTAGCAAGTGAGATTTGGAGGGGAAAGAAAGTATTTTATCTCAGTGTAGTATAAACTATCCCCAGACTGTAATTAATGGAGAAGGCATACTAGATTAAACCCTGGGCTGGTGGCTAGCTCTTAACACTCCTTACTTACTGTTCCCATTATCTTCTCAATTCCAACCATTAAAATGCGTATCAAGAGGCTAAAACTGATGCATTTCTTCCAACTATTACATCTGCACGCTAGGAATTGCTATGTTTACTGATGAGATACTATGGAATAACAAGTGGGGGGGTAGCAGAAGCAAAGGACAAGGTGACTTGAACCACCCTCTCTCCTAAACCATATCAGAAATCTCCCCTTCATACAGGTACCATCTTACCATCCGTCAGAAAGAACAACTCTCATCTACACATACCTTGTACTCAGTGATCTCCAATCCTTAAGAGCATTCAAAATTACTTTCCTATTTACCAATACTAAAAAAAAATAGATATATAAATACAGACTTCATATTGATACATAAACATGTGCCTTGTTCGGGCCTCAAAACTGCCACTGCTCTCAAAACTACCGTAGTGCTCAGTCAATGAGTTTCTCAGTGTCTTTATTTTTTTTACACTGACATTTGTTTTATGCATATAAGCCATCACACTGCAGCCACTGAAAATAGCAAGGCTACCTAAATCTGGCACAAGATGAATGTATACTCTATTCTGCTATAAATACAATGCTATTACCCTACATTATAGGTTGCTACATTTTAATAGTAGCAAATGTTATTAAAAAAAGGAATGCACAGTGCTGTAGTATTTTTTAACATAATGCCATCTACCTAAATTTGATCTATTTCCATCCTCTAAAATTCCATCCACTTTAAGTGAAAATATTCTAATGTGTCCTTCCTCATTCCTGCCAGTAAAACAGCAACATATTTATTGGAAAGAAAGAAAACCAGAAATACTAGGCCAGTTTCTGGGAGGTCTGGAGGGATTTTTTGTTTTCTTTTGTGTTTTTTTTCCCCTCAGCAGACTTCATGAGAAACAGCCCTAAATAAAAGCTCCTCATTTCTTAAATCGTTATTCTGGAATAATAGGGGATTGCTACTCATCTCCCCCAGTCTCAGCATGATCTCGTGACTTCAAGACTTCTTTTTACATTTTAGAGGCAAAACTATGCTCTTGCTGAGCTGCTTATTTTCAGTAGAAAGCCTTTTCCATTTAATTATATTTATATTCAATTCAGTTTAAAAGATGTTTGGTTTGTCTTATACATCTGCTTTATTTACTTTTTTTTACTTTTTTTTAAATTCCTTATTCCATATAAGTAGGTCATACAAATTTTAGACAGAGAGGACTTTTTGAACATGGTACTTGATACAGTCCTTTGTCTGTCCTATGAATTATGCCCTAGAAAAGGAAGAAAGGTCTAAGACAATAAATACTTTCCATGTGTTAAGTTTGTCATTTGCATTATCCTAATAAGTTTTCTTTATTTAAAAATCATTTGCCTCATGTTCTAAGAAACATCTTTAACCATAGCAAACCAATCACATGGAAGTCACCAGAAAGAAGGCATGCAACAACAGAGGTCAACGAACGTATCACAGCCCACAGAATCTGATCAGAAACAACAATTAACTGTGACCTACTACACTAGAGTGATTAGAAAAATTCCACTTGTTTCTAAACTTCAAGTCTTCATGGCAAAATTTCTGCTGAGCTCAATAAAATTCCTTACAAACAGGCGAAATACCCTTCCAAATGTTCCCAAATGCACAGAACTTGATTTGCTGAACATGTAAAACACCAGTAGAAAATTCTCAAGCTTCAAACATTTTATAGGTTAAGAACAGAAATAAGAGGAAGTATCAGCCTACACCATAACAAACATTTTCCACACATTAAACAACTCATAAATTCTCAACACTCAGGAATCTTTAGCTAGCCATCATTCACAAAATACAGTTAACACTTTCCTTGCTTCTCCTCTGCCCATACAAATAACTGAAAGATGACAGACTTCTGTTAAAAACGTACTGTTTCTGGCTAAATGAATAAAAAAATATCCAAAGAAATACCCTAAAACTATCAAAATTTACAAGGAAAATTTTATTATTCGTAAAAGTAGCTATGGCTATATAAATCCATGATGCAAACAAACCAGATGAACTACTCCATTAATCACAGAACCTTAAGGGTTAGAAGGGACCTGCCAGAGCAGGACCACCTCGAGCAGGTCACACAGGAACTTGTCCAGGTGGGTTTTGAACGTCTCCAGAGAAGGAGACTCAATGACCCATCTGGGCAGCCCCTTCCAGTGCTCCCTCACCTGAACAGTAAAGAAGTTTTCCCTTGTCTTTCTTTGGAAACTCTTGTATTCCAGTTTGTAACTGCTGCCCCTCATCTTACCACTGGACATCAAGTGCGTGATTTTCTTTGCTTTAATTTAACCCAAGCTTCAACCTTTCTGACCTCAATCAAGGAATGATTCAGTAGAAAGTTTTCTGCTGGAAGTCTTCATGTAACAAGCACATTTGAATACAAAGCACACCCTAGCGTGGGCCCATCATTTGCCAAAAATAAATTACATTGCACTCAAAGAAATGTAGGAGATGCCCAGACTGATTTCAGTAGATTGCTCAAGTTGCTTGAATTATTTTAGTCATTATGTTTGCATAGGAACTAACAGTATTCCAGCATGGCAGTTGGGAATCCTGAAATCCAACATGATCCTTTTCTCCTGCAGCATATTAATATTTTAGACAGATTTCTAACACTCTGATCTATCTCTGTAAGGACATAAGATAAAATCAATTAAACAAATATATTGGAAAGATGTGGAATTAATTCAAATTATGATTAAAACAAACTAGGATTTAAAAGCTACCATGTATTCATCTTTAAAAGCTGTGTCTTCACAAGACATAGGGAAGAAGAGGACATTAATGGTGGCTAGCTGGTTACAGGTCTTCATCAAATGGTCCTGTACATAGTCCTCCAACAATATGGTATAAACAATGCTGGGCCCCTGATATAGCCGCTTTGTCTCATCCTGAGCCAGTATTGGACTCATGGGACCCTGAGGTAAAGCCCAAGCATGACTCCTCCTCTCTATGTACTGCATAATTTACACTACTACCAAAATTATTAGTGCTTGAAGCTGCTAGTCTGACGTTTTCTTCCCAGGCAAGCCCTGGTCCGAGTCTTCACAGTTTTACATTATATAAACTGCACATACACGTTCACTGCAAACAACATTCATGGGTCTGTTCAACACTGCAATATATCTGAAATCTGTGTTTAAGGGAGAAACTGAAATCCTAGATATAGGGAAACCTATAAACAACAATTGGACATGGAACCACAGGGCTCTCTTTTCCTAAATGTCATGTCCATGCTCCATATCTCTTGGTGCAGAACTAGGAGCTGGAGTTTATTGCTTATGTACATTAGCAAGCTATTCTGTGATCACCTGCCCTGCTAAACAGGATCTCTGCGGGCAGTTGCCTTGTTTTTTGCCTGGCCATACATCATGTCCATCGGATTTACTTGTATTTACATTAGCACCACTTCTGGCTATTGTGGCTAGGTCTGTAAAGCCAGACACAAACCTTAATGCTTCCCTCAAGCCCCTCTATTTTTAACCTGCATTTGTCTACCTAATTAACTTCCTTTCCAGCTGAATGCATTTTGTCCTGGACAACAATATTCCTTCAACAACTGCACCAAAATAGCCAGTGTACTGGTGTAACAGAAAAAGAACTTGCAATGAAGAATTGTCCCAGCACTACTTTATGGAAGCTTTATGGAGTCTTTGCAGTACAAATGCTGTGTTATTTGCTTCCCCTCGTAAAGTACTAGCAAGCAAAAATATAATTAACAGCACAGAAAGCAAGTTACTTTATACAGTGCATAATTGGAACTTGCTCATACCACCAGCAGGGCTCAAAATAATTGCCTCTCTTTCACAGCACAAGCAGCAAACTGAACTAAAAGCTTCACATTTTGCATTCAGAGTCAGCCTGTCCAAAGCATGTCAGCTGAGCAAGTGGATTGCCAGTGTTATGTGCACACTCTCTAAAAAACAAAGTTTCCACATTCCTATTAGGAAGGAAAAGAACACTCAAAGGCAGCACAGTAACAAGTATAATGCTTTCAAGGTAGTAGCACTATCCTGGTTTTGAAATTCCTGTTCAGTAACTATACTAAGATAAAAGACATCTACAGATTGGTTTTAGTAACACTTAAGTCTGTAAGTAATTATTGCATAAGTGCTGTTTCAGATGGGACAATTCATCACGTTTTACCACAGGCCAGAGGATTCACCAACATTAACCTCAAAAAGTGTTCACAGACTGCCCCTTAACATGCATCTGGGAGCTCAAACACCTCCAAAACACAGTTTCCTACCCCAAAACTACACCTCAGCCTTAGCTGAAGGGCCTTGGCTAACATAAAGGTCAACTGTGTATTGCCGCAGTGGAGCCTAAAGAAAATCTCCAAAATCTCTAACAAATAAAAGAACAATCCTATTATCATTTCCTATTCATCCTATTCAGAATCTAAACACACAATCGAAAAACACCATACCACCTGGAGCTGGGTTAAGTTTTACACTGGTAAAAACCATTGATCAAAGGATATGTCAAGATCAGCACAGTTGGCAGCTTCACAGGTATTTGCATTTTGGTGCCTCATTTCAATTCCTGGGAAGGAGACTACGCCAGTCCTGAAGACTTCATAAGACTTCCCACAGGCAAACATACACCCTCTAACAGCATCACATGGTGAGGAAATTGTGGAGGGATTTCAGTCCTTTGTTTCTGCATTTATCCCCCAGCATGAAATGGGAAATCATGCTAAGGCTTCTTAAAAAAAAAAAAAAAAAAAAAAAAAAACCCACACAAACCAAAAATCAGACCCCAGGCATTTTGTCACTATCTCACAAATAATAAAGCAGACAATAGAAACTGTGCAAGGCTTAAGTGACATCCATGAAGCCGTATCCCTAAGTCCACTGAAGACAGAGCTACTGGCAGGAAAAAATAAAAATGGCTCTGCCATGAAAATGCAGAATAATTGCAGAAGAAATAAATACTATGGTGGTCTTAGCACAGAAGGAAATGGGCAATTGACAAAGAAGCTTAGGTACCTACTTTTGCAGTCATTTTTGCCAGGAGCTCTTGCAAATCCATGATTCCTTGCACCAGACTTAAGAAATCACTGCAGGTTGGGCATGCTCAATAAAGGAAGAGTAAAAAGAAATGGAAAAGAAGAAGAGACACAATAACCCATAAATAACCAACAGCATAGCAGCCTTGATTTATCCAAACATAAAATGCAATCTGTTTACACTGAATTTCTGCCTTCTGAAAGTCAGCACATGCAAAAATGACAAGCCTGAAACTATTACTTTTAAAACAAAGTCATTTGTATCAAAAAATCTAAAATAGAGAGAATAAAGAAACTACTACTTACTGCGATTCAGATCAGGACACTGCGTTATATAGCCATTAGGTACAAAGATGATTTTCACATCTTGAATAACACCCTTTGTAAAAGAAGAGAAAAATGGTAATACAGATTGCAAGCATTCACTTAGATCTGTACAAGTTGTTTCACAAGTCACTTCTCAAACAGGTACAAAAAATTGACTGGCTCATTCTTCCCATGAGGAAAATAACTGAGGATGGACAAAACAGAACAACTCCTCCTATCTTCCTGTGTGCTTGGATATCAATTTTTACACAATACAGAAATAACATTGTTTTGTCTTTTGCAATCACCAAATGTAAGCTGCTTAAATGTCTTAAAATGGGATAAGACTGGTGAAAAAGCAGTGAAATAATAACCCTTACTCAAGCCTATGACACACTTTTCCAAAAGACAGGAAAAAAACCTACAGTAATATTTCTTTGTGATTTAGCTAAATAAGCCTGTGAAATTAAACACTATGAAAAGAGAAGTAATAATAGAAGAGGTAAGTAAGAGTCTGAACTTCATTTTTTTTGTTTAGTTTAGTCTACTAGCTTTGTAGTTCAACAGGCACTTTGTGTAATTGTGCCATCAGTTAGAACTAAATCCCCTCTCTAACTCAGACAGATGGAAAGATGCCCTATACAGGACTGGCAGACATCAGAAATCCAAGGTCAGAGCAGGTTGTATAAGGCGCAGAAACTGAATAGGGCAGGACAGGAGACAGGAAGGAGGAAAAGGTCGAGTGCCAGTTGCATCCTCTGTTGTTGTCCCTGTCTTGCAACAATATTCCTCATGGAAGCACCAGATATGAGGGGTTGCATAGTATCCCTGCACATCTGGGTCCCAAAGAACCCTAAATCCTTCAAATAGCCTAGGACATGCTGAAGTTTATGTTTGCTCTTTTAAGATCACTACAAAACTCTTGTTCTGTCTTTGCATAATATGCCACAAGATCTCCTAGGTTTAATAACGTCACAGTCACAAAGGGAAAGTAAGCAAGGGAAAACAGGGACTTCTAGCATTGGTATTTGCACTTTCCCTGCCTGGTCATCAGACATCGTGATGTGGCTCTGTCTCCTCTGAGACACAGAACAGCTTATGTAATTTGAAGAGAAATTTATCATCATGGCAGTTGTTACCTAATTAAATCACTGAGTTGTAAGACTGTTTTAATTTTCACTTAAATTGCAAGAGTGAGTTTTGCAATCTGAGAACATAGTCACTTCCACAAAACATTGAACTCCATCCATAAATAAAATATAGGTGTTAGATAGCTCTGGAAGCCTGGCAAGTACAGTAAGTAACATTTCACATGTACACGTTCATTTACTCAACCAGCAGAAAGCAACCAGCAAGTACCACTTCCTGCTTATTGTTTCATTATCAAATATTAACTGAAGATATTAATTGACATAATCAGATCACACTGTATTTCTTGCAGAAGTACATACGTTTATTAACCTTTTCATCTAGGAGACTGATGAAACTATCATAATAATGAGAAGTAATACTGTCACTGGAAATGGAACATCCTGAAAGTCCTATTACATACTTTCTCCCCGCAGTCATCAGCTAGAAATTAAGAGGTGAGGCACAAAAATACATTACAATGCTTAAGCTTATCCAGTGAAAACCTCAACCAGAAGTAAATAAGATTACAAAGTTTCACTACAACACATCACACAGCTAACAAGATATCGTCCAGAGAGAAGCAAGAATCTGTTTTCCTCAGCTTGTTTTTTAAAAGTGCATATTGAACTTCAAACCTGTTTGTTGTATCACAGTCTCACCACTCAATCATCTTTTGGATAGATTTGCATTGAAATACAACCTGAGGAGGAAATATGACTACTTTTTGTGTCTTAATTTCTGTTTACATTAAAGCACATTACCACAGAAAATAGTATGAACTTCAATTCACCAATATAGATGTCTTCTAAGCCTATAAACCCTCTGAAGCAGAATTAATATGATCAAATATGGAAGTGAACCTTCAAAGGCCAGAAATTTTGCTGATGTATTTTTTTAATAGGAAGACTTCATTACAGGCAAACACTTATTACAGCCATAATTATTGTAACTAACACATGAAAATACTTGGACTCTTTCTCCTTCAGCATTAAGGAGAGCTTTCTATGACCAGAGTCAAAAGGAGAACTAGGCATGCACAGCTCCTCAGGGGAAGCCCATAGACCTAGTGCACTCGTGACATCAGGATTTGCTCTTGACAAGGAGATGTCAGGAGTCAAAATCTTCCTGGTTTTTTTCCTTTCCCAAATGGGCATCACTTTCATGTTAGCATTAGAGCATTTGGCTAATTACAACCAAAGTTTCAGATCAACATCAGGACTCACTAGCTTCAACAGTCTTGATCTGTGCAGGCAGATTACCAGCTACGAGACAAAATTCAGGCCTGCAGCACTAAGTATCGAGTCCATCTCATGACAATGTAATACAAAAGCTGTTTACTGCACTTTCATGTCTCTTAAACAGAGGACTCCTCCCCCATTCTTCAGAAAGTCTCATATACTCCATGAGCTCTCCATTTCTGCATTCTCATTTCCTCCACTGCCTCCTACCCTCTTTAAAAACTACTTCTCCCACAGAGATGATGCATGCCACACAGCTGTACGAGTTGCATCAGCCAGAGCTAGCAAGAGGCTCTGCACAGAAACGCCAGCATGTGCCCTAAGCCCCATGTCTAGGCAACGCTACACCACCACCACCGGATCTCCACTAGATCAGCACTGTGCTCCTCTATACAGAGTAAGCCTGTGGCATGCCACACATTTGAACAGTTGCCTTTGGCACTGCATTTACCTCAGTCTGTACAACTCCAAGACCAAAATGACCAGAGAGACCCAAATACACATACAATGCTGTGCAAAAAAAATATCAACACCCTTCTCAAGCACCTCTATACAATCCCCAGACACAGCAGCAGGATCAGAGCCTGCTATGGCAGATATGAAAATCAGCATCATTAGACATGAATGACCTAGTCAGCAATGCATTAATAAGCTCATTTCTGCAGCAGCTCTTTGGAGAGAGCCTTAGGGGTAAAGGTTTCCCCCAGCAATAAAATGAATTTTGCACATCATGCTGATCCTTACAGATATCAGATCCATCCTAGAATTAGGGTTCCCTGGGTGTTTGGCAACACTCTCTTCCACTTTCAGTTGCACTTACTATGGTTTCCTAATCTGATTATAATGGTATTCTCTAGCCCTAAAATAAATCTTAGGTTTGGGCCACACAGACACCTGAAGGGTCAGCATGTATTTTTCAAAGAAAGTAATTCATGAGCTTCCCTTTAAAGCAAACAGACAAAGCTATCAAGTCTACTCTGCATTTGCTCCAACTACTGCTGTACTAAAACCATTCCGTCTCCTCTGAACTCCAAATGCTTGCTTGCAGCAGATACAACTAGTAATAGACAGTAGTCATAAGGGGCAAGCCTTCAATTCCCTTGGTTATTTCCTAGAGCACTTCACTCCCTAGCAAGGCCACAGACACAGCAGAGCTACTTGTGGAATAATCACTGTGAGGAAGAATGTGGAACAACAGCATAAATAAGAAGAATGGCAGCAACCAGCCATAGTGACTTATGAATAGTATATCCCCTCTCTCCCAATATATTGACGAATTACAATCTAAAATAGGCAGCAGAACACAGTCTAAAATGTGTTTTAATACTGTTTATTAATGGAGAGACATAGCAATTAATGAACTATCACTGAAATAAGAAAATTTTTGGAACAGCCAAGATGATCCTCAGAATAATATCCAGTGCTTTTTGTGACACACATTATCATGGCTCCAACATGCATACAAAAATGCTAATTCTTTTTTAACGCTCTTATTTCCCTGCAGATCTCTGTTTACATTACGGAAAATAGATCTATTTTTTTATATGCTGAAACACTAAAACAAATCGCTCTGAAAAAATAAAAGGGAGGTCCTGCTGAGCATGTAAATATATGGAAAGAGATGTGTACTCTTTAAAAACTGGCAAATTCCCAAGTTTTTGCAATGAGTAGCATAAAAACAAGTAAGATTGCTGAAACTCTCAAGCAGGATTAAAAAAATACAACCAATTATATTTCTGCCCTGGAGAAAGTTAGTAAAATACTCCAGCATGCATAAGGCAAAGTAAGGCACTTGTCAGCTTTCATTATGATCAGTAAAAACTGTCAGCTCATTAGCATATCATTAGCTACCCTGCTGTTTCCAAAGTGTTAATGCGTAGAAATATTAATTTACAAATATATAATATCCCAGAGTTCTGAGACTCTGACTGCCTGCATAAAATAAGAATTTAAGATGGGTGAATCCTATATTACTCCTTTTTTTTTTCCTCTGTAGCTATATACATATGTTTACCATCTGTGGAATTATGGGAAGCAGATGAGGTAAAAAAACAACAGCTGTAGAACAAAATAATACTATCAATTTCACTTCACAGTGACAGCTCAGCTGCTGGAGGATGAAATGTACTCCAGGTTCAGGGCAACTCTCAGACCATCACTTCAATGAGAAGTCAACTTTTTCCTCTGTTTCACAACTAAATTTGCTAGCTGCTATGCTTAAGTAATTTTAGCATAAAAATAACTGTCCTAATTTGTTGACATTTGGGGTCTTCAAAGAGGGATCCTCAGAAAAAAACAGCAACTTGTAAAATTGTCTTATGAACTGACAGCTTCAAAGGGAAACCGAGTAGGCAGTAGATCACCTTGGCAACAAATCCATGCCAATATTGAGCATAGGCAGATTGGCCTATCACTGCACTATAAATTTACTGATGAATACTTGCAGTGTGACTCGTTATTCAAAACTGAAGCAAATACCAGGAACTTTCCGGTAGCCTGATAACAAAATAAAAGAATTCTTTTTCAGGTGGAAGGGGTAGTTTTCTTTTGTTGTTGGATTTTGTTCATTGGTTGGCTCAGCAATTCAGCCTTGACCAGAAATTTAAAAAAACCATATAGCCTCATTAGGGAACAAAAATAGATAAAAGAAAACATAAAGAAGGGTTTTCAAGTTGTAGGTCCTTTCTCTGTCCTTGGTAATCTTGGAAACACACTGTCATTTGTCACCTGGAATATGCCATTACTCAAACCCTCTTTTTCCTCTGAAAAGTTCCTCGTGCCTATATTGACATAATCAACAATGATCTCTTAGGAAGCCTCATAAATGGAAAAAGACAGGCTCTCCAGCCAGAAGGTAGGAGCAGACTGAGTCCTGCCAGCTAGGCAGCCTTTCAGCCTTACCTGTTAGAAAGCAACAGAAACTTTGAAGGACAAACAAGCTCATGAACAACACTCAGTGACCCACTATTCACTCTTTCCTGACAAACACAGTGAAACACTTAACTGACAAAAATAAAAATAAGGGAAGGTACTTGAGGAACAAAAAATTCTACTCTTGTGCAGGAAAGCAAACACACTGCACACAAAAGCTAGTATCTGCCAAAGCCAGAAGAATCACAGGCCATAAGACCTTCTCTGATCTAGAAGGCAACGTTGACAGGGACAAATGAGGAAGAGTCACACAAGCCAGAGTGCAGAAGGGTGAGGGTATCCTGCACAGCAAATCAAGGAGGAAGTAGTTTCTGAGAGTGATTAAGACCAGCACCATACAATCTAGCCAGGAGACCACAGCAAAGCTATTGTTTCATGAAGGTTTAAAGATAAAAGACAAGAATAGACTTTGACACTCCCTGAGTCTCATTCTGTCCCCAGGAGTAGCAAGGCAGAGCACAGCAGGCAGGTGAAACCTAAAGTAAGGAAATCAAACAAAACTCCCAAACACTGGGGACTGCATTCAGTGGCTACAACACCTTGCAGGAAAACATCCTTTTTCTCCAAGTGTTGGACCTGCCTCAAATCCCAAGTCCACAGGTTCTACTCAAATTTGCACATTTCAGAACTGTAAGACAACTAAATCAGACACATCTTCTTGACTATTTCTTAATATCCTTCTTCATGTGCTGTTTCTTATCTGCTTACCTTAAAGAAACCATGTTTCCTGTTTCTCTGTCCAAGCCATAAACTGCTTTCAGGTGTCAAATTCGTTTCTGGGGGATCAATGACACGTTCATAAATCCTGTGGAGGGAATAAATTGCCATTACTTGCATGCTCTTTTTCCTCTGAAAAGTTCCTAATCAAAAATTGCTAATGGTAAAAGACAAGAAGTAGAACAAAAAACAACTCCTTTTTTTTCTGTTAAACACAATGATAAATATTGTATGATATGCACCCAGACTTTTCACTTTATCCATACCTCCCTGTTTGCTGCTGTTATTGAATTCACTGGGCCTAGGTGTCCACATGAGCTGCTATTACAGCAAATCCAGCTTGCCCATGTCACTGGCATAACTCTGGCACAGAATGGGACCTCTTTGCGTACATTTGCTATCTAGCACTTTACGGACATTTTCATGGTTATCCTTCAAGGAATTAGAAATAATAGCAAAAAGAAGTAACAGTGACAAGAAGTAACATGAGATTCATAAGCAAACTTAGTACACTGCGTAAGCTTGCAGATGAAGGCAGTAATCTACATACCAAATTTTTTAAATTAATTCATGAAAAATTGCTGTAACACAGCATTTTTATATTCACAAAATAAGTATGTGGAGTTTTAGAAAGTATTTACTTGGATTATTCTATTTGTTTATTTTTAGGAAAGCTGTAATGAAGTTTTCCACACTTCTAGAGGAACTCAGAGCACTACAAAACATCATCATTTTAGAATATGAAAAATTCAAGAACCAAGTTACTGACCCTGGACTCTCATATTGCTGTGTCACATCAGTGGGAGCCATAAACTTAGTGCTTCATAACAAAAACAGCATGCTTAATAAGGATTATTGAGAAGATGATGAAATATATTTCCATTACCATCCAGCTCACAGGGAGTATGTATCGCTGTGCAATCACACCAGCGTGACAGCCAACAGAAAACACTCTGAATGTGTCGAGATCTGTAGCTTAAATGAGTTAAATTCTCTGTATGTGTTACAGGGGTGAAATTGTTTGTCTTCTTTCTTTAAAGCTGTGGCTTTAAAATGAACATGAAAAAAGAATGGCAAAGAATTGCCACATGTAATAGGTTTGCGTGGCAAGGTTT
Organism: Urocolius indicus; assembly: GCA_013401255.1. Taxonomy (NCBI): domain Eukaryota; kingdom Metazoa; phylum Chordata; class Aves; order Coliiformes; family Coliidae; genus Urocolius; species Urocolius indicus. The sequence goes on from WBNH01010984.1 coordinate 210,951, forward strand.
TAGTAGCAGAGGGCTATAGGAGTGGCTGCTTCTGTGAGAAGCTCCTAGAAGCTTCCTCTATGTCTAATGGAGCCAATGACAGTCAGCTCCAAGATGTAACTAGCATTGGCCAAAGCCAAGCCAATCGGTGACATTAGTAGCACCTCTGTAACTACCTCCCAATATTGAAAATTTCTAAAGAACGCTACAAAAGCTTTTTTCTGTCGACATACAAGGAGTCATGTATTCCATTCAGAAAAGGAAAACATCTGTCAAAAACAAATGGAAGCCATCTAGAAAATGCAAGACAAACACAATACTTCCTTTTTAAAGTAGTATCAAAAATCTGAAACCCAGGAACAAAATAGTTACATGAAAATTTCAGCTTAAGAATGTGAGTAGAGAAGTCAAAAGACTTTTTTTTTTTTTTTCTCCATACTCATGATGTTACTGCTTAAGTTTATTAGAATTATCATTAACCCTAATTCATCGCTTTTCATCTATGGGATACATTCAAAGCTCTACGAAATTTCTGCCTCCACTAGTTAGTTACTTCTTGATACCATCTATAAAATTACCATGCTGAGCTATTTTACCTGTTCAAACAGCAAAAAAAGACAATACTCTTTTAAACCATCTGTTGAGAATTACAAGAATTTTGCATGCACCACTTCTATCAATATTTTGAAGCGCAAGCAGACATTTTCTGTCATCTCTCATACAAAACTGAGGATCTATTTAAATCCAAAACCGCTGCAAAATTCTGAACAAGGAACAAAGACTTGACATGCTCCTTGAGAAAACTAATCACTGAATTACATGAGCAATTTCTGTCTGGATATATAACACATCTTTATTCACGACACTAGGTTAATAATGTCCTCACTGGAAAATTTCTCATCTTGAAAGAAGACTAGTCAATATTCTGTAAAGATCTCCATTTCTGCTAACAGACAAAATCCCAACACTGGCCAAGTTCAACAGCACTACTTATTGAAGAATATTTGATTTTTATTCTCCTAGCCTAGTTTAAGTTTATAAAGGCTTTCTACAATATCTGTCTGCAATTATATATAAAAATTCCCAAATCTGATATTATATGACAGTTCAACAAATGCAAGTAAAAAAGACAAATCAGAGATTGGCTGAAGTGGTTTTATCTTTCCTGATGACTTAACAAAGACGTTCAACCTATATGGAAAGGCCAGAGTCTCTTCAGAAAATGCCATTCATAAGACATAGCTGAAGATTCCCCATATTCCTCTACTCTAATTCAATTTCTGAAGCAAGTATTTATCCCAAAATAAGCAATCAATGAAAGACTGGTTTGTGCGTTTTTTCATATATGTCTGGGAGACTGGTTGTTTTTCTTCTCTGTAGATCTATCCACAGAGTATGAAGCTTATGATTCAAGAGAAGGCATGATATGCAAATCAATCCTTGCTTATCTTCCTATGTAAAAAGGTGTTTTCATTGCCACTATTTAGTTTGCAAACAATGTGAGCTTACTTTATTACTGCATACTCTATATCCTTGGGAAATTCAACAGTCAAAAAGCACACCTGAATACAGAACAGTCAAAAAAAAAAAAAGAAATCACAAGGAACATAGCTCACTATACTCTACTTCTCTAACAAAGGAGAAAAAATTTTCTTTTCAATAACCCCTCCCAAAAAAAGACAAACAACACACACAACACTAAGAGTCCTGCAACTCCTGACAGAAACAGTGATTTTTTNCTATTTAGTTTGCAAACAATGTGAGCTTACTTTATTACTGCATACTCTATATCCTTGGGAAATTCAACAGTCAAAAAGCACACCTGAATACAGAACAGTCAAAAAAAAAAAAAAATCACAAGGAACATAGCTCACTATACTCTACTTCTCTAACAAAGGAGAAATAATTTTCTTTTCAATAACCCCTCCCAAAAAAAGACAAACAACACACACAACACTAAGAGTCCTGCAACTCCTGACAGAAACAGTGATTTTTTTAAAAATCCATGGGACTTTTCCAGGAAGACCAGAAGCTGCTACACAAAGATAAAACAGCAACACAAAATAAAACTGGAACTACATGGAAGCTCTTGAATTAATACAAGCAAAGAAACATAACAGCATGACCAACTCTCAATCGATGGATTTAATAAAGATGATAACAAGCATTTTCAAATACCAGTGAACAGACTTTCACCAGCTACATTCCTTGGCAGCTGACAGACAGTAGAGCTAACCGATGTGCTGCTGGAGTAAAGACAGGAACTGGGCATGTCTCCTGGTTAACAGGTTCATGTTTTAAGTCACAAGAACATCGTAAGCACTGCAGCATTGCTACAGCAGGCTTTTTATATGGCCAGAGACTTCATGGGTATTGAAGGCACTCTGTCCATACAAAATTAGTTAGGAATAGAGTTTCCCCCAGGTATCAGGATTACCTATCTAAGTATGGCACTCACAACTCTATAAAATACTGCTGATTACTCAGGTGATTTTTTTAATGAGTTTTCTACACTTAAGCAAACTCCTAAAGCACAAACATTCTGAAACTTACATAGGTGAAATTCCCTTAGAACTACTGCCTGTGAAGTGAGGAAAACCCTTGCTCTGCTCCCCTTCCTATATTCATTTCCTCTTTTAAGAAAAGTTGTGTTTTTCAAGCTGAAAAACTGCTGTTGCTGAATAGAAACAGAAGGATCCTTCTTTTTTTAGAGCTACATTAAGCTTCCACATCACTCATTCCCTCGCTTTATTTTCTGGGCTGACATGTGCCACCTTCTATGGCTTTATCTATGCTTGACCAATACTTTCTATTTGGCATATAAATAGCTTAATTAGATCTATTACACTTCTAGTTTACGAAGTGCTGGTCTAGAGCTCCTTGGAGATCAGTATCCAATGCATTTGGCTTTGATACTTACACAGAGAAATGCACAATACACTTCACAAGATCAGGAATGCTTAAGAAAGAGGACTCTAGGGAACTGTGGTCTCTAAAATTACTGCAGACTGAATAGCCCCTCCAGCATGAGACCCAGGTCTCTAGGTTAATGGAAGCTCTACTCCATACTTTCAGATTTATGATTACTGCATTCACTTTCCAAGAGAAAGCTTGATTTGCCCCTACTTTATGCTGACATATTTCAAAGCAGCTAAACCATAAACCTGGAATAATACAACCATGAACCAATCCTTCTTTCTTGAAATGTTCATGCCGAAATACATTAGCTAACCACTGATCCATTTAGCTAAATGTGGTAAGAAAAACACCTGTTTTTGACAAAGACCCATGATATCCTTGTGATTTGTACCTGTATCTCTTCCGACACATTCTTATTTATTAGCTGTTCTTATGCAACTCTCAGAAACACTTTTTTCAAGGATACATTCCAAACAGGTGTCTGTGACAATGAATATTATATACAAAAACCAGAAAATCTACTCAATACTCAGTAGATTCCTGAAAGGAAACATACCTAAAATATTTGCATGCAAATGCACATACATATTTTTTTCTCTGCCCAGAGAAGAAGCCTGTTGAGAAATCAAGCTGTTGGACAAGGAGACATGTGGCATGCATTCAATCTACAATTACTTTTACCATCTTTATAACATTCTGCTAAAGTAGGGACATATCCTCATTTTGTATGTGTCTAAACTGAAACACTATAAGACTGATAAACCAAAGGTCACAAAGATGAAGTCAGAGATGGACACTGCCCTAGATCTAAGCCATGAGACTAGGCATGACTGAGACTTGGCTGCCTCACACTGGGCCACATTCCCTCTGGGAAACAAGTGACATGCAATTGTCTCTTGTAGTAAAGATTTCTTACACACAGCTTAAACAGAAGTTAACATTGGACAGTATTTCCACTTTTGTGAAGATCCAGCTTTACTTAATACATACAATATTTGCCATACCAGAAGCATTTTGCAAATAGCTGAAATATTTAGCAGAACATGAAAACAAACTTTGTGTCTGTTCACATTAGAACACATCAGCCAACATGGACTGATCAGAGGAGGCAACTGTCTAAAATCCTCAACAATAAAATAGACTACAACTCCAACAGTTACTAAAAAGTAGCACATCATGTCATGAAATTTACAAATTGTCAAGTCTAAAATACTAGCAGCTTACTGAAATAGGAACATGCCTTCTCAAATTTGCAGGCTAGATATGAACCATTAGAGGTAGAATTAGCTGGAGTGCAAATAGTCTTGTGGCTGAGGCATGACAAGAACCTCATTTCTCAGTCATCAGTCTCTAATAATCCAAGAGCAGGTCTTTCTGTTCTTGGTATGGTTGTCATACTTGTGGAAGTTATAAATTTCCATGTAGCGACCAGGTGTTAAATTTATTGCATGCTATTTTAGATGTCTCAAAACTTTACACCTACAGCACAGCTAGTCTGCTAGATCCACTTATTTAATGAAGAGACATAAGTGATTCTAGGGTGTGATTCATCTTACATTAAATGAATCACACACTGAAGGCCCTGCCAATGACTACACAGGAGTCCTTGCTGACATCAGGTTGAATCATCAAAATACATTTTTCGCAATACGAAACCTGATCCTCAAGACTGGCATTTTCTTGCAACCATTTGTTACCCTGTATATATCCATCTGGATCCTCAGATCCTTTAAATAAACTGAAGGACATGGAGAAGTCACACAAAATATTGCACTCTTCATGGCAGAATCATTTAAAAAACACTCAACTTTTGGAATAGAAAGTCAAAGAAGAGGGGGAGGTTAGTATCCAGAGGTGTTGACTACCTTGACTATTGTCACCATCTGCAGCTGAGGCTGCAAAAACTCAACATCTGAAATAGCAACAGATAGCCCTCCTAACACCACCCATTGTATAAAACTAACCATCTGCTTCAAAAAGTAGATCCAACACATTTTCTGAATCCCATTTGTGTAAACTGGTGCTACAATATTGGCATTTGTCTTATGTCCATTCTTCCAAATAGATTAAGAACTGATTTCAAAAAGAAATACAAGGATATCTTTACCTACATCTCTTTGAATTTCTTTTCTTTATGCTTCCAAATGGAAATGCGTCAATACCAACCTGACTGGCTTTTTTCTTGGTAGTGTTTACAGATAGGATGCATTATTTGACAGAAATTTGGTTCTGGAGCAACTTTAACTGAATTATTCATCCAGTTTCCAGTGTTCGGTTTCAAAAAAACTAATCTTCCTGAGGGAAATTTTGGGGTTTTTTTTTTTGTACTATCTCCTCTGTCACAGTATAGGAGTTCACAATCACTTAACAGAGGGAAAGCAATTCAGATTAAAATCTCAGGTTTTGAGGGAAGTATTTTGTTATTAAGTTTTGATTATACAATAGTAACTGTCAACTATTTAATGAAAGTTATTGTTCAGTTCTGGGAGGAAAAAAAAATAGGAGGTGTCCAGTAATAGTATGTTAAGTAAATGACTCAAGAGTGCAACGCTCCATTTTTAAGTTCTCTTCAAACTCTGACACGCAAACAATTCCATTGATTTTCCTGTATAATCACAGAGGCAAAGTTTATGTACTCTGCTTTTCAGTTTAATTATTCCAACCACAAACCTAAATTTAAAAATAAAAATGTATCTAAATAAAAATTATATAAGCAATTTGTGGTTTTTTTTTTTTCATTTAAGAGAAATGCAAATTAACTCTCAAGACCCTTTAATAAACAGGAGGAAACTAAACAAATGCAAGTGAAGATGGTTAAAAGAACTTGTTTCACTGTCAGGTTTGAAGGTTTATTCTCTTCACATAAATTGAATAAGGGTAAATTGACATAGTTATTACCTGCCTGTGTAGGGTTTTCTTTACAGAACACATTAGGCTTTCCAGTTTCCTACAAATTCATAGATAAATTTTGGCAGTATTTCTTAGACTTTAAACTCAAGCCAGTCATTGTTTCTGATTCCAACTAAAAGACTGGAACCACTAACTGATGTGACATTGGCCACTGGAAGAGCAGAAATCTTTCTTTCTCAAAATACTACACCTTTCGTCTGGAGATTGAGTTGAATTCAAACAGTTTTACAAACAAATTCAATGTTATTAACTTTAATTTGCTAATCCATAAGTGTGTTTCTCTGACTGCCCCACCAATGAGTAGGCTGGGGGTGAACAAGAAGTAGGAAGGCGATAAAGCCTGGTCAGTTAACTGACCTACAGGATATCCCATGCCACACGACATCTTGCTTAGCAACACAAGCTGGGGCAAAGGAGAAAAGAGGGAAGATACTTTAAGTTATGGCATTTGTCTTCCCAAGTAACTATAATGTGAGATAAAGCCCTGTTTTTCCTGGAAACAGCTAAACACCTACTAGTCAATGAGAGGTCATGAATTAACTCCTTATTTTACCTTACCTTTAAACTACCTTTAATCTCAACTCACTGTCTTCCCTCCTCACTTTCATCCTTCCAATTCTCTTCCCCATCCCACTGAGGAGGCAGTGGCTGTGTCATGCTTAGCTGCTTACCATCTGAGGCAAACAACACGTAGTTCATGGTCCTGGCATTGCCCATAAAATTTGCACATAATCTACAGGTAGTAGAAGCACAAGAGGAATGTACTTGTTACTGCTTCTGGTGAAGATGGCAACTTTGACCACCACTGCCTGCCTGCCTGGGTAAAAAGAACAGACCTTCTTAAGTGCTGAGGGGGATGTCATCTGCATACACAGACTTTTCTTCTAAAAATCAACATCTATGACTCTTACAAATTGATGTCAATATAGAGTTCAGAGCCATATAGCTCAAATATCACTTTTCAAATAAATATCTGAGTCACCAAATGTATTTTAGCATCATTTAGCACTTGTGAGCAACTATCGCTATCCAAGTGCCAGAGCATAAAGCATGCAGCACTAGGGTTTCATGATGCACATAAGTGTCTACCACATACAAGGAGACAAAATTACTTACAAATGAAGACAACACTAAGACTTATGGATTCATTAAAAGACACTTTTTAACCTCAGTAAGCTTTGAATCAGGTCTAAATCAGAATACTGAATAAAGCAAACTTAACAAGAAAGCTAAAAACACGGCACATTCATTTGTTACCATACCAAACATGAGACCAAAAGCCCATCTTAAGTAAACAAAAAGTTGAAAGTACATCTTAGATGCCAAATATCAGTAAACCAAGACTGAGCAATCAAAAAATCAACTGTAGAAATAAATTAATGCCATGGATTCTTTCAAAATAGAAGAAAAGCTCTTCTCACAAATTAAACTAGAAGCCCTTAGAGCGAGATGGATATGAGACTTTTTAAAACTATATTAAAGGATCTATGAAACAAGTAGTAAACAATTAAGCCTATCTTATATCAGAAAGCAAGAAGGTAAAAATGTGCATTGTAACAATAGCACAAAGCAACACTAGTATTTCAGGTTTTGCAGCAAAATTAACTACAAAGTAGAATTCTACCTGAACAAAGAGGTAACACCATGGTTACATGGCTTATGTCATCTCCATTTTGTCACAGAGAGGGTGGGAAAGAAAAGAAATCTAAGATTACAGTTGGTGTTTGATGTAAAGCATTTGTTAAGTGAGAACTAGCAGTGCTGAAACATTGCTTCTATTACCTCTACCTGCACTCTACAGGGACATGCTGATCCCTGACCCAAGCTCTGTGGCACATGGGTCTTTGCATCTGGCAAGTACAGCAGCACCTGAAACACAGTAAGCTCACAGCTTAGCAACAGCCCTTTTTCACAAAATACATGCGGCATTCCTCTTTTCCTCATGCTACTCTCAACCCCAAAGTCACTTCACCGAGTACAATAAGATAGGTGCAACTGCAAGAAGAACCAGGCTTTTGATTCCAACACTCTTGTGCACTGCTAAACACACACAAGTTTCTTTTCAAATAAAAGCCACAAGCAACTTTTTTACTAAAAAGGTTCTTCCCACTCCTTCCCTCCAAAAAAAACTGCTCAGAAGTTAACTGCCTTACAGTGTATCTTGCCACAGGATCACCTCATGAAGGGGCTCATGTCATCACTAAATGATTTATGTATAATAATAAAATAATCTCCTCCATATTTCAATTTCCTTTCATAAATGAAGGTAACCTCATTAGCCACCTGCTCTGTAACCTCACAGTAGGCCAACTCATTCCATCTTCCTCAGTTCTTACTGCAGGTTCATCAGATAACCCACGTCTTCATTTTCTCATGATATTTTTCAACTGCCCGTTTTAGCCTTGGTGGTTTGAAAGATAACATTGCACTCTCTCCATAATAACTAATTGGCCATGACTGCGGAGGTGTACGAAACATACAGTAAACATAGAACAAGCCATTATATTGCTCCTAAAAATTAAGTTTTGATGGAAACTGTGAGGCAGATAGAAAAGCACTCTCCAGGGACAGCGCTCAGGTTTGTAGCTCATTTCTCACATGATCTGACATGTCTGGGAGGTGAAAACATGGCTCAGCTGAAGTCAATGGAGAGTTTTCACTGCAGGCTTCACTGGGGCCAGGATTTTCCCCCAGGGATACTGCACAGCATGTCCTTTCAGTCGAGTTTAAGGTAAGCAGCTCAGCATGACACAAAGATTCAGCTGGGGAAGTCCTTCCATTTGTATCAGTTGACACAGCACTAGTTCTCTGCTTTCATTTTTAACATGCTGAAGGGAATGCCACTAAATTTGCAGCTCAATTAACTAATGCAGCTTCTGCTGATTCTTTCATTACTGACTGGTCTCAGATAAGAGAACAACTTACAGGACTGGAAATTGCATGTTACCTTACAACTACATTGAGGATCAAATTACCATCTTTAACCTTATTGGTCCTTCAATATATCATTACATTGGTAATACAGACACAATAATGATTCTTCATCTTATTATTTAAACTGGAAGCAGCGGCCATCATCTGGGCTGGGTTTTTTTTAGGTAAATGAATTCATAAACCATCAAAAAAAAAAAAAAAACCAAACCACACCAATCAGCTCACTAAATGCTTATCTGCATAGAAATGGAGTACTTCCACAACTCCCAGAAATACCTCACCTTCTAAAACATGAGACAGGACTGCCTTCATCATTCTCTGTTAATCAGCCCATGCAGAGGAGTTCTCACCCACAGCACAGAACCAGAAATTCGATTGTCTCCATAATCAGTACTGAGCCTGCTTGACATCCTTACTGCTGCAGGATCATTCAAACACAATGGAGGTCTGGATATGCAGTTAAGCCTGAAAATATGCCAATGAGCTGTGTAACACATGAAGTGGGAGATGATTCTACATCACTGCTGCAGTAAGACTACTCAACATCCCAGTAGCACGACAGCAGTTCCAAGACTTGACACCTTTCACTTCTGAACATCCCTCATGCCTCCAGCTCTTCACACCCAAGGAACAAACAAGAGTGCTCCTGCAACAAAAAAAAAAAATAAGAGTGCTGTCAGTTTGCTCTCACACCAAGTGGTGCCATGATGTATGCTGTCAGGTTTTGGGCAGTAATAAATGCAGTCAAGCAGTCTCCATCTCCCTTCAGTCAACTTGAGGATTTTGACAAGACTGGATTTCTTAAAGAATTTACCTTTTGGGAATCATGGCTGTCCTAAGTTGGCTAAGAGACACACCCAGTATTAAACCACTTCATAAAACTCTGGGCTGGTTTAATAAACTTCAAGAGTCTCTGTCATGTGTGCTTAGATGCCCTCTCACACCTCACAGAACTCTAGAGGTTTCAGAACATTTGGAAAAAAACTGTACTATTTTCTATTTGGAGACTCAGAGGTCAAGTCAGCTTCTGAATAGTTCAGACAGGTTCTCACCTGCATTTTGGTAAAGGTCCAATGCTTTTAGAGAAGTATTTAATTAAAATTACACTACCATTTTTCAATTCAGCTCCAGTATTACCCTATGGGACTTCCAGTTCTAAACTCCAGAGTCTGGCTAACCACTTCAAACAGAAGAGTTCATTTATGTTCTGGATCTCAGTTAATCTGCCTGGCTGGAGAAATACAATAATTTTTTTATCATCTGAAAGAAAAAAAAACAAAACCTCAAAACATTTGCTCTCTCTGGTTGATTCTCAAATTACCATAATCACCTCTCTGTCCATGTGACCCTCATCAGCACTCCATCAAAGAAAAGAAAATAGAACCAAGTAACAGGAGATTTTCCCTGAAAATATTCCACAGAAACACATTTCAAATGCAGAGAAACAGATACATTTCAAACTACATGGGCTAAATTTTCAGAGATTGCTCTTGTAAGCAATCATCTCAATTTAAGGGTTTATTGCTTTGACATTACAAAAAAAAAAAAAAACAACAAGAGTCTAAATGTATATTGGACCAATATAAAAAAATATTTGAGACTGAGATAATACACCCATTCACACACTTTCTGAAATGACTAAATCATTTGAGGCTTGTCGGTCTTGATTTAAGATTATTTCTTCTACCATAATCTACTCCCTCTCTCTGATACACCCATAGCATACAAATACAGTGAATGCCAATGGTAAAGCACAACATATTATTCCTGCCCTGTTGAAGTCATCAACTTGTCTATCAACATTTTCCAATTACAGGAAAAGCACTTTGAGTCCTCAGCTCTAAATTAAAAAAAAAAAAAAAAAAAAAGAGAGAGAAAGAAACTCTGTTAAGTCTATATTCAGCAGTAGCTGGGCATTGCAGCTACCAAACCCCTACCACAGGTCCCTAAAACTCAGAGGAGTGCCATAAGCTCCTATTCAAGCCTCTTAAACAATCCCCCAGAGGCTGACTTCTCAGTAACTGACATCAGCTGGACCTGGATCAGCTCCCCAAAGAAACCACAGCAGATGTCTGCTCCACCCTGAGCAGAAGCTCCTCTGCTGCAGCACAGTGCCCCAGGTACTGCTACTGACTCATGGGGCTGCTGCCTTCTAAGCGTAGTCAAAATATCCAAGACAGGCAGGAACAGGCTCAGATTGTTAACACTTATTTTCTACATCACTTTTTCAGCACTTTCAGAAATACTGATGGCCTTCTCCCATTTCTGTCAATTCTATATACAAAAAAAAACAATGGATTTTTCTCAGCTTAAAAATCCAAATCATTATCATTAGAGACTGGGATGAAGAATTATTACTCAGTCTTTGGTCATACCCAGGTTATCATTCTACTGATGCATGAGCCATTCAATGAAAATCCCTGGCTATTACAACATCTCTTTAAAAAAATATTTTATCAAGTAACACTGAATGCATCCTGCTCATAGCCTTGCAGCTTAACTGCAATAACTGTAATGATACAAGCCTGATGGCAGCTGATGTGATATGCCAACTGTAGATCTCTCATGTTAAAAAGTTTATGGCCTTTCTGTCAAACAAAAGAGACAATCAGCAGGTGAAAATTCACTTCCAACCCACGGTACCACCAATCTGAACTTGGGTGCACAATTGTAGCACTCTACCCAAGTCACCATTTTTCTGACAGCTTCTGCTACGGCTTGAAGAGCAGAGCAGCAATGTGGGTCACAAAATCATATTCAAATACTGAAAGTAAATTACCTAGCTGCATAACACTTCCACCATGCCATCCTCTCCCTCGAGAGTGCATTTTAGAGTAAGTAAAGCAGCGAATCCCTCTTTCAAATACATCCCTTAACCTTCTTTGAATTTATTACATTTTAATTGAAGACATAGACATTGTTTAGCTAAGTTGAAAACCTCAGGTTGCCAGCCAGACTATCTTATTTAGAATAACTCAGAGGTCTTAGATTCCCATATTTGGATCATGTTGCTTTAATTTATTTATTTTTCCAATTAAAAAGTTCTCACTGTTCATGCATTTTTTATTCCCTAATGCACTGTTCTATCACAAGAAACATAAAAGAAGCAGACAACATGTTTTTACAGTTGGAGACTACTTCCTAGCCTGCTCCAGTTTTATAATCTATTCTCTCATGCTCTTACCAACCCCCTCCATCAAACAGCTAAGAGTATCCATCAGAACCACAGGCTGTATTCATACTAAAAGGCACTCCAGCACATATTTTCACCGGAAAACATGAATTTTTGCAGCAAAGTGCCTTTCTCCCTTTTATGCTTGCAGACAGCATTCAAGTAAAGGAATACTGACACTGATCAAGTGAGCATCTTTGTAGCAATATGGTTGGTGAGAAATAAAACAATAAAAGAAAAGAAGCACCTTTCAAGCTTACCTCTCCAGCTTAATTAGACACACTGAGAACAATTGGGAATTTGTACTTCAGAAATAAATTGTCAATAAATACATTTTGATACGGCACCTACCACCTCTTTGTCATTCCCTCACTCTTCTCTTACCACTAGTAGATGCAGCATTTTTCTGTTACTGTTGCAGGGGGCAAGCACTGAAGCAGGCAGTCAGGTACCACAGGCAACATTACAGACTGTATAGCTGAAACTAATTTCCAGAGAAGCCAACACCAGCTCTTAGAGGACTGTGATAGTCTCCTGGGGTTGCAAATCTCCTGACAGTACAGGTATGAACAGTAGCATCCTTCACCCCTGCTCCCCTAAGAGGCTAAATCTGGCAAGGTGCATGGCAGAGTTCATTTCATGATGTATTATACCCTCAGTGCCATATGTTATTTAAGGACCCTCTGACAACGATGCAGTTGCTCTATCTCAACCTAAACACTCACTAGAAAGCCTCTGATAACTCCTTTTTCCCTTGAGCAGGAAACACAGATCCTACACATAGCCAATATTTTGAAACAAAGTTTGTTTGCCTAGTGGACTCAACATTGGAGACACATGACAATTAAGTATGCTGCTCTTAATTTCATTGTTACTTTCAGTAGAAGCTTTACTTGTGCATCAGCTGTACATTCATAATTAACATCATCTTTTCATTTTTCTAAGCTTTCAGAACCTTACTAGCATGTTAAAAGCATGTTAGCAAGTATACCTACTGCTTATTATGCCAACTTTCCGAGACACATCCCTTGCTAGAGGTTACTGCCTGGGTTCAGCACAAAGGCTCTCTGAGTCAACCAGAAGAGTCCAGTGACATAAAATATGTTTTTAGTCTGGACTCTAATGCATCTTCCTGTGTCAGCAGCTCCAAGCTGCAGCAAACTCAGCTACAATTCTCACTTCTTATTCTTGAAGGAGTAAATAAGATGCAGCAGGAGATGATTTCAAAAGGACACGTACTTGAGCAAAATGTGCCTCCCTTGATAGGTATGCCTTCCTTACCATATTACATCTCATTAGAACAGAGACAATTACACTGTTTTTAAAGATGACTCTTAAAAGCACTAAAGGCTTTTACTAGTCTCAAGTACTTTTCCCTTACTTATCCAGGTCTGAAAAACAAAGTCAACTTTGAATTGAATCCAAAAAACAATCAAGTATGAAATGTCAAAGCAATTTTACAAAATCAGAGCAATGCGAGTGATCAGACTAGGAAGAATACAAGTAGATTCTACTACATGTTTACTAATTGAAAGTTTCATCTCCAGTGCTTTCTGATCTACTGCAGTTTTTAGAGCTCACAGACTAGCTTTGGGTATCAGTACAAGTCCTGTCACAAAACCGGGTTGTGGGTGGATATTTTGCCCAACGCAAACACGTTCAGTGTACTCTCGAACACAGATTAACGTAAAGAACACTGCATTCACAAATCAGTCACCCTGAATAGCCTTCCAAATATGCCCTGAATAAAAAGAATAATGCATTTCTATAAATTCAGGCATATCTGTAAGGAAGCAACGTTGCATCCTCCTGAAAGAAATCCAGTAGGAATCCGAGAGATTTATTTTGTTAGTCTTTTTTTTTTTATCTTTTTTGCTTTGTTTTCATTTTTTACAAGGGAAAGAACAGCAAGTAAAAAGCACAAAACTTCATTAACTAGATAGATATACTTAAGCTAAATTCTTCTGAGGAACCTGAATCGCTGCAGGAGATGGGCCACATGAATCTGTTGACTGCAGTTGTATTTTCTTTCCCTGTGACATACTTGTTCAATTAAGTCTGCAGAAGCATCTTTTCTCCTTAGGCATCTGGAACTCTGCTGAGAGTCACTGACACTACACTAACCTAAAATGGTAGCATTTACGTGTCAAGTCCACAGCTTTCCACACTGGATTCCATGTACAATTTCAGCTGCATCTTTCCTAACATGAGCATGAGGAAGGTTTAGGATTTTATGTAGTGCTCAGAAGTGTCCCTCATTGGCTTGCTCTTCATTTGCCTATCTTTTGATATTTATTTATTGTAACATCATCAGGAAACGTTAATGCAAAGAGCAACAAGATGTTGCCTCCTGAGTGCAAAGATGAAAGGGGCTAAAATACAATAAATGAAACTATAGCACCAGTATTCACAAAATTCTCTAATTAACCAAACAGAATTGCTACAGGAACTTAAAGAATCAAGAACATGAGTCAAGAAAGATTTCTTCTTCTTTTCTTTTTTTCCCCCTCTCATTTAAATTTCTACTGTCATCTATCTTCAAGTCATGCTTTCAGAACTGTTCCCATTATTCTCCACAGGAGTTACCCTAAAATACCACAAAAACACAGATAAAGAGAGGCATTTAATTATGGATTTAAGCTGGGAGCAGCTCTGAGACATACCACCTTCAGGGACACTCTTAGATGGATCAGGCCTGTTTAGGGCTACCTGACAGAGACAGCTAGACACATTTATCACCTCATATGACAGCACAGCTCATTCCATAATCATATTTTATCTATTGCTGCCTGTTTCTGTAAAGAAAATCAGGTCACAACCAAGACTGAGCAACTCTCACCCCTAAGTAGACTTCTCCACTAGGCATTTTTTGTTTTCTTCTTTTTATATTGTGTGCAAGAAGGTAGCCAGCAAAACAATCTGCTAAAAAGGGTCTTCCTACGACATACTTGCTGTTCATAAGAAAAAAAGTTCATTGGAGACAATGAAGAACTTCTCCCAACAAATAAACAAAAACCAGATAAACCAGATAAACAAATAATGGTGAGATAAATACATCACAAATTGTAGAATTCATGCCTCAATGAAATTAAAATTGCTCTAAGCTCTTAATTGCTTCTAGGATCCAAATAAAAGGATTCAATATGCAAACTTCCGCAGATTAGGTTTTTTATGTCAGTAGTTACTGCAGCTCCAGAAAATGCTTATAAGTTCTCAAAACAGTATCTCATCATTACTTTGGTTGAAATTTAAACTTTGTCAAGTGTTCCAATAAATATATGCTCCTATAATGCTCATATAACTTTATTCTGCCTGCCTGAACAAAACAAAGACTTCAGAAAAATATATCTGCTACCATCGCCCTATCCATTTAAGTGCTACAGTTTCAAAATGCCTATGCTGATCCTCTCACTGAAGGCCAGGACTATTTTTAAATTCATTTCAGTGCTAGAAGACTTGAAAGTAATGTTTCATTTTCCTTATTCCTAAAGTCTATTTTGAAGGTCTCAATTTGCAGGTTGAGTTCCCTCATCAACCACTAAGTTAGTAAAAGCCAAAGTCTTCCATATATTGTGAGATCAAGTCCCAAGGGAAGAGAGATTCTAGGAAGTGAGATCCGAAGTTTGCTGCTTCTCATTCCTTGAAATCCTGACAATATGCCATCTTGCAGTTTTGATAACTTTTAAAGGAAAAGAAGTGCAATGACAGATAGAATACCCTTCAGAAAACAAAAAGCACCAGTTCTACACATACAAAAAGAAACTTCCAAGTTTCTCAGAAGTTTCCAATCGGGGAAATGGATGGAAAATCAGTTAAAAATGCATTGCTTGATTATGTTGAAGAGAATTAAAATGTCTCTGACACATCTATTAAGTTTTCAGGTATGCTGAGTGAAGCAGTTCACAACAGAACAGATTGCACACCAATCTATCATACTTAAATGCAATCACAGTCATCACGTAACATCAGCTAGCACCTAAATTACAGAGATACATTTAATACTCCCCAGTCAGCAATCAGCCTTTTCCACATTTATTCATAATCACAATGAATTGTTTTGTTTTAATGCTTTGTTTTCCTTCTCTTATCCCATGGCAGTTTACCGTGCTTTTTAAATTAGATAGTCTCAAAAAACAGAAACCAACTCCTCTTGTCATTTTATTCTTGTGTATAAAATCAGAGACATTTTTTAAGATATGTTAATAAACATATTTTCTTACCTGTTGCAGTCCACATGGAGCAGAAGGTGGGATGCACTGAGTGACACAGCAATCTTATGCCACTGTCCATCTGCCAGACGGTACGGGAACACCTCTGTTCTTGACTTCCCATTAAACCTGTAGTGATATCTGATCTCATCCCGTAGGCCACTGCTCTCCAGTTCAAAATAGCTGTATTTAAAACACAAAGAAGAATCAGTTCCAGTTTTTGGTTTATTCATTGCTTCTGTCACTTTCTTCTTAAGTCATAGATTTTTTTTTAAGCCAACATCACATGGAAGGTTGATATTTCAAGAAGTTACTCAGCGTGGATTAGGTATTAGTTCATTTTTAAAAGACGTATAGAGACAAGACTATACATTCAGTGCCTTACAAAACCAGCAACACCAATTACACAAAAATAATTCACATTCAAAACATCATTGACAGTCCTGTAAATGAAAGTCCTCTTTTTATCCATAGAACAGGTTCAACATAAGCCTTTTTTTTTTTACCAAAATGTTTTGTATGAACATATTATTACCAATGAACAAACAAAAAGCCATTAAGGTAGAAATCATTACATTTGTATTTACTATTTGCAAATCCACTCCTTTAAAAAACATGTTCACTTTTAGAGGTCCCCTGCATGTAATTGTGCTTCACTCATTCTCTGACTTTTATTGTTACAGCTGTAATTGTTCAGCTTTACAAGGAACCAAAACCTCCTGACTGGACTAGGTGTCTCAACTCCTGGCATAAACAACCAACCAAAACCTTCAGGCAGTTGTCACAGTCATAGGACAGCTAATAAAGTACAGCTATTAACTGGCTTCATTCTAGAGGGGGGGGCAATTGTTTTTCTAGGGTGAATTTAGCTCTTCCAGGTGATAGCATATTGACAGTGTAAATAGCGGAGCTTTCTCTTGGCCCTCAGATCACACCAAGTATTTACAGCATATCAAATCAAGGCTATGTTTCCCCTGCTAAAATGAAGATCTGGATGTAGAAAGAAAGAGATGCAGAACTTGCAGATCTCCTTTTACAGTAGAAACAATTCTCCCACTAAGTGCAGATGTCAGTTGTCCAGCTAGTCCCTACCCTCACCTAATTCCACAGTCTCATAGATTTTCCTTGCTGGACAATGCCAGTTTAACATGGGAGTTGAAAGATGGATAAAAGTTTGGGGTAAAAAAAAGAAAAAAGCAAAATAGACTTTCAAACAAGAAATGCAACACAAAATAACTACCTGTCTGCCTAATTTAATTTTCATATGCACATTTTACATTGCTTGGTTGTACACAGACTTTAATAGTCAGTGTGCAGAGGTGTGCACACACATGAGGTGTGTGCACTTCATCAAGAATAGCTCTTACCACTGAAGCAGAGGTTTTTAAAGAACAGAACTAAAAAGAAAAATAAAACCCAAACCCATGAGATGTTTAGGAAAAACTCACTTATGAAATAAAATCCTGGCTAAGAATATGTGCAAAAAATCACAACAACCAAGACAATAAATCTTGAGCAAAAGAGAAACTCAAGCCCCGCTCCATCCCAGAAACGCCTTGACATTGCATTGTTCATGCAACACAGGAGCATCGTCAGGTCATCCAAATCAAAGACTCAAGCAGCTAAGTAAAAAACACAAGCAGATAAAGGCAAAGTCAAGACTGAAGGAAACCACAGAAGGCAAAGGTACAAATAAAATACATGCAGTACAGAGTGGACAATGTAAAAAAGGCTGGTGCTGTGAAGGAATTGGTCTGTTTCATGCACATAAAGACACAAGAATCACAGAGAAACAGGAGTTGTCTAAATGGTAGAGTAGAATATTCATTAATTACTACCACCACTCTCCTCATTAAAATACCTAAATTACATTCATAAGAAATCTGGAGAGGATTCTTTTTATTTCATTGTGATGCTCAGTAACAGCATAGTCGATATATAGAAGATAACTGCTGCTGGTGTTTCCAAGCCAGGAAAGCATTGTCAGTGGCATCATACTTACAAAGTTAAATGTTTCATAATTGCCATCTGCTGTCAAAGCACAAAAGGAAGTCATTAAACAGACTTTCTCTCATGTTCAGATAAACAGCAGTGAGATACAAAACTAAAAAAAAAAAAAAAAAAGAGAGAGAGAGCTATATAACATTCTAGCATCTCTCCCACACACAAAGTATTTGTATAAATATATATAATACATATATTTCCATGGTTGATCACAGAAGCTTAAGAGTCGAGAGCAAGTCAAGCTCCTGTTGCAGGAAGCACATTGCTTCCTACACTCATTCCTCATAATCTCCACTAGTCACCAAGCTAATCACCTACCACACAATGTTTTGTTTGTTAATAAAAAGGCAACAAGTCCAGCCCTGGAAAGGTCAGTCAGGTACTGTACTTAATCACATCTCTGTTGTAGTATTTGAACAGCATAGGCAAGTGCAAAGCAATGTAGTTTTTCATCTGACAAGTTTTAGTGTCAATAGTTACTTAAGGACGAAAAACAGCTTGTTGCTTAAGCATCGAGTTTGTTGTCAATTCAATCTCCTGACTTATTTAGAAGTGACTAGTTAAAATTTACTGTAGTAGCCAGTGCTAACATTTTTATACATGAACACCTAATGCACTGCCAAGTAAAACAGAGCTCTGTAAAACGCATTTTATGTCTTCAGTGACAGGAAAGAAGCGTGACAGCATACAAATCCTGCATCTACTTTTCACCAGTTTTCAACAAGTGCAATTCAGAAGCAGTAACACTCAAACATCAGTAAACAATAGTCAATAAAATCCCAACAGCAGAAAGTGGCTTGGTGAGCCCAACATACATGTATCTCAAGTACTTTAAAAAATGCAAGTTGATATAAACCAACATGTTTGCTTTTTTTTTTTTTGAATATGCACAAATTCACATTGAGATCATGACTACAAACACAGAGGTCCCTGTGTTCACAATTCAGAAGAACTAGTTGTCTTTTCTGTACCAGAATAACTCATATGCAAATAGCTTTCTCAATACTAAATGTCATCTTTTCTTTCCTCCTCCCACCAGACTGGAGGAAAGCCTCTTCCAAAGCAATGACACAAAGGCCATTCACTCTGAGAAATAAATGCACCTGATCCGTGTTCAAATTCTAATCTGCAAATTGTGGAATGGGAGATGAAAGAGAGGAAATACATAAGCTTAGGAAACAAATCATCAACCTGGGAGAAAATAATTAATGAAGTCAGAGAAAATCTGGACATATTCCTATGCGACCTGATCTAGGTGAACCTGCTTCTGCAGAAGAGTTGGACTAGATGATCTCTAAAGGTCCCTTGCAACCCTACCATTCTATGATTCTATGAAAATACATGTTTCTTTTTTTTTTTTAATAAGCTACGTCATCTTTGACTTGAAATGCCATTGCACAGGTCTTTATCTACTATAATTCAACAGATAAACAGAGAGGGGCAAATTAACTGAAGCTACCATAGAAGAGGCAAGAAAATTAACAAGTCTCTACCAGGTGTGTCTTTTTGAAGGCACTTTCCTATGTTTTGCAAGGAAGAAGAAACCAGAGGAAGAGAAGCCATCAAGGTTCCTGAAAGGAGTTCAGCATCTGGGACTGCCTGAATAAATGTATCATCAATAGGCAACTGTGAAGTTTCAGTGTTGCAATGAAACCCGTATCAAAAGCCCAAGGGAGATCCCCCTTCCTGCGGCACATCTGCATGAAGCCTGACCAAAATGGGTCTAAGATATCTATTCGCATCAACTTGCCACTATAGTTAGCCCCCTGCTAGTTTCCTCAAGACCTTATCCAAGAGAGATGTGAGACAGTAATTTACTTGTCAACTAATGCCTAATGATAGTTTCTTGGTTTGTTTCTTATTTCTCACTGAGGATTTCTTTATTTTTTTAAAATAGATATGGTCAAAAGTAATGTGAATTTTGACAGATGAAATTCTCAGAACATGTGTATTAAGAAGGCTCCCTGCTTATGGAAAAGCAATACAATATGACTTGGGCTGAAATTTTCCTCTTATTAGAATTTTTCCATTTGCTAAGGATGTCATCTACTGCTGGCTTCATTTATACAGTTAGAGAACTCAAATGCTTTTATAAGTCTGTCCACAGTCTCTTATTCAAATCCCAATGTGTAACACAGAAAAATGTTAAAAAAGAAAAACCATATTGCTAAATTCAGATTCATTTTAGCGTCATAAGAAAAGTTGGGATATTTGAAGATCGTGCAATGTGCTTTATAGCACAACATCATCCCACGATCAACTCAAGAGATGCTTGCACAGAATCATAGAATGGTAGGCGTTGGAAGGGACCTTTAGAGATCATCTAGTCCAACTCCTCTGCAGAAGCAGGTTCACCTAGATCAGGTTACATAGGAACATGTCCAGGCGTGTCTTGAAGACCTCCAAGGAAGGAGACTCCCCAATCCCTCTGGGCAGCCTGTGTCACTGCTCCGTTGGACGCCTTATATACTTCACATAAGTATTTGTATTAAAAGGTAAAGTCTGGCTCAATGAAGTTTAATACTTGCTGCTTTTTTTTTCTTTAGTCACAACCTAGCGAATATTTAACTGTGCATTTGACAGCTCATTTCACTTCCAGGTGCAGAGAAAAAGGTGTCTAAAAGTATACTGTAAGTTGGAAACAGCTGCTGTGGATGTAATGATCAAAAAAAAATGAGAAAAAGACATCATCGACCTCAAATAAGAGTATGTAAGACACCTGAAGCAGAAAAGCAAAGTATTTCTAGAAGGTGAGCTGGCTTAATCCACCATCTATATTAAAGAAATACACTCATCTACTCATCATCTCTACTACAGCAGTGACCTTAATCTGTGACAAATTGACAGCACATTCCAAAGATGCAAAGATTTTGCTGCTGTCACGTTGTGAAAATGGCCAAAGTAGGGAGAACTCAGACTGCAAGGAAGACACAACTCCAAGAACAGCTTTAGGATATATGTCCTTCTGAACATCCTTAATGTATACAACTCTTTTTGTTCTGATCTTTAGGATGCTAACACCTACTACAAGATACTAAAATATCCTACAAAGAAGACAGGACACCATCTGGTGAGCACAATAGTGATTAAATGCCCCGATAAGAGCTCTAAAACTAAAGCAAAACTACTTTTTGCATTAAATTCTGGAAATCTTCTCTTTTATCACATTCAAACATAAATAAAGCAGAGTTATTCTGATTTTACAACTTCCATCATCTCTGATCAAGTGCCAGATGAAGCCCCACAGCCTCTTTCAAGGAGTGGCACCAGCATTTATAGCAGATGCTCTTGGAGCTACTGAACAGATGTCCCAGGGCAAGGCAGCAGGCACAGATGGCATCCCTGCGAATATGTACAAACTTGAGGTTGCCATTGAGTCAAAACACTTGTGCATCTGCTTAACATTGTGTGGGAGAAGGTCACAAAACCACAGGAGATCAAGAATGAAAGCATTGTTCCCCTTGCACATACTGCAGCCACACTACAATGTCTGGTCTTTTTAATTGCTGGGGTGGGGCAGGGGGGAAATCACAGCCATAATAATCAGGCTGTTATGGAACAAGAGCTTCTGGAAAGTTCTGTCAGTCTGGTAAGGGAATAAATTCTTATATTTTTAATAGCAAAGCAAATTCAAGGAACATTGAGACACCAGACCATTTGAATTTCAGGAAGGTTCTGCACAAATTTGTCTATTTGGACATGTTTATGCACGAAGTTTTATCATTTCACAATAGCATCGTGCCAAACAGAATATCAGAACATTTAATGATGTTTAATGATACAAATGGCTTCAGGCAAGACTGTACTGTAGCATCTTCACAGAAACACTTGTTGAGGTATTCAGAGACAAACAGCCAACAAATCTGCATCCATTAGCACACAGATTTCAGGATTTTTAATCTACAGAGATTCTGTGATGAATCACAGACCATTACACTTCTGGCCTTTTGCTATTACCACTGATTGGGTCTGTGCACACAGTGGTACACATAGCACATGGTTATTTTGCTTGTGCTGCCAAGTAGCTCAGCCTGGACAGCAACATAAAAGGTAACTGAGATATTGTTCTAATGCTTCCCAGTGGAAGGCAAGTTGTGCCAAACACAGACACTGAGCACTCAATGCTGCAGGTAAGCTGGCAGGCATATGTCCAAGGCCATTGCCAGTGACAATGAAGCCATATAGAGCAAAAGCAGTGCTTCTGAAACAAGAGATACATCTCCTCAAACAAAAGTAAACACTCATCTTGCAGTTGTCACCACCATTCTATACGGATGCTAAACTAGAACAAGTTACAGCTGTCAAGGCAAAGATTTCAGTCACTTCCACAAGCACTGTTCTCATACCCTAGTTACTATGAAGTGATAGGGTAAGATCCCAAGCTCTCAAGCATTACACACTGTCAAACACTGGATTTTTGAAGAAATACTCTTACAGACTCCAGCATACATGTCTAGTCCACTGCTACATATGCATTCCTAAAAACCAAACTAAGCTACTTTTTAACAGCTAAATACAGACAGATTGAGAGGCTGCACCATAGATGGCAAATCTCCATTTATGTGGCATTAAAGACTTACTAACTTCTGTGGCAGATTACATACTGATATAAGACCTCGTGAGCAAAATCAAACTGACATCAGATATCACAAAAGTTGTCATGAATAGAAGAAGAATCATCTATGACAATGAAGGCATCTTGCTGAAAAAAAAAAAAACACATTAACTTTCTGCAAAAGAAAATGCAAAAGCCAAAGCCCATATGTTGCACAAAGACTCTATTGTCACCTACCATATTCCACAAGTATTCCTCCTATACAACCAAATCCAAAGTAAGCCAGAATTTAATACTAAATCCTTTTAAACCTCTTAACGTAAAAGCCTGAAAGTTCAACTTCACTACACTGTTGTCTACCTAAATAGGATTCTTTCAAACACTTGAATACTTACATTTCAATCCATCCAATTAAACAGTTTTATTTTCCCATTCAGACCACTGCAAGGACATTGTGACACATGTTAAACCAGCCTAGCTTGAAACATTTAGAAATAAAAACAGGCACACTGACATTTTCTATAATAAACATTTGTCTTTTGTTCTACAAATCTTCTACATGGCAGCTGGGAATGTGAACTGCAAGACATTAAGCATTTATGATGCTCAAAATACACATTTGTGTACCTGTGACTAGGCAAAGGTCATCCAAATACAAACTTACTTTCTTCTTTGATCATACGAAGAAAAAAAGTAACCCCAACACCTGCCTGGCAGCTAAAAGACAGTTGGAGTCAGAGCTGGTTCAGAGTAGCTGCTCATTTTCATGGCACCCCTTGTAAGGGTTGATCTTAAGCAATTTTTTTTTCCCATTTCAGATGTCTAAAAATCTATCTTCACTCTGGCTGCTACCTGCCTACTATTTGAAAAAGACCTGGCCTCTAGTACTCATAGTAAAACAAGTAGGTAGTACCACACTGTACCTAAGAATAGTACAGCTTCTCAGCAGGCTTCAGAGCTGTAACAGTCAGGACAGAAAAAAAGTTTATCATCTGAAGTATGGTGAAGTCGTGACTCCTTAGCTGCTACCTCTAAAAGAGGATAAAAAAAAAACTCTGCCCTCATATACATATAGACACAAACTCCTATAAGAACCAAGAGATCTTTACTAAAGGTAGGTATCTGCATGAAATGTGCAAGCCATGGGAGAAACCTGACTTTATTCCCTTACAAAAAGCAGAAGTTGATCTCACAGTAAAGGATGCAGTCTAGTATAACCACTCCTCAAAGAGATGGCCTCACTCTCTTGCCTGCTTATTCCTACCTCATCCTTTGCATCAGATTTAGTCATTTGCTTACAATAAGGCATGTCAACCCGACAAACTACTCTGACAGAAAAGTAACCTGACAAAAGAGAAGAGTCAGCTCCTGACATATCACCACTCCGGAGCCAAGTCACCTTGTACTCACACTATCACTGTAACTCTGGCAAGGAATCCAATCCAATCCAATCCTCTCAAGTAGTTCTTGAAGGGCTCATCACCCACAGTGTCTGATCAAAGGTTAAGTTTCTCCAGTGCACCAGCAGATTATTTGCAGTCCACAAAGCATTTGTATCCAAGCGCTTTCTGAATCAAGGCTGTCAATATTTTAAAGCTGATCTAGGACTCAGAGCTGGCATTAGCTCAGAGATCGTTGCATGTACACAGAAGCCTGGAGGTGCCATTGTGGCCACGGAGCCTCCAACAGATCTGTAACCAAAGTGGAGTGTAGCCTCTATCAAGCCCCCTCCCTCCCTCATGCTCATCACTACAGCAAAAACTAAGCTCAAGGGATCCCCAAACTCATAATCTCTAAATGCCAGATTTTAATAGAACAAGAGAGGACAACATAGCCTTTTAAATTAATGAGGTCTGCCACCTGACTCAAACTACTGTATTTGAAAACAGATACCCTAATTGCTGTATCCTTAAAAGAAAGGTTCTCTCTCATCTTACTCTCAAATTCAACAACTTCTCAGTGATTTCTTACGGTGGGACAAATTCCACGCATCTCTGGAAGATTCCCAGAAAAAAAAAATATCTTTTCCTTTCTGCTCTCTCAAGGCCCAGCCACATGTCTGCTCTCTGCTGCTCTCTGGACATCCTCAGTCTCCACCAAACCCTGCAGGCCCTCTCCTCCTTCCCTCACTGCTGCAACCTGAGCACTGGAAGCTTTCCCCAGCAGTCATTAGGGCAGGCACTGCCATCCTCCTCCGTCTCAGAAGGCAGTACAGAGGGGACAAGCAAAGAACACAGGCATCATTAGTAACCTGCAAACAGAACCCAAAAGCCAGAGACATCATCCAGCCTAATGTCTAACCAGGCAAATTACTATCTATGAATAACCCGTTGCAAGCATTTAACCATCTTATTAAATATGAGAGTTACATTCTTAACGAGTAGCCCAAATTCAGCAGACACAGCTTTCAGAAACTTTCCTTTAGTGAAAGTCTGAGACATTTCAGTGCTTTGCCTGTATCAGAGGGTCATAAAACAAGCAAACAGAATAACTCAGCATGTTGGCAAAGACTCCTGGGGGACTCACACATCGTGCTCCTGGCTGACCATAACCTTCCTGCACTGTCCAAATTCAGTTTCAAAGTGTTTCAAACTGTCAGCTATTCTGCTACAATTGCCAGCAAGGTCCAATCAATGTGTTGCAACAGCTGGTTATCAGCAACATGTTAATACTTCAGAGAGACAAAGATTGTCAGCCTAGTGCACATAAAACACCTGCTCTCAGCAGGGAGCCCCACGATGGAAGTTAGCTCCTCAAGCACTAATTCCTTTTTCACAACACTTAAACCAATGGAAGATATATAGATTATATC
This sequence comes from Urocolius indicus, assembly GCA_013401255.1. Taxonomy (NCBI): domain Eukaryota; kingdom Metazoa; phylum Chordata; class Aves; order Coliiformes; family Coliidae; genus Urocolius; species Urocolius indicus. The sequence goes on from WBNH01010984.1 coordinate 236,444, forward strand.
TAACAGTTCTTCCTCATCTTCTTCTTTTGCATAACCCAAGCACAGAAGTGGGTCTAATACTATTTGCATCTCTAATGACCTTTGCATTGGGGTGGGGGGGGAAAGAGAAAATTGTCGAAGAGAAAAATTCACCTCCTTGTTCCACCAATAAAAAGAAATGAAGAAGAAAAAGGTGTGCAAATGCCTCAGATATTTCACATTACTTCATTCAGAGGGACAGAAGTAAGGTTGGAACTTTATATTCTCTGTACAGCTTTTCAGTTTAGTCATTCTACATATAAATATTAATGAAGATGTGAACTTTACCCTAAAAGAAAGAGGTTAATGGATACATTTGCAGAGGTTTTCCTTCTCTTTTTGAATACCAGGCATCTCAAAATCCAATATGCATATATACATCTTGCAGAGAATCATCTAAAACATAGCATGGAGTAAATGCAATCTTTCAGGTTTACAACCAGGGTCAGAAGTCACTTGCACAGGTTGTTTTTCATTAATTAGGTTTCAGTGTTTAATTTAAGTAGTTTGTTACCCTTTTATGTTTTTAATCAAACCTATTATGGCTTGGTAGCCTTCCAACTATGTGAACATATAGCTTTCTAGCTACTCAAGTTTTAGAAGTTGTTCATGGTGTCACTGAGGGGAAGTATTCAACATTCTACCAAATTCCAGAAACTTACTTGCTAGGAATAAAAATCTTTCACTATGAGCCTGACATTTCTCATAATCTCTGTAACTACTTATATCAATAAAGTTTGCTGTGATAAATCATTTCACCATCGCAGAACAATTAGCTTTCCTCAAGTTAGGACCCAGACATAGGTTAGAGACAGGGAGAGGAGAGGAGAGGAGAGGAGAGGAGAGGAGAGGAGAGGAGAGGAGAGGATAGGAAAGGAGAGGAAATGAACTGAAATGATATGGTCTGATCTACTATGATATCATAGGAAGTAGT